>OU611778.1:20002500-20602500 GCA_914767645.1 Hydraecia micacea
ATCTATAGGCTATACTAACAATAAAGCTGAAGAGCCCGAAAAATTCTTTTTGCATTTTTTAGCCCGATTCTTGACGAAGGCTATAGGCTATTTAAAATCACGCTATGACCCTTAGGAGCCGGGTAAAATAAAAAAAGTCGGAAAGAATGCCAAGCGAAAACGAAGTTATAGCGCGGACGAGCGATGCAATGCGACGGAGTGGGTCGAGGAAACTAGAAATTTTACGCGGATGATGTCGCGAGCAGAAACTAATATGAAATAATGTTTAGAAAATACTGTATTCGTAGCACCATAAAATTTCTATCATTCATTTAGTATAACATTGTTTTTGAATCTGGCGTAAGTGTATGGTATTGTCCATGACTAATTTTTTCTTGGATGAATATTGAAAAGTTGCAAGGTATTTTTAAGTTATTACCACCTTCATCAAATACTAAAATCATAAACAAATAACTTCAACCGCATCGTATCTCAGAATATCCAGCCTCAGCTTAAGGAGTTCATAAGACTGTCCAAATCCTGCGATAACTCCACCGCCGCCATATTAGCAGGCGAAATGGAAATCAGATGGCAATCAGCTGAATTATGATAAGCCAGGATTTGAACTTTATTTCTCCTGCAGTCTTGCATAAATATTGTAATTAATTCAGTGATGCTTTGTGGCAAGACTTCTTAATTGATTGTTTTAAGAAAGTCATTAATTGGACTTTTGACCTTTTGCTTTGCAAAGTGAATTGTGGGCGCGGAGTAAACGTAATGTGAATTTGAATGATTTTAACATTGAAAATACTCGTTACGCACATAAAAGCAACTTAGTTTTAAGATTTTATTAAAATCTATGTGTGATACTAAGTTTGCTTGTCGTAAGAATTTAAACCAAAATGCTAAAGGATACCTATACAGGGTGGGTGGTACCTACCATCGACGCGCACCCAGTTATCAAGGATTCAGTACATGATTCTGAAGCCCCTGCGTTGACATTTTTCGTCGGTTATAAAAAAAAGTAGAATCTAGAAGCCCTGCCGCCCTGCATTTTTGATT
This sequence comes from Hydraecia micacea, assembly GCA_914767645.1. Taxonomy (NCBI): domain Eukaryota; kingdom Metazoa; phylum Arthropoda; class Insecta; order Lepidoptera; family Noctuidae; genus Hydraecia; species Hydraecia micacea. Next base: position 20,003,542 of record OU611778.1, read on the forward strand.
CAAAATTCATTTGAATTTACATACGTTACGTTTGTGTGGCGCGTGTGTGCTAGGGCCTCTGAATACTCTTTGGTTTCGGTGTTTTTATTTCCAGTAATAAGACCATATAAGCTATGTAATGTATTCTTTGCTTTGTACATGCACAAGGTGTCCTAGAAAGGCCCAGTATGAGGAATCCAATTTTTGGACTAATACATATTTTGATCAATACATTCTAATTTCAATTACCTACATACGGACTCGTTTTTAAGACGAGGCAAAAGTCAAATCAAGCAAAATGCAATCAAAGTGCTCTAACAAAGAACACTGATAGAAATAAACAGAAGATAATAATCGATTGTAAAACAAATTAATTAAATAATGAGACAATGTTCAAAGGAGGTGGCTGCAATACGCAATAAATCGCAGCGGTTCGTTGCGGACCGCAGCGTGCGCGCTGCGTTAATTAATTTCGCCACCAGACAACAGCATGCCCCTATATTTTTAATTAATATGTGTCTTTATTGTTTTAACTAGTTTTGAGAGTGCCTGGAACTGATATAGTTCATACACTGTTTGTTGTTCGTGTTTTGTTGTGCATAAATGTCATATTAAGTCTTGCAGCGGATGTCAAAAGGACAGCTACGTTATACTCATACAAACACCTCAATTTACGCTTTTCAAGATGAAAAGTGATCACGTCTTTAAGTTTATGAACCAACATGAACCGACACAATATTAATAAAAAAAATACGTGTGGCACTCGGGGACTGCCGCGGTAAAGCTATACCTAGCATAGCATTTTTATCAACTTATGCAATTATAATATTTATGCAATATTTTTTTTTCTTTGATATTAATTCAAGTTACACTTTTTTAGCGTGGTGACCGATAAGAAAACAAAACACGCATACGTCTAGTCGCACGCACACAAACACCGTGCCGAAGTCTGCCGAACTGATACGACGTTAGACGATGCACGGCTTTCAACGCTGCACCGCTGTGCCGGTCGGAGTGGGGGGTGTTAGGTTTATTTTCGTTACGGAATTTCTTCATTCGGTCGCCGCGCTCAAAGCCCAAGATAAAAGCTATGCAATAGCTTAAAAAAAACAAAATGATTGATTTGCTTATATAAGGTACAGAAAGTTCTTGAGATAATAACATTGATCCATTATTATGCCTTTAATGTCGGCGTGCAAATACATACAGGGTGGCAGCACAGGTGGCAGGTGGTAGGGAGACATCGACGCGCAACCCGTACCCCCATGGATTCAGTACATGACTCCAAACCTACTGCGTTTTAATTTTTCTTCGGTTATTAAAAAAAACTGAGCTGTTCCATACATTTTGATCGCGTAGGTCACTTTTTTATGAAACAGCTTTATTTTTTTTATAACCGACGAAAGATTTCTACTCTAGAATCTAGAATCATGTGCTGAATTCGTGGTTAATTTGCGCATCGCTATCCCTGCCTACCACCCTGTATTTAATTATTATTATAAGAAATTAATTAACTTGAATAATGCATGCGATAAGTAACTTATGTTTTTAATCAAAGGTATTCATTCATAAATTCCATTATACTGCAATTCACAACTTATAATCGAACCCAAGTACACTATAAACGCATTTATCAATAAGTATTTTTGTTAAATTACGCTTAATTTTTTTAAATGGAAGTGTTTTTGTTGTGTTCTTCTTCTTTGTGTCGCGGGAACGACTGTATTTTAGATCTTGTCGGCCCAAAACTTCGCCACTTCCACGGCGTCGTCGGTGGCAGCGCTGAGGTCACTTTGACTGCATGTTTTGGGACACAAAGGCCAAAGAGGTGAAGCATGGTTGGCGACATTGCTCCACAACCACACCCTAAGGCCGATTCGACGAGGTAGTCCCACTTTACCAGGTTGGCGTTACATCTCCCCCCTCGTATCCAGAGACGGTTCAGGGACTTCCAACTTCGGAAGGTACACCCTGTGACCCTGCAGGGAGATGCTCCTTTGGTGCAATTTGATATAGCTGTTGATGTGAGTGTGAGATTCGTCTTGGGTTGTTATAATTTGTTAGTATTATGAGATCGAGGAGCCTATTAGCTTGTCGCTTGTGAAAACGAATTTTATGTTTGAAAACAAATATACATGATTTCAAGATATAGATGCACGGTAAAGTAAGTAGGTATCTTATATTTTCCAAAGAAAGGGCGACAAGACTATTTTGTTTCAGCCCAAATATAGCTTAAACACTTTTTTTTGCATCAGATCACGAATACTTGATTAATTTCCACACAGCGAACCCAAAGAATGATACCCATACCGCAAAATGGAGGATGTATAGCCTTGGTATGCAGTAATTGCGGTGTGAGGGTAGACAAAACTATTTATTGTACCGCTAACGTCATTTAAATGGTGTATCCAAGAGCAAAATTTATCTAAAGATATCCCAAAATATTTAACCGAGTCAGTTTCTGTCAGGGCGACCCCTGTATATGCTACATTTAGGTTCAATGGTTTTGTACGCGATGTATGAAATAGTATACATTTTGTATTATCAATATTGTCCTCTAAATTGTTGGCTACAAGCCACTCTATAGACGTTTGGAGGACCGTGTTTATTTCCTACTCGTAGGTGTTTTTATTACCGCCTTTTAATATAATAATAGTACCGTCTGGAAACAGTACACATTTATGACTCAAAACATTTGGAAAGTCACTTATGTAGAGCAAGAAAAACGGTAGACCTAAAATATTGCCTTGTGGCACTCCATAACTATTTAAGTGTGTAGTGCGGGACGTTTAGGTGACTGTCTTATGTAATTTTGGCGTTAAAATCGCTGATTCTCAGCCTAGTTTGAATAAATGACTTTTGATTTTGACAAAAACAAAGACTGAATCTTTGTTTTTGTTAAAATCAAAAATCTCTCTCATTTTGGATTGATCATTATATCCTGATATTTCCGCTGCCTGCACTCTACTAGATAGATATAACTCCAGCCAGACGTTTCCTCTAACTCGGTTTCTGAAAACGATGTTTAATAAGCGGTCATGAACTCATGAGTGACATGATCAAACGCCTTACTCATGTCCATAAAGAACACTGAAATATGAATGTTGTTATCCATAGAGTCCGTTATTGACTTTATTAATTGAATGGCTGCTAAAGATGTGCGTCTATTTTTCCAAAAAAACATTTAGTTCATCATATAAAGTTTGATGTTTTTCAATAATAAAACTTTACACTGTAAAGTTAATAGCAAAACTAATAACAATACTGCTAACAACAAACTAGCTACAAATGCTACAATTCCCTACAAAACATCCAATACTGCACTTCAATCTCAGCAAATTAATATTCTCGTTTCGAAGCATTTTCTCAAATTACCCTCTCTGGGGTACCAAATAGAGAACAACTATTTAATTATATGACCCTTAGAACGTTTCTGTCCGGCTGGCTCTTTTGAATCCAACTTGAAATAGGTGGAAGCTTCTGGAACCTTCCGAGGAATTGGATTGTTTTTTGCAAGACATTTATAGCTCCGGTTATGTAGCGCAGTGTCTGGACGTAAATACTTTCATTTGGTACGTTTCTGTCGGTTTTAGAGGAAATTGTCTTAAGTTATAGTTGTTTAAGTTAAGGAAGTTAGGTACACGTATTTTACTGCTAATCAGAGTCATTGTGAATGTGAAACCGAAATATGCCCTATTTTCTCTTTAAGTGTGGACGAAGTAGGTTGAACTTACATGGAAACATTATGTCTTAGGTTATGTTTGTGTTACCTAAAAAGGAATCATAATAAGTAAAGAACATCTGGAGGCTGAATACTAAATCTGTCCTTTCTTTGTTCGTCGAGTCGTTGAACTCCTCAAGTTCTGAGTTGAGCTACACGATTACTGAGAAATGCTTGCATTGACTGGACTGGTTCACTCAAATCTGTATGGTTCTTTGAAAATACCATTTCATTTATAAATCTACATGGTCTTCACATGACCCTGACCAAGATTATGACTAGACTTTTTAAGAGAGACTGTCACCTCTGAGAATGTTAGTCTTTCTTCTCAGAGTAGTCAGATAGGAAACGCCGACCTCATCTACGAGTAGCTTAATTTTTTTTAAATATTATGACGTGTAAAAGTGATTCCGATATCCTATTTACAGAATACTTACATAATTTCATTTGAACCGAGCAAAAATCGGGTTAAATCAATTAACTTGCCAGTAACCCCCAAGGCTGCCCATTTTAATTACTTTTAATTATAAAACCAAACACTTTCGTCATGTTTAATTATTCAGCCATCAATTACGTTAACTTTCCGTTTCAGCTGGGTCCACATTAATTTCTTAAGGATTACCTAAGACGCTTGAATTTAAAGTTAAACTAAATATTTAAAACTTTCCTGAAAGTAATTTTACGATTTATTTATCTTTTTTTTAAGAAGACTACCTTATTCCTGACTTATGTGAGATCGGATTTTAGTCTAACTAGCAGTCTTACTGCGTAATACAATCGCTGTCACTTTGGCAGTTCAACAAAAACATTGCGCTATTAGCCCGGCGCGGGCGGTACATCAGACATACTCTTGTATTACGACAATTGTGGCGCAAAATTTTAAAAGCGATACATTTAATGCCCCCGTATATCTGCGCGCAAGCATGCACACCAAGGACATATTTTTAGCAGATGCAGTTTGTGGCGAGACGTTCGGCGCGCTACACGAATTCAAGATCGAACACGTTCGTACTTTGTGGCGCGGTGATTGCAAAAATGAAAGACAAAATAGATTTTTCCTTTAAGTTTATTGCAGAGGTTCAAAAACTTCCTATATTATATAACCAAGGGCTCGCTGCAACAGACAGATTTCTACGTCAAATGCGAAATTTTGAAATTACCGTAAATTGTGGAGTTTCTTGATTAAACGGATGAATCCATTATCGACTATTTTATCTCCTTAATTGCCACATCAAGAAATCTGTATCGTCGGACGCTGATGTCGACATTCTGGAAGTTGCGCCGCAACTGTGCGTCTGATGTGAGAGTATAAAATACATTTGCTCCGAGCTAAAATGTAGCGCAGTAATTGTGGCGACTTAGGGGCAATCTTCACGAGCGAGAGAATCGCGGCGATAGTCTCGCCGTGCCATCAAATCTTCGCCGCGATGATATCGCCGTGTGGAGACACGTTCTGAGTTCTAAGAGAGTGTATAGAAATAAGTGGCTCGACGATAATATCGCCGCGATTCTCTCGCTCGTGGCGACGGCCCCTTAATTGTAGGGTGCATATACTGGTGCCGGTTTGCGGCCGCACTTTAGTTGTCGAGCAGATACATTCTTGAAACAAATGAAGCATTGTGCTACCCAAAATTGTAACTATACAAGGATCTTACAACGTGTGGCTTAAATCGGAACTAACGCCGTTTGATTTCTCAATACAATATAGCAAAACCATTTCACAAAATATTTGCCAATTAATGTCATTCAAGTCTTGTGCGAAATGATCATTGTAGCACTGGATTTTGTTGTATCCTAATCCTAACTATAATACTATAAATGCGAAACTAAGTTTGTTTGTTTGTTACGCTTTCACGCTAAAACGGCTGAACGGATTTGGATGAAATTTAGCACACAAATACTTAAATGTCGATGGTCGCAGATGCGACTGAATATCAATATAGTAATTGCCATCTGACCTCCTAGTTTTATGATAGTCGAAAATTGACCGCTGAAAATGCACCAGCGACTGAATTTATCGAAAAGCAGACTCTAACGACCGGCCGGTCTGCGTTAAAAGAGAAATGTTTTTATTAAGTCCAGACGAAATTCATGGCGCTCTATTCCGACCGCGAGAAGCTACTGAGAATTTTCTCGAAGAATTCTATTTACTTTGTTGGTGAGTTAATGTGATATCATGGTCGGCAGGTAAACTTTGCCTGGATTCATGAATAACGTAATATTGCTTGTTGATACACTCAATAAATACATAGATCATCATCAATTTCTAATCAATTCACTTTCTTTCCTTCTCAGTTAGATAAATCTTTTTTCCTTTCTCGATTAGATAAACATTTTTTCATGAAACGCTCTTAGCATAATCAGCCTTTAATGTTCCCACTGTTGGGACACAGGCCTCCTCTCTTCGAGGGCGGTGCGGGGTGGGGGGGGTGGACATGTCAGTTTCCTCACGATGTTTTCCTTCACTGTTTTGAGAGCAGTAGTGATGAAATTATTTACACAAAGTAAAGCGCCTACCTGGGTGCGAACCCACACATACATCTCCTAAGTCGAGGCCGTTATCTCTGAGCCACCATTACTCTCGAAACGCTCTTGATTCCTCTATAATCTAAAATGTAAAGCATGCCAATTGTTGTGTCAACAATTTTTATTAAACGCTGTGTTATCAAACAGAGGGCTCTGTTGACCTTATAAGGGATGAAGCGACACGGTTTATGTAGGCACGCCTCGTCCGACCCTCGTCGGTACACAGTCCGTTTTTACCGGACGCGACGGGGCATGCCCGATCCGTATTCAAATAAAATCATTTGTTCGACAAACAGCCTGCAAAGCGCACCACTGTTGGGTGCTTTTTTATTCACACGTGAATGGATGCATAAATGAACATGTTATTGGGTTAGATCACGGATATCTATGGGTTGAATGTTGAAAACATAACTTTCAATAAGTAGTGTGAATATGTGAAATGGCTTAGATGTTGCAAAATAAAGTACCTATATATCTGGTTATATCAGATTTAAATTGAGCAAAAATTATTGTCGTAATTATTGCACTGACTGGACAGGTCCACTCAATCTGTGTGGTTCTTTCCTCAAAATACCATCTCAGACATCGATCTACATGGTCTTCACATGATTTGACCAAGACTATGTCTGGACTTTAAAAGAGACTGTGACCTCTGAGTTTGTTTCGGCCTTTCTTCTCAGAGTAGTCAGATAGGAAACGCCGACCTCATCTAGTTTTTAAAATATGATTGACGTGTAAAAGTGTTTGTGCAAACCTACTTACAGAAATAAAATCATTTATCACTTACCCCAACATAGTTGGGAAAAGGCTAGGCCGATGATGACACTGCGCACTACCACAAACAGCAAATCACACCAAAAATAAAAGTCGTTTCCCAGCAATTATTTTTGTACAATGTTACTTAGTTTGATGTACAGGATGCGTAGTGGACGGCTATGTGATGTGTCTTGTTACATTCTGTATGTGTAGATGTATAGATCTCGAATAGCGGAGTCTCCTTACTCAGGCTTATTTGCTTAACAGGAAGCCCCAATCAAATACTTGTTAAAATAATAAACCAATTTACATTTCAATTTTTTTCCCAGCTTTTTTGGCTAGAGCTCACTTTGATACCTAAGTTCTTTTTTATTTTTCGATCAACAAAATGTTCCTGCCTACACCAATTCTTAAGATAGGTGTTACGATATGAAATCACACATTACAACCACGCCTTTGCTTTTGATAGAAATATTAGAATAACTTCGATAAAAAGTCAAAGCCGAGCGAAACGTCTATAATGCTAACTCGTTCAAATATACCGGCGACACTACCCAGTCTGGGGGCGGCAGAAGCGCAGGTGCCTCAGTTACTGCAGGTATCTAACGTACGGGCACGGAAGCTCATTGCACTCCACTTCCGGTAGATAATCACTTCCGGTATGCGGTTCCTCGTTTGACTGACGTTACTTTAGTGCAAGTCGAATGTCGATTCTTCTTTGAATTAAACGAGAAATTTTTACTGTAAGTTCACTTTGTGTTTATTGATATGTTCATAAAAGAAATATAAATTACGAATCTTTCAAGTTTATTTTACAACCAGATAAAATTATACCTATGATCTCCATGTTACGCCACGAATTTATATTATTCCAATCCATCTGCCATATTAAATTCATCACAAGCAATAAACGCTAAAGTTCTCAAGTATTTTCAATTAGTCTTGAAGGGAATCAAATGCGAAGCTCTATTAAAAATATTATCTTACACATAAACTTTGATGAAAGTACAAAAACTCTGACATTAACTTCGACGGACAGTAAATTTTAATTGACAACTTTTATTGGATCTTCTTAATATTAAAAACGATTATTCATGAATATTTTAATATATTTTCGACCGACTGAGACATAAAACTCTACTCCATTTAAATAGGCGACAGCTATCTAAATCAAGACAGAGAGAATCCTCGCAGAAAATTTCTTAAATCATTATTATCCATACCGAAGGTGGATAAAACCAATATTTTGCCTAAAATTCATATTAAACACACCTGTTCGCAAAATTTGTGACTTGAACACCCATCCCTTATAGGTACGATTTAGTCTAGAAATGCTCCTAAACTTTGCATATTTATTACTTAACCCGCAAAAGGCCACGAGGGTCTATGTGAACGGACAATTTATCTTTATGTTTATACTCGAGTCATGCTCGCAACAAGAGGTGAGGCTTATGGTGAGTAATGGCTTCCAGATTTACTTCGTGCTCAAATATATTTGTTAACACTGGAAATTAAAGTGTACATTTATAAAGCCTGGCACTAGTTTATAGCTGCGAGGGTTGGAGATTTTATATTAGTTTACGACGCCGTAAAATTGGATCATACGGACAAATCCGGGTGAATCATACTGTAACAGCCGAAGTGAGTTTGGAAAGTTACATTTGTTTGGTTACTTACCGTTTTGTTTATTGATTTACTAGCTTAACTTAGCCCGCGGCTTTAACCGCGTGGAGATCAGAAGTATTGCTATAAAAGTATCCTATGTCCTAACCCAGATCATGGTGTTTGCCTAATTTCATCCAAATTCGTTCAGCCGTGATTGAGTAACAAACATCCAAACATTAAAAAATACAAACTTTCACATTTAAAATATTAGTAGGTCCTAGCCTAGCCTAGCTTCTGACGTTTCATAAGTGCCCATGTTGGTTTATGTGAAATAAAAATATTTTGATATTTGATATTTGATTGGTAGGATTACCCGATTCGGCTTAAAACGTAATTGATAAATTAAAAATCGTGAATTATTTTTGTAAATATTGTTTGTGTTTTGGGCTATTCCAATCTGGAAATGTATCGATCGCCCTTTGTAATAGGTAGCTAATGATTTATATCCAACGTCAGCCAGTCCGTTTGTCGTCCCGCAGGGCTCGTCAAGTCGGTCCTTGTCATTATATGCCATTCGTTATACGTTCAAAGAGATAATAATGCTCGAAATAAACAGAAAATTAAATTAGTTACCTAATGTTTATTACTCATAAATTAATAATAAGCAATTGTTTAAATGAAAACATTATTCGGAATATTGAATATTAAACATTTAGTTCTCTATTCAAATCCCATTGCCATCAGATAGAATTGAAAATTGTATAAAATTATTAAATGAGAAAAAAGTCAGTTCGCTCCGAGGCTGCACCTAACGCAATTCAAAAGGAATAAATTAAACGCTTTTAAATTATTGCATAGCTTTTCTGTCTGATAATTTATCTTTTTCTGTTCTAGGTATGTGGTGGGGGTAGCGGACTCCCGGTGGCCCGGGCATACATTAACATATTGAAGGCGGCGCTGGAGGGTTGCACGTAACACGTTAGTAGCGAACTTTACTTTCATTGCGGTAATTAATTTGTGAATCCTTCGCCTTAATTTGTGGGCTGTCATAAGCGAGTTTTATTTGTTTTGTTGTTGGTTTGGGGTTAACTAGGTGAGGCGTTGATTATCTTGCTAAGGCCGTGTTGTTCGTGTGAGTCAGAGGAAAAATTATGTATTTTTTGGAAAAAAAAAATTGTTTTTGTGCAAGTTCCCATATTAATTGGTTTTAAGATAATGTAATACTAACAAAATCCATTTAAATAGTCTGAATTAAAAGACTTTTTTAAAATATTTTTAGAATCATTTATGATGATTTTAATGGGTTCGGTTTGGTTTCAAAACATTAAAAAAAATACCCATTATTTGTATTAACTACAATATTGATCATAATGCAATGTTATTGTATTGCTCATACGTAATTGATTATTAGCCAAAGAAATTTTTAATTAGTAGATAATGTTTACTACAAAGTCAATGTCAATATTGGTGAAGCTTTTTGCATCGTAAAATATTAGTTAGGTAGGTACTAGTACTTTAGTTAATTTATTATAATTGGTTACAAACAATGTTTTATAAAACAATATTCAAATTAAAACATTATTATTATGGTGGTCAATTAGTCTACCGAATACCTTTTTTGGACAGTACTGAATGTGCGATTTTAGAATACCTACCTAATAGTACATCCGATTTTTTTCAATTCGATTAGGTACTGTTCAACAACGCTTTATACTTTGTGATTGGGAACAGTCTGTTAGTCAGTTTCTCTCGGCTAGGTAAGAACTACATTTAAGGTCGAGCTAGTCGCGAACTCGAACTCACTGGTGGGCATGGCCAAAAGGCTCGCTGTCTCATCTGGCATCGTGTCCGACAGAGATAGTATCAGTTGATGTGCAGTTAGAAGCTAGCCTTCACGCACAAAGTCTAGTGTAGTTCAAACGCACACGCGTTTGAACTACACCTAAAGTACGCGCGTTTCAGTTCGGAACGGTGTTTGTGTAAACACCGTTCCGAACTGAAACGCGCGTAAATAAATACGAAACGTCCTTTGGAGTCACTGCATAAATCAATTATAAAAGTTAATTGAACTCTTCAATAATTGAGCTTTGATAGTACCGACTTAGTTTTGAAGATTTTGGACTAATTTTATTAGTTATTTACAACCTTTACGTTAAAATTAGCAAGAAAAACGAATCCTTGTTGGCTCATAACCTTTTAATAACTTTTTATTTTACTATTCTGTTTACGCACAGTCAAAAGTAATAATAAGACATAACGATAACATGTTTAACTTTGGATATCCAATGCAAACAGTGGAGAATACCCTCCCGAAATTTGTATGGAAAAAATATCGACTAAGTGTCTCTTTAAAACGGCACCGTCTACCGAAGTCGTCACTGGGACGTCGCTGAGAACAAGATGACGGCGCCGAAGTAGCGATACATACATTAACATTTACTACGATCACGTGTCATCCGCACGTCCATCATACCGGCCGCCGAAGTTTCGAGTAGTTTAGCGCGACCGCTAGAACTCGGCTCGAGATTGTGACGGGCCGATGTGCCGGCATTACAAAACATGTTTGATCTAGTCCACACACTTTTGTTTTTTCTATCATAAGTTTAGAACATACTGAACTGCCGAATTCACATGGACGTCAAGTTCGGGTTGACTAACCTCGTGTCTCGGTGACGTCGTCCAAGATTCGCCGGAGAATCACCTGTCGTGTGTTTAATCCCGCCCCTGCTCCCGCTACCGCTACCGCTCCCGCTCCATCTCAGCTCACACCCTAACTAAAAATCCCAGAACATTTTACACTATAGTGAACACACGAGCACACATTGTGTATTTAGTCAGTTGCGCCTAAATCAACATTGTTAACAAAATTTAACGCATGTATGAGTCTTGAATTAATTAAGTATATTAGATGGTTCGACGTCATGTTATGATTGCTTACGATCTTGGTTTAAAGGGGGTCGCCAGAGGTAAAGGTTAAAGGTTTTCGGTAGTAAATTAATAATGAAGTTGACTTTTTGACAGCTGACCAGAGATTATTAGGTATTTATATCGAATTTGCCAATCGTAACGTGGTTGTATACATAATTAGCCTATAATGTTCCCACTGCTGGGACACAGACCCCCTCTCTTCGAGAAGGAGTGAGCTGTAAGCTACCTAGCGGACCCAGTGCGGGTTGGTCGATGTCGCATGTCTTCGAATTTTTGGTTCTCATGCCGGTTTCAGCACGAGGTTTCCTTCACCGTTTTGAGAGCAGTGGTGATGAAATTATTTACACAAAGTAAAGCACCTATGTGGGTTTGAACCAACGACCTACAACTCGTAAGTCGGGAGCCGATACTACGAATATAGATTTACCTGTGTACGTATTGCTGCAAGTGAAGACAAAATCGTGAAAAAATAGGTATACTTCTGAACTTTTCTTTCGAAACTAGACGAGATTTCCTTTTGTAAGCGAAAAAAATTGACCCAGAAGCGAACCCACTAACCTAATCTAAGCCTCCAATATAATTAACTGAAAAAATCCCGACGTAACCCGTCCGTCGACAATGGCAGACGTCGGTGACGGCCGTGATTGGACGGGGCGACATTTTTGTCGGATCAGCGCGCCGGCCGGCAAATGTAGTGGAAAGATAAAGGCGGCGCCACACGACTGGATACAGCGACCCGACTACGTTATTACTCGCATTATGTTATGATGTAAGGAACGTACGTTTAAAATCGGCCTTATCTCTCCGTATTGATGTATGGATGGAAATGTGTGATGTGGGGCTTATGTGGGCCGTATGGATTGGTAACATGAGACAGGTAAATTAAATTAAATATTATGTGCCCGTTTGTCCCAATTTTGTACTATTCTGAATAGGAGTGGGTGTGGGTTCAAGGGCAGTTTATAGCTCGAACATAAGTCTTAGTAAGCCATAGGTTCGGTATAGAAATGTTGGGTTGCCTATATCTCTAACCCTCTTACTAAAAAACGTATTATTTCTAATGAATACTTACTGTTATTGGTTGTTGGTTCTTTCAGTCGTCAGTAATTAGACTTTCAAAAGAAGAAGACAAAGCGTTGTGTAACTATACAGACGCTATACAACGTTTATTAGTAAGGGGGTAGGTAAGTTTTCCAACATCAAATCTTTTACATTTCTTGTCACCTTGGGTATAAACACGAAAATAACTTTTGTAGCATGGCCTTAACGTATGTATTCGAACTTGCCCTTAAGCGCGGGAAACGGAAGACGTCACCTCCGCCCGCGACCTCGCGCTCACCCCCGCCCTACCAATGGTGGACGAAGGAACGCGAGTCTGTACGCCACGCTCGCGACCCGCTCGCGAATAGTTTTACTTGTTTTTATATATTTTACCCATTTTCCCTGTTTTGTGCCCTACTGTGTTTTACGATTATATTATACTTTTACTAAACGTGCATTCCAATAATTTAAATAGACCCAATACACCCCTGAGATAAAACTTTTCCTACAAGTGTCGCCCAACTCGTGGCCAAGTTTTTAGTGAAAAACTCGTAAAATTCAAACAGTGACAATAAGTGCTAAATCCTATCGTGCTAACACATACTGTGAACCCTTTCCGATAGTGCTTTCTGTAAATATCTCCACAAACAGTGCAAAAACAATTGACAAAACTTCGGGCGAGTCCACTATTCCCGCCAAAAATTGTACTTCCCGCGTTCCCGCCAAAAATTTTAACAGACGCGCGCGCGAAGGAATTTACCGCGCGTAGTATTTTGGCGCGAACAAGAAAAGTGGAATCAACGTTTACATTTCGTGCAACGGAATTAGTAACGAATACGTTGTTCGTTACATATTACCACCCATATAACCATCACCCGTGTTGTTCGAGCGAGTAACAGCAGAGGTAGTGCCCTGTTACCATGCCGCCGAAGCCAACAAAAAAACGTACCGGAAGAGATGGTGGGTCGGAATCCGACACGGACGCGGAGCAAAATAGGACGGTGGTCGCATCATCATCGTCTCCGAACATCACCATGTCTGAGGAGATGCTTCAGACTCTTGTGTGCAATATAACAAGAAACCAAGCGGAAGCAAATCGCATTCTAATTGAGAGCATACTGGCGAACAAGGATGAGCCGTGCACATCATCACCACGGCTACCCGATACGCGTGACACCGCGCGATGGTCGGGTAACTTCGCAAAATGTACGGCGCGTTTTGACGGGTCATCGAAGAACGCGGAAGAGCTCGAGGCATTCATCGACGCTATCGAGGTATACCGCGACTGCACCAACATCAGCGACGAGCACGCACTGCGGGGGCTGCCTATGCTGCTAGTCGGCGAGGCCGCCGTCTGGTGGCAGGGCGTGAAGTCCTCGATAGCGTCGTGGTCCGACGCGCTGCAGCGTCTTCGAGGGATGTACGGAGTGCCGCGACCCGGATATAAAATCTTTCGTGACATTTTCAGTACCGAACAAAACAGTGAACGGGCCGACGTATTTATAAGCAAAGTGCGCGCTTTAATAACGAAGTTACCGTATGATGTGCCGGAAGTGATGACGTTAGATATAGTTTACGGATTGTTACATCGTAGGATAAGAAAACGAGTGTCTCGCGACGCGGTGCACGAGCTGGATCAGCTAATAGCGAAGGCCAGGTTAGTCGAGGAGTCGTTGGCGGAGGTAAGTGCTTCTACCCATTGTAATAATAATAACCCTTCCGTCGCCGCGCAGGAACGTTCGAACACAAACGTTAACCCTACGAATACTATAAGTGACCTGCCTAAGTCGAGTACTAATCAACGTGTTGTTAGGCCGTCTGACTCGCACGCGCTAAATGTGAAAAATAATAACAATAGTGATGGGCAAAGACGTGCTAGGCCAAAGTGTACTTATTGCAAGTTGTTCGGTCATACGGTAGACGAGTGCCGCAATAAGGATAAGAAGGACGGAAAGGTCACTGACCCTTCTAATAAGTCGAGCAAAAGCTCCGAGTTACGTTGTTACGGATGTGGTCAGCTGGGAGTGGTGCGTTCAAAATGCGGTAACTGCAAAGGCGCGTCGACTTCAAGCAAGTCGGATTTGTTTAGCGCTCAGGTAGCCGATACTGACGAACCGCGGCCGCTGCCGCTGGTGGAAATTCAGGTCGTGAATCGTAAGGGGGTAGCTATTTTAGACACGGGGGCCACACATTCCATCGCGGGCCCCATGCTGTACGACTTACTTTGTAGGGCCGGCGTTGTTTTTAAAAAAACGTTACGTACTATAGGGCTGGCCGACGGATCACAACAAGTAGGCCCTATACTTGAGTGTGATACTGACATTATATTGGAAAACCACATTATACCTACCAGGTTTATAGTTTTGCCGGACGCGCAAACCCGGACATTGCTAGGTAGGGACTTTATCATGAAAGCTAGTATACTGTTGGACTTGCCACAGAGCAGCTGGTGTTTTAACGACGAGCCGGAACACTGGCACCCGTTTATCACCAGCTTTGACTTACCTACTGGCGGCCCGCTGGAGCTGATGAAGGTAGAAGCATCAAACCTTGTGCTGAGGGAAGATGAAGGGACCAAGTTAACAGCAGATCAGAGGATCCAACTGAACGCGTTTCTGTTGAAGAGGTCCGACCGCTTCGCAAAGGATGGACCACCAACGGAATACGCCACGCATCGGTTGAAGATAGACCCGCATCAGGAACCCATCGCCTCACCGCCTTACCGGATGTCTCCTAGTAAGAGAGCGATGCTGGAACAAGAGTTGCAGAAGTTACTGGATACTGACGTGATCGAAGAATGCGAATCACCTTGGGCCGCCAACGTGGTCCTCGTGACGAAGAAGGATGGAGGGGTTCGGCTATGTGTAGATTACAGGAAGCTGAATGCTGTAACCGAGCCTGATCGCTACCCACTTCCACGCATCGAAGACGTTCTCCACGCAGCGAAGAACACCAGTTTTATGACGACCTGTGACCTCCGATCAGGGTACTTTCAAATTGCTGTGGAACCGGCTGACCGCGACAAGACTGCGTTTGTGAGCCCACTCGGCTGTTTTAGGTTCAAAAGGATGCCAATGGGTTTGAGGAATTCAGGAGCGACTTTCCAGCGGCTAATGGATCGATTCAGGTCCGGCAAGGAACTGGCCGATGTTTGCATGCTAACGTATTTAGATGACGTCATTGTCCTGTCGGAGTCGTTCCCCAAGCACCTGGAAGACTTAAACGCTGTTTTCGACCGGCTTGAAATGTACAACCTGCGAGTGAACCGCGAAAAGAGTTGCTTTGCTCGCGAGTCGGTAAAGTTTCTGGGCCACGTGATCGTACCAGGTGGAGTTAAGGCAGACCCCGATAAGACAGCAGCTATCGCAAATATGTCCCCTCCAGAGAACGTGAAACACGTGAAGACCTTTCTGCAAACGTCAAGTTGGTTCCGGCGCTTCATTCCCAATTACGCCGACGTTGCCAAACCTCTGACGGATCTTCTTAAAAGGGACAGCAAATGGACCTGGACCTCTAAGCAACAAGGCGCCTTTGACTGCATTAAGGAAAGGTTAATCACCGCTCCGATACTGCGACAAGTTGACGAATCGATGCCGTTTACATTGAGGACGGATAGCAGCGGTTATTGTCTCGGAGCAGTACTGATGCAGGGGGAGGGTCCCGAGGAAAGACCAGTAGAATACGCCAGCCGTTTGCTGAATAGTGCGGAGAGAAACTATAACACAACGGAAAGAGAGGCGTTAGCAGTTGTATGGGCTGTTACCAAGTTCCGCGCATACATCGAAGGATCAGAGGTTGTGATAAAGAGCGACCACCAACCTCTGCGATGGTTGATGACTGTAAAGTCACCAAGCGGCCGGTTAGCTAGGTGGGCCCTTACTCTCCAGGAGTACAATCTCCGTATAGAATATACACCTGGCAGGTCGAACGTCATCGCCGACACACTTTCACGACCACCTTGCGCAGAAGAAACGGATTGTGATATCCGCTACGCCGAGGTTGATTTCCCGTCAAGAAGCCCCAAGGATGTCCGTGAGAACCAACTCAAAGACCCTGATGTGCGGAAGATCGTTGAGGACCTCGAATCAACCGACGATCCGTTTAGGGGGAGGGGTTGGTCAGACCGTGGTTTCATTATGTCGGACGGCGTATTGTACAGATATGGACCTGACGAGTATGAAGAAGAGACAGGATGTCTCGTTGTACCAGAGCACGAACGTGATAAAGTCATGGCAGAATATCACGACGCACCAACAGCCGGACATTGCGGAGTAGAGCGCACACTAGATCGAGTGAAGTCGAAGTATTACTGGCCTAATATGCGGCAATACATCGTTGGATACCTGAGGAAGTGTGTAGAATGTCAGAGGTACAAAGCCGATAACAGGAAACCGGCCGGACTTCTGCAGACTCCCGCAACTAATCGCCGCTTTGAAGTCGTCGCCGTGGACCTTTTCGGTCCATTGCCGGAGACTGCCGATAAAAACAAGTGGATCCTTATCATAGAAGACACGTGCTCTCGATGGGTAGAGTTGTTTGCTCTTCAAGATGCTACTAGCTTAAGCTGTTCCAAGATCCTGATCTCAGAGGTTTTCCTGAGATATGGAGTGCCAAGACGGATCTTGAGCGATAATGGTGTACAGTTCATAAGCGAAATAATGCAGCAGGCTTGCCATTCATTTGGTATTACTCAGTCGCTGTCGCCTGTATATCATCCGCAGGCGAACCCGGTGGAAAGGAAGAACCGTGATCTAAAACCACAACTTGCTATTCTGGTGGGGAAAGACCACAATACATGGGACGCTCACTTACCCGCGATACGTTTCGCGATGAACTCTGCAGTGACCAGCAGCACTGGATTTTCGCCGGCTTACCTGACGTTTGGACGAGAGATGCGTGCACCGGCCGACGTCATCGCTGATATGCGTAACATTGTTGAGAGTGACAACGTCGTAACGAGCCTTACCCCTTACCTTCAAAGAATGTCAACCGTACTATTTGAAGCTAGGGAAGTGCATGAAAAGGTTCAAGCGAATCAGAAACGTTATGCCGACGAGGGTCGCAGCCCTGCACCTGATTACTCAATCGGCGATTTGGTCCTTTTGAAGACCCAAGGAAGTAACGACACGACTCGCGGACAAACACCAAAGTTCATACCGCGACGGGATGGACCTTACCGTATTAAGGAACCCGCGAGCTCCACCACTTATGTGTTGGAGAAGGTATATAGCGGTGAAACGTTAGGGAGATACCACGTCTCCCAGTTGACCCCATTCGTAGGCGACGTACCGCCAGCCCCGGTCAACGAAAAGCGTAGGCGCGGTAGACCTAAGCGTTATCTGGACTGACACAGACGCGTGGGCGCATGTCTGGGTCAGAGGGGGAGGATGTAGCATGGCCTTAACGTATGTATTCGAACTTGCCCTTAAGCGCGGGAAACGGAAGACGTCACCTCCGCCCGCGACCTCGCGCTCACCCCCGCCCTACCAATGGTGGACGAAGGAACGCGAGTCTGTACGCCACGCTCGCGACCCGCTCGCGAATAGTTTTACTTGTTTTTATATATTTTACCCATTTTCCCTGTTTTGTGCCCTACTGTGTTTTACGATTATATTATACTTTTACTAAACGTGCATTCCAATAATTTAAATAGACCCAATACACCCCTGAGATAAAACTTTTCCTACACTTTGTATTTTTGGCCTACTGGTAATGTTCAAGACTTACTTATGTAAAGGTCTACCTACATTTATTTGTGATACGAAATACCTTTATTCTCCGGTTAGTAGATTTCGAATTACTTCTTACAAATGTAGAAACATTTCTATCATATCTGCTATACATTGAAGCGGACAGTACCGCACGTTATGTATTTAAACTATTTCCGAGATGGGATACACAACACATACTCAAAAAGATTGCTGACCACCTCGGGGTAGTCATGAGACAAGCGATGCAATATATATTGATAAATATTGAGTTGTGAACGTATCCACCTTCGTGTTAGTAGATAGACCTAAGCAGGAGTAGTTTTCACTAGTCATTACTAAAATGTTCTCCGTTCAGGTTCGCTTCGTTGTGACATAACATTTAGGCAGAGTTGTACAGACGCCAGCACATCAAGCTACTACAATCTGCGAAATGTCTTTAATAGATTTTCAACTTTATCGCAAAGGTATAAGGTTCAAAGTTGATTGGGAAAATTTTACAGTTTCGGGTAGCTTGGTGTGCTGGCGTCTGTACCTATAGTACACTCACATTACGCCACTTACCTATGTTTAAGTCCCATGTAATAGGGGGCGACCCTATTGCCATCAACCACAATTCCGGACTCCGGGCTGCTACTGAGAAATCCCTAATGGAAACACCCGATAGCACTTTGCCCGACCTGGGAATCGAATCCAGGCCCTCATGCGCGGCGGTACGCCTTGCGATCACTAGACCAACGAGCAAGTCAGGATCACTTTGTTGTCTTTATTAGCAGTCACTACAATCTTTGCTCTTATCTTTTTTAAACCTTTGTCACATCCTACTAAAGACAAAGTATGCAACACTGTGGAACAATTTTTACAGGTAAATATTGCTACGTTTGACACAGTTGTAGAACTTCCAAGCACACAACTCCACATTTCTATAGGTAGCCGCCATACCTCGTCTCATTCATACACAAACTACAATACATTGCGACTCGGACCGTTCATATTGAATGGCGCTTATTTGATTCCGTAATGTACATCTTTACGAGGTAACTCGCATGCGAATTGCGACCGCCATTGAATTTCAAACTATATCCTATATTGTAGACTGGAGACTCTATAGTCCATGTACTGGGAATGCTGCTGTTACGGAATGAGAGAGAAAATATCATGCTGTTTTCGGTTTGTTTTGTTCTGTACTTCCTACAATGAAAACAGAAACCAAGCAGCTAAAAGTTCAAAGAAATGACAACCACATGTGCTTGATAACTTAATAGGGCCAAGTTATAATGAACTAGAAAAGGTTTAAGGTAACTTTTTTCTCGACTGATTCACTTGCATTTTCTTTTATGTACAGATCACAAAGTCTTTTCGATTGAAAAATATTTGTTTTTTATTTACTTATATTGGATCGAAATTGACGTCATAACGACCATGTTCTAGTTCAGTATTCTGAAACATTTATTTTTAGGCAGATCTTGTTATCAAACACTCGCTTCATTCGTCATCATCATCGTCTTCCTACTCTTGGCTCATGTTACTTGTGGTCGGCGCAACACATTTACTTCTTCCATTCTCCGCTGTCAACCGTCAAGCTATCATTCACTCCCTTCTCTTTCATCAATCCAGACGGATTACTTCAACACTATCCGAATATCGCGACGAATATCGCTAAAAAGTTACAAATATTTAATTTGAACGCAAATTAAAAATGAGTAAAACAAGAGAAGGTCGGGGAACAAACGCTGCGAAATAAAACAAAATAAGTGCATATGTGCGCCGCGCGTTAGTTCACGAATCCTGTGTCGACGGGCTATTCTGTAACCACGGATGTTTGAGGGTTTTATTATAGAGATTGTTGATTTTGAAGAGTTGGGCGTAGGTTATTACGTACGAGTATATTTGCTATTTAATACTTTACTTTTTTCACCAGTATGTCGATAAAGTCTTTTTACCTCAATAATTAGTCTAGTGCATAAAAAGACAAATTTCATTTTAAAAAACTGCATCTTTTAGATTCCGAACAAGTTCGTTCAAATTAGACCGTATCGTTACTTTGAGAGTGAAGCCATTTGGGCACATATGCTTAAACAGAGTATACTTATGTGCACACTGAATTTTAAAACAGAACACTGTCCCGTTTAATAAAGTTCTGTTGGAAACGTAACGATATGTTTACGTAAACTGTAACTTATTCCTTTTTTACTTTTAAAATCTTGAAACAACCTAATCGTCTCAAATAGTATCCAAGTTCCATTAATCTTCGGTAGATTTCGTGAAAATCTACGTAGACTGCCCGAGCCTATTTTGATTTTCAATTAAGTTTATTAACTTGTTAATAGTTAATTCCAAATTCTCGTTTTCAGAGGATTACCTCTACCGTTATCTGCGAGATTACTCTTGTAAAATTATATTGGATTCAAAATAATGGATGAGTTGAAGGAAAGTAGAGAGGGCAATCATCTAAAGTAATTTATCCTATTCCAACGTCATTGACGGAAATACTTAGCATTCCTTAATACTGTACGTACATGGATGTCTTTTTTTTTGTTTGTGGGTAAATCATCAAATGACCCCTCCCGCTCTGGGTGGAGCGGAAGGGAGTGTCAGACTCTTACTGACTAAAACCCACCCGTGTTCCTTCCTTAGCCCTTTATGTTCCGGGGTAGTGGTAACCCTTTCGGACAATCCCGCTATATGTCACATGGATGTCTTGCTTACGCGTATTCGTTTTAGCAAAAAATACATCAACGTAAGTTCTCATTCACAAAATCTTCAATGTTTTTCAGACCGATCAATTTAAATCATCACAAGTAAAGTCCAAAATATCACACGACATTAAAATGAACGACAACATTAAAAACAAATACAGAATAGCGTCTCTACTCTCTGGTCCACGTTTTTGCGCGGGGACATTTATTGTTGTAATGGGGCCCACTCATATTTCTCCTCTTTGTTAGTTTTTACTTATTACCACGTCGCAGTCCTCGTATGAATAATTCCCAGGGAATGTACCGGCGTGATCATTTCAGATTAAATTTTCATTCCGCATTTGGCTTTGGGTCGGTCGCAAGGAGCCGTAAGCTTGCAATATTCATACTTAATATGAGTTCGGATCTGCATTCATAGTTGTGCCGCCCGCCGCCGTGGATGGCGGTGGATGTCGCATATTGAGCTGTATGGATGGATTATTATTATACTGGAATGGATTGGATGTTTCACTTTGTTGGGGACTTTTATGTTTTGCGTTTTTTTGTGACTATTTTGTTGGCTCAATGTTTTCTAAGGTTAATAAATTGGAGATAGTGTATAAATCATACTGTCTTCCTATTTTAGTTAGGATGAATTCGTTTGTGACATGCAGCTGGATGGAAATGAATGATATACTAGTAGATATTACCATTTCGGGGATTGATAAAACAATCCATTACCATTTCGGGTACCTACTTTCAAAGACAGTTTCTCAAGTTCTAAACAATGTTGGTCAATTGCAGATCAATTAATTGGCAAGGAGAAACCAGAGTTTTCAAATCCCTCAAATTATTTCGTTACTTAAGCGATAGAGGGTAACTATGACCCCGATGGTAAGTGTGGTCTACCGTTCTCCTCGTACCTAAATATTCAAGTGGCGACCACAAAAAGCGATGGCGATATAAAGAGGTTCAGAGAACGCAGGTTTTTGCCCAAACGTTTATAATACACGGTGCTAAAAGCATAATATCCACAAAAACTCGTGGCCTAGTCGCTACGTTATAACCGTATAACAGGCAGGATAGGAAAAAGTGTAAAATAAAGCCCCGAGGCACACCGGGCGCCGACGTATCCGCATGAATATTTTAGTGAAAGTTTGCTTCAATATTTCGTATCTGTTGTTTTGCTAGTCTGTTAAATAGGTTATTTTGTACGTAACGCAAATCGTGATGTTTATAGGCTCTGTGGAATCGAGTGGAAGTTATTCTTCAAATAACTTACTTTCTCCACTCAGAATCATAAACATGTTGAAAAACAGTTGTGAATATTTTTGTAGCAAGTTTTCAAGATACCTCGAAAAGCTACAGCGCGTAACCGATCAGATACTCAAGCAGGGAAATATCGATAGATCAAATCTCAAACTTTAGCATACGAATCGGATGAACCAATCGATTTCTGAAACTGAAACTTTGCCAGTTAACTATTGAGAGTTTGCAAGTTTCCTACAGATTAAAAGTACGCCATGTGGTGTAAGGGGTGAATATCCGAGGCGCGGTGTGTTCAGGGAATGAAAGAGGGTGAAAGAGGTGCCGTTGTGTGCCCTAATTACCGCCCATTTATAACGGCCGCGGTCCGAGCGATTTTTATATTTTTTGCTGCCACACCACCTACGCGTTATATTTTAAGAGAAAAACGCGCAGCTAAATGTTACTCGGTGTGCAACGGAGTTAAGTAGCAATTTAATTGTTGTAGCTCTCAGGTGTTTCAGAGATTAGGAATGTTTTAAGTAGTGTGAGCTAGTGTCTTTAATCTTTATAACCTGAAAGGCCTTTGACGAACCGTAACCACTGTAGTTTCCTTTGAGAAACAAGCTGATCAACTATCGCGTATGGACGAAAACATAATTCCTTTCGTTCATACGCGATGGTTGATCAGTCTAGGGCAGAATTCTCCTCCTATTTAGATATACTTATAAGGACGGATAATTTAACGATCTGCACACTTTACACATAAAATCTTCATACTGAACACGTCATGTTCTTTGATATTCGTGAGGCAATAAACATTTAATGCCTTTTATCATTTAACGTAGACGTTATTTTACACTCCACAGCAGCTATGGGAGAACTTATGACAGGTGCCTCACAGATATTTATAGGATACGACTAAGAATATTAAAACTAATTGGCGAAGCCGTTTGCAAGTAGGTAAGCGCACAACGGTTTTCACTATTATATTTATTGTCGTTTCGAGTGTATTTTTCTTATGAACAGTCGCTGGTTCGTACGACATTTGTCGGGTTAAATACTGTAATGTCATGAATGTATTCAATAAAGTTGAATTTTTTACTCTTGCAGAAGTCAATAGACCTGAGCTGTTGAGAACGATACCACTTAATAATAAAAATACACAGTAGTACATAGATCCTACCAAAATTTAATAATGTGTACGGGATGAGGGTTGCACAATATTTAGTAGGTACCTACCTGATTTTCTTAATTAATTGCCAGAATACTTGAAGTTATACCAAACGAGTTCGAAAACTTATAAGGACGAATCAAAATGTATGTATATACCTATAAATTATTATCATCATTATAAAAGTATTGACAAATCAGCAGAGGTCCACGCTCGAGGTTTTCCAGAGGGCTATGGAACGGAGTATTCTGGGTATCAAAATAACAGACCGGGTTAGGAATACGACCATCCGTTCCATCACAAAGATCACTGATGTCACTTGGAAAGCTGCCACGATAAAATGGAACTGGGCTGGACACATCTGCCGCATGTCAGACGAACAATGGGCCAAACAAACGACCCAATGGGTCCCTCTTAATGGCAAACGACATCGTGGCAGGCCCAGACGGAGATGGCGGGATGAGCTGGACTCCTTCAACAAGAACTGGTCCTTAGCAGCTTTGAACAGAGAGAAGTGGTAAGAGAGTAGGGAGGCCTTTGCCCTGCAGTGGGACATCACAGGCTAATAATATAATATAATATAAAAGTATTATACTTTATAACCTCCATCGTAGTAATTTACATCTTTGTAAAATTTAAATGAACGGCTCGCCCGCACAGATAAACCCTGAGAGGTTTTCGTTGTGTGGCTGTGGACGCCCATTGTGTCGCCCTAAGTATGTAAAATTTCTACATTATGTAATTTTTATGGTGTGCATAATAAATAATATTCTGTTTATCTATCTAAAACCAAAGTGTTCAATAAGTTGTGTTTTAGAAATAAATCAGTATTTTCTATGAAATCGGCACACATCTCCACAAGTCATTATTATCTCAAAACCCAGCTCTTGTCAACTTTCTGCAGCACATTCTGCACTAAAGCGATCAAATTGTTTGTCGTTTGTTCGGCGCACTCCGAATAACGAAGCGCTGCTTCTAGCGTGCTTCAGTGCTTCTAACAATGCTTCTAGAGACTCATAGCTAGGCCATTAACATTGAGTTTATGTTAGGGTATAAGTAGTTTGACTCATAGTATAACAATCTTTATGTTCTCTCTCTGTACTCTATAAACACACTGCAGTGATAAATATGACGCATAAGTAAACATTTTCATCGCTGAGTAAAGTGAATATTTAAATTACATATGTGAATTAAGTCTTCGGATTACCTAATTCAAAGTGGTAAAGGAAAACATCGCAAGGAAACTGGCATGTCCTAGGACCAAAAAATCGAAGAAATTTGTAATCTACCAACCCGCACTGGGCCCACGTGTTGGATTATGGCCCACTCCCTCTCACTGAGAGGAGGACTGTGTCCCAGCAGTGGTAACATTATAGGTTGATTATGTGTATTATATATTACCTAATTCGATTAGGTTTTCTTTAAGCCCGTTATTTAATCAACACTGGCCCTTACTCTCTCACAATAACATTACAACGACGACCTAGCATTGAGATAAAGAAACAAAGGAAATATTCAAACACTGACTCAGCACTTCTCAAGTCAAATTAGCGTACAAATATTAATTAACTATACTCTTAGCTTAATCCTGAAGACTCGAAAGCCGGAGTTTCAGTTAAAGATAACGAGGACAGTTGCTCTGTTGGCCATCACAGCGGCAATGAGCCGGTTATCTCGACCCGCCTTCTGCAGATTATTTACACATTTATTAATGTTTTAAGCCGGTTTTCAGCAACTACAGACGTCAATTATGAGGCTTACATAGATGTGGGGGGGGGGGGGGGGGGTGTAAATAACTGTTGTTCAGTTTTATGTGCGTCTGTACAGGGTGGGTACTGTTTTTCCGTTTTAGGTCGAAACCTTCAAAATTATGAAAAATCTTCGCGGTATCACTCATGTATTATAACGAAGAACACCAGTGTATGCTCTCATAAATATTATCGTCAAAAAAGTTTATATGAGAGGTGCCATAATACTTTCAACTCCACAGATCCCCATAAAACCAAGATATCATCATTCGAATCAGAGATCGTTTTCTCCCAAAATGAATATAAACATCAACAATAACAACGAAAAACAATCTCCTAAAAGGCAACTAAACGAGAGAGGCGGAAAAATGCATTTTTACTGCCCCCGACATAAAGTGTGGCGCTTGTTTACGGGGCTCTTAAAAGGGCAGATGTCAGCTTTAAAACCATTAGTGAGATAAATTATAGCTACCTCCCCCCTGCAGCCCCGCCCGCTCCCTAATCCCCGGATAAAGATTTTATTTTTGGTGTAAAATGAAGAGACATCTTTTGGGTCGTGGTGAAAGGTATGGGCGGTGGCGGGTGCGAACAGCTAATTCAAAATCAAAATATTTTTATTTCACATAAACCAACATGGGCACTTATGAAACGTCAGAAGCTACGAGTAGGTGCACGGTTCCAATTGGTCGTTTCCTGTTAATTGATTTTCTCAATATGATTTCAGTGAAAATCAATCGTTCAAGTGATTCGTTTGGGAGACTAATAGTAAGTAAGTAAGTAATCATTTATTTACTAACAGACTTAGCCTAGGTAACATCAGTGTTGTTTCATTATGGGATGGGTTGTTTATTACCACAGAACAGATATGGTTATTACAGATGAGTAAGACTTCTGTCCTTCAAACTAGGAAAATCTTGTATTTTGTATACTTTACTTTCTCCTGATTAAAGCCAAAAGCAATGATCACGATCACGAAATGTCGATGAATTTTCGTTTTCAAATTAATTGATAGTATTATAGGTAGTCATCCAGTTTCGAATCGTAAAAAAATGCGTAAACCTACCTAATGGAAAGGTTATAGTGGCATTGAGTAAATAAGCTGCTTGATAGTTTTCAGACCGGTAATAACTAATTTGTTCTGGTCAAGCCAGAACCATCGTCAAGCGGCATCTCTAATGATAAAGAACAAAATGCGTTGTAATTCAATTAAAAAGTTAGAAGAAAACCTCATACCTTGCACCACATACAAGGTCTTGTAAGAGCTTACAGCGAGCCTTGTCTCGTATCAATATGATTTAGCCCCTCAGCCCCACAGCTACTGCCCGGCGCGGACCAGCACCGAGCCACTCCTAATTACAAACCTTTGTTTTTACAATCATTACATTCCCGACTAATTCTAGGATTTGTTCGGAATTCCTTTTAGGCAGCGTAATTTTGTGTTAATTAATTACAAGACATTGGTTGTCTTTGAGAGATATTAATTAAGATTAGTGATTTAATTACCTACAAGGACCAAAGACGGAAATTAAGATATCAATAGAGCGACGTGGAGGAGAAAATGTCTTACTGATCTGAGGGAAGGGGAGGGGGGAGCTGAGGGGCAATTCTCGTAATTTTAAGAACGTTCACAGTCTGATCTCAATCTCTATCTGTCAAAAATATCTCAAATTTCCCTACGTTTTTGACAAGATTTGACATTTGTTTGTTGCCGAGATGAGATTGCGACTAGATTTTGAACGTTTTAAATTACGAGAATGGACCATCAGATCATACTATTATGATATTGACCGGAAATAAAGAAAAGAGAGGATTTTCCGACTGAGAATCAAGAGACTGAAGAATGTTTCTAAATCTAGGGGTACGGTAGAGCCCCCGCCAAGGCTAGCCAAAAACAAAAACTACTACCTACTTTTTCTCGAAGCGTTATCATAATTTATATTAGGAAGAAGCAACATGAAAAAAACACTTTCTATTCGCGTAACAGTACGCAGTTCTTGCAGCACAATATTCGTTGTCCCTGCGCGTCCATCGCATGCTTGAGCCACGCTCTATAAAACATGGCTAGTCAGAATAGTAAGACAGACTGAAGTGCTTAATGCACAGATTATGCTAATCATATTATTTTATGTTTCATAGTTCAGGCTCTTTGTCTACCTCGGACCACTAAAAATTAGATGAATCGAAGTTCCACTAAGTACAAAAGTTTCATAATGTTGTTAGCCTTTGCAGTTAGGACCAGGGAAAATATTATTCCGTGCACGTGTGATGAACTGCGAGTTGTAAACCACGATCTCCATTTGATTCATTGATAAATATTATGATATATCTTCCATGATCTCCGTAGATAAAGGGTAACGAACAAAAATTCATTGTTCAACTGTCCACTTTTTCTTATACTTGAAATTTTTATTCAAAAGTTTTTTTAATATCAACAACGTTAAGTTTACTTATAAACCTTAATACTCGAACATACAGTTTAATTACGTTTGCGACATATTTGGGTGCTATCGTTTTTTTTTTAACACAATCATTAAAAACTAAAAGTCGTTTTTAACTAAGGAGGTACAAATATATTGATTTTGTTTCGTAAAACCGCATGCGACGGATTAAAGGTCACTTCCGCGCAAAGCACTGGTTTTCAGTAGCGACTGCCGGCGTTGACTTGATGACGTCGACCGTATAAAGTAAGTACTTATCTAGATAAACAAATTAAAAAACAATATTATTTTATTAAGTACCTGGTACTTGTTGACATACCTACGCTGTACTCCTATACCTTTTTTTTATTTGAAATGGACTTACTCTTGACTCTAGTCTAGGTATACCTATTAATACTGTAATTTGAAAACACTGTAAAAGCCAATTATTTTTAAAGGAGTAACCGTGGAGTTTCCTGCTGGCTCTTCTCCATAGGAAACGACCGGATTGGAACCGTGCACCTAGCTTCTTTCGTTTCATAAGTGCCCATGTAGGTTTATTTGAAATCAAATATTTTGAATTTGAACAGAATTAAATACATAAGAGAGCAATAATAATTGCACAAAATAAAATTGTTGGTAGAAAGTGTTAAATGCTTGTGTAGATGACAAACTCGGTGATGTGTGTGTGTGTGTGTGATCTTCAACAGGTTAAGATAATAATGGGAATACCACAAATGTGGGTCCGCGCCCACTCGACCCGCTTAGACTCGACCCGAAGAATAATACCTGGATATTTCTGTTTTGATAGGCGTAAAAACGTCGATGTATGGTCAGACAAAAAAGTGTCGATTTAATGCTTGCACCAGAGTGTAAGTTTTAAATAATGTTTGGATAAATAAATTA
Organism: Hydraecia micacea; assembly: GCA_914767645.1. Classification (NCBI taxonomy): domain Eukaryota; kingdom Metazoa; phylum Arthropoda; class Insecta; order Lepidoptera; family Noctuidae; genus Hydraecia; species Hydraecia micacea. Next base: position 20,031,974 of record OU611778.1, read on the forward strand.
GTAATTAAACAAGTAAGTACTTATCCTTTTTTAATAAAATATACGCTTTGTACTTTGTAATAAACATCACAGATTATTGTTAATTATCATTACAATCTTATAGCTAGTGCTACGGTGTTATTTATTGAATCAGTCTTTATACGTGATTATAATGATTAGGTTAACAAGTAGGTACTATAACTTCTAAAATATAAAAAGAAACATGATTGACTAAATTAACTTTAAAAAATAAACATTAAGTATCTTAAAGAATACAGAACTATGTAGAAACAACACAATTAAGATTAAAGTTTTCATTACAAAATCAACAATAAAAAATAAACAATTTTCTATAAATAATCAACATTCAAGTAAGAACAAAAAATTTACAAAATACGGTTTTCAATACAAAATCAACAATTTCTTTCTATAAATAATCAACTTGAAAAAAAAAATACAAATAATTAAATAGTTTTTGAAATAATCAACAATCGAGCCGTTTCTTGTAAATAGTCTTTTAAGGACATAACTTTTTGTTGATATTTTTTTGTCAATATGGCTAAAGTATTATCATTCTCAATACTTTTCTTGTTCCTTTGGCTGATTGATATGTTGCGATCGCGACGGAATCTAAAAACAAGAACTATACTTAGTACATAACTTTACAGTATTTTGATAATGAACAAGATGTTGTATACAATATTTTACCTTTGTTGGGCTCTATCATATGTAGAAATATCCATTTCAATCATTTGTATCAGTGAAATCAAATTAGGATTTGTGCCCAAAAATTGCTTAAGACGCTGATTCCATGCCTCCACCAAGTTTGTTGTTCTGTGGAGCTCATTGTAACAGCACCATTTTTGTATCATTGCAGGATTCTGTAGCCATTGTGCAACGAAATAATCATTGAATTTAATAACATTTTCCTCAAGGTAACTAAAACAAAATAGAAAATACGTATCAAATACTTTTTGTTAATTTAATTAATATTAATATAATTTACCAAACACTTGTGATTTTATCTATAAATATTTACCTGTCTTCCATTAACGTCAACCAGCCATCTTCTATATCTTCTACTGGCAAAAAAGCTAAACTCATACACTGCTTTACGTATTTAGTGGTTTCTTCATTAGCCAGCAGTCCCAAAGATTTAGCTTTTCTCAGAATGCTTCTTTGAAAATGTATAAAACATCCATGGATTTTAGCGTGGGGTTAAACATTCTGTACTGCGTTCATGGCCGATGCTTCAAAATCCATGGTGAACTTTGTTGGTCTGAAGGCAGGCAAAGCTTCTTTTATTTTTCTCAGCATGGTTTCATAAGTACTCGTTTCTTTATTTTCAAGTAGTACATAAAACATAGGTACAATATTTGTTCTTGTTGTGTCACTCCCTATGTCTCCGTGGATAGTGTATATTTGTAAAAAAGGCTTTGCACAGCAATCAAATGTTCCGTCGCAAAAATAATGCTCCACGTTTTTTATGTAATTTTGAATTTGGTCTGAAGCAAAAATTATAATCGTATTGTCTTTTTCTTTATGATGCACCAATAAGATTGATTTAAATTTGTCCGAAATGATGACGTCACTTGGCTTATTGAACCGAATTTTTGGCAGTCCAAGATGTCTTTTACGCGCACTATTTAGCCGATGTTTTACACTTTTATAGTCAGGAATACCATGATGCTTTCCCAGTTTCATTACATTTTTTTCATAAATTTTTTTCATTGATCCATAATTCTCACACACCTCGTTTTTAATTTTATCTAAAACTGACAAAAAATCATTTTTTGAAGTATTTGGTTCGCACTGTGGTGAATGTGCACTGTGTATTTGTACACTGTCAGAGTTAAGAACTAATTTCACTTGACCACTGCACTTCAGTCCCGTTCTTTTATTAACACAGACCCACACTGTGGAATCTTTATTTTTTCGGTGCAGCCGGTATACATAACCGACGTGTAATAAACTTTGGCCACGTTGATTTGAAATTAATTTATAATTTTTACGCACTCTGCCCTGAGAAGGCCCTTCACCTGACATTGCGAATGACAAACTAACCATACATACTTTACTTTCTTAATTATCGGCACCCTAAATACTTGCATTTTCGAACAATAGGAGCTCCTTCGTCTATTGTTTCCAGGAAACCGGTTTAAGCGAGGTAGAGGCTATCTTTAAAAAGCTACATTTTTTAAACGAAATTACTGAGAACCAGGATAAATATGTTTCATATCATAACAACATATTAAAATATTATTCTATGTATAGTAAGTTATTTAGAATTAAAATATCACTTTGCCTGACTGTACAAATGGCACTAAATTGGTAGTAAAACATCTGGTATTATTCTTCGGGTCGAGTCTAAGCGGGTCGAGTGGGCGCGGACCCACAAATGTAAGGGCTGCCTTTAAACTGTAAAACACCGTAAATGAATAAAATAAAATAATTTAAATAACTACTTATTATTATTATGTATGAAAATGCTGGTCAAGTTTTTAGGTTTTTTTTGTTTGACCGATACGTTGTTAAGAGTTGGTCTTCTGCATCTTTCTATACTATGGTAAAACTTAGCTGTTTGCCTTAATGACGCGTTTTTTAACTTAATGGCGTTATTAAATTAAATAAATGTGTCGTTTATGAAAGTTTTTCACGAGTATTGCGTAGCTGTGTCATACTTCCTGGCGTTGTCATTAGTAATCCGCTTGTTTTACAGTATACGTAAGTATTGTCGAGCTACGTAAGTAAGAATTTAACAACAGTTTTGACATGTCTTCCTATTTTGATTTAAGACCACAAAAAATTTTTTTTGTGTATTTCTTCGCCGACCTTTAGTTACGAGTAGTGAGCAGAATTCACAAGTAGGCTTACTGAAAATTTTAAGACTGTGTTTAATTTGACTAAGTACAATCTTTCAAGTAACTGAAAATAAAATTGAAGTAACCGACACAATTCTTTACAATAGAATAGAAAACTTTTATGAAAAAAAGAAAAAAGAAATGGTATTTCAGGCACGAGTCCATATATTTAATAACAATTTTACTTAACTTCTAGCGATACAGTAAAAATTCAGCGTGGAGCTGCATCTACCTCCGCTACATCGGTGAATCTCATCGATCTGCGAGTACATTGAGAGTACCTACTGTTGGTGCTGCTGCGAGCAGGCGTCATCAGGGCTGCACATCATATTTCTTGTAATGGCGGCAAAACCATTAATATTATTATTCGCCAACATCCCTGACGTACTACAACGCCGCGGCAGCCGCAGCAGTACTGTCAGTTCATTATTTTATTGAACGCGCGTAGGTCGCTGCATGCCCGCTGAGTGAAGGTGACCCACAGGCTGCACGTGTAGGGACTGACGTAAGTACATACACCGTGCAAACCTGCGGGCCAGCATGCTACACCGGACAGCCAGCGACCTACGTTGCCTTTCAAAGTCACAATTATATTTAAACTTGTTAACACGTCTCAGCAATATTATTATCTTCAGAACCTCGAACAAAAAGTCCTAAAAATTAAACCATCCCTAAAAGAACTGAGCACAATTCAGGCGTAGAATCAGAATCACTTGCCACTAAATCACTGTTGTTGCCAGGAAATTAACGTCGGCCAGAAGAAATTGCCGCTTGTTTTAAATTCAAGGCGCGGCCGTGATGCGGGATCCAAAAGGGGCGGGGCAGGCTTTACAGACATTACTAAGATAAATTACGACTGCTGAGAATTTCTTCGTCGTCCCGACTTTCCGTAATCTCCTTAAGGTAGGAAAAATACAAAATGTTTCTTGAGTTGTGGTGGCAGTTAAGTAACTGTTTTTAGAGAGGTTCGTGGGGGGCTCTTTTGAAATGAAATGAAATATTTATTTATGTAAGTAGATCTTTTAAGACACTTTAACACGTCAATATTTTGTTGGACAATATTTTAAAATTAAATGGCGCCGGCATCACCTAGCTGACTGATCCCTGAGAAGAAACGCCGAAACAAATTCAGAGGTCACGCTCCCTTTTAATCTTGTTATTCTCCTTTTGGGCTGTGTTGATTTTGTAAACAATCATGGTTAACCAATGTCGGCTTAGCTGCAATGACCCGTGTATATGATGGGCAGGTGAGCTTTTAGCTATCATCACCATCATTGGCAACCTTGTTCCACCTACTCCTTTTTGTGCCATACTTCCTTGGTCTGCGACTCCTATTCGGTACCCTAATTGCGTAACACACGATCAATCATAATCTGAATGATTTTGATGGATATTGCTAATCCATTCCTTCATATGTCCGAAAAATTTGTTTGCTCAATAACTTAAAAAAAAAGCAATGAATGTTGTTGAACTGTCAAAATGAAAGCCATTGCTACTGTGTTACGCGATTACCCCGCTGGTCTATCCCGCGATCTTCTGTAGGTCTAGCTTTTAGCTTCATATAATGTATAAAAAAGTATCGATGCGTCTCTGACCTTCCACCAAAGTTGACGTTCGACGTGTGAATTTGCGGTCCACTACAAGAAAAAAAAAAACTTTTTTTCACAATAAATATAGAATATATTATATTGTGATAAACCTTGTTTTGATTACTAATACCGTATTTCATTGAAAGGAAGTAGACATTGGAGGATAGTAGACCGTTATTACAGAGCCGCGTGGCCATTCGGCTGCAAAATAAAACGTGCGTTTAATTTACTAAAATAAAATATTGTGCAAGTGATAAATATTTTGCTAGTTAATTAATGGTTTATGCCTGAACGAATTTAACTTTTACTCAATTTGGAAATTGGTAGGGTATATTATCTATTTTTTTATATATATATATTGGTACTTTATCTACATTGATTTGGGTTATTGGTCGGTTCGCTCGAATTTACTCCCCTGAAACGAGCGAATCGCCAGTTATAAGTGGCTTATTAGTTATATCATAAATTCAAAACGTGCCAATTGCCTATACCTACATATTTCTGGAGTTGTCGATTCGCCCACGAATAAATTAACTTCGTGCGAATCACCCTGCAGAAAAGAATATATTATTTAAAAGTGTCGATTCGCCCGTTTCAGGCGAGTTAATTCGTGCGAATCGAACAATAAGCCGTTGATTTTAGTTTTGTGAACTTTGCATCCCTCGGGCCAATTAAAAAAAACTGCAGAGCGTACTTAGGTGAAAGTTTTTCACCACGACATCGCCATGGCCCGAATTTTTTTCCTTTCAAATACAAAACCAAATAAGTACTTTTAAAAGTGAGTTTTTGTTACAACGGCGCGGTGTAATAAACCCTATCGGTCTTCAATAAACCCTGAGTTTTTGACGACGTATTATTTACGAGGGAAGTTTCCTAAGTAACGTAAAACAGCGGCGGTCGGATGTCAACGACGGACCTCACGCCTATCATAACTTAAAGGTTGGAGATTACGTCAGTCTAATAAAGAAGTCACTGTGGTACCAGTAACACTTCTGTTATCTGAAGATTTGTTTTCTTTTTCGATGAAAACTAGCACTGGATCGTACATGGCTTAAAATACCTTAATGTCTGTCGTACAGTTCCTTTCATACCTATATAATACGACCTGGTGAAGTGATTTGATTACAATCAAAGAAGTGGAAAAATGGATACCTAGCACGCTTTTGAAGTTGTTCGTCTACCCTTGTCACGCCAAACGATCAATGTACTGAGTTTTTTTTGTTTTTCTGTGACACATCTTTGATCTAGGTTTCCAGAAATACTAACTTCTATCTTGTCTACATATTTCTATAAGAATGTGGCGGCGTGGTGGATTCTCAGGAGGCCCTCATGGGTTGATTATGTTACGCTAGGTAAAAGCTTCCATGCCGGGAGGGTTGTGGAAGTAAAGGCTGAGCCGGTTTCCCATGGCCCTCCCATCACGGTGATGTGGGTACATCGCTGAGTTTTAGTGGGTATACTGTCGGTGCCATTGCGACAGGAGTCCCACATACCCTGTCTCGACCCCCGCGAGCGGGGATGCGTACCTAATGCATTTCTCAGCGAAAAAAAAAAAAAAAAAAAGGTAAAAGCTTCCATAAAGAGCGGTGACCGCTACATAGTGTCCGCTATTTATCGGCGAATAGCGTCACTAAAACGTTCTTTATGAAAGTGTGTTTTTCTAGAGAGCGGTACGTGTATTCCCGTTGTCCCCGTGATCCGTGTCCCCGTTAACGGGGACAACGGGAATTTAATAAAATTATTAAAATTTATTCCCGTTGTCCCCGTTAACGGGGACAGCGTACGGGGACAACGGGAATTCAATAAAATTATTAAAATTACTTCCCGTTGTCCCCGTTAACGGGGACAGCGTACGGGGACAACGGGAATTTAATAAAATTACTAAAATTACTTCCCGTTGTCCCCGTTAATTTATTGTAATATATATTTTTCAAATTATGCCCGTCTAAATTAGAAATGAGAGTGCCTTAATAGAGAGAATATTATACCTATACAAATGTCTACATATAAACTTAAAAAACACATAATATCTAAATAATAGCTATACACATGAAATTTCAAATTACCTAAAATGTAAACAATAGTAGTAGTATATTTTCTAATAAGGTACTAGCTTTCCGCCCGCGTGACTTTTATTTCCCGCGGCTACTACCGGATAAAAAACTAAGTACCTACACTATATTATTATGTAGTTTACGGGTATAAACTATTCCACAACCAAATTTTGTCAAGATCCGTCCAGCAGATTTTACGTGATTGCGGCATAAATATTTATATTTCCACTATTCTATTCTATAATTATTAGCACCGTAGACCACATACATACGCTGTGACAGGTTATACAGAAGACCGAAGAGTATAACCTGCCTCTCTGCTTAGCGTTTGTGGACTACGAGAAAGCCTTTGATTCGATCGAGACATGGGCTGTACTGCAGTCTCTTCAACGCGCAACGGTGCCAGATTGACTATCGGTACATCGAGGTGCTGAAGTGTCTGTACGAAAACGCCACTATGTCAGTCCGACTCCAGGATCAGACTTCGAAACCTATCCTTCTGCAGAAAGGTGTGAGACAGGGAGACGTTATCTCTCCAAAACTGTTCACCGGAGGATGTCTTTAAGGTTCTGAAATGGAAAGAAGCTGGCATTAAGATCAATGGCGAGTACATAACTCTCCTTCGGTTTGCCGACGATATCGTAGTCATGGCTGAGACTAGGTATGGAGGACCTCAGTACTATTGTACTGAGGTCATTGAGTATTCTTAATGACCTCAGTAAATACCAATACTGTCCAGTTAGGTAGGTTCAACTTCGAGAGAGAGGTCAATCATCGTATTCGACTCGGCTGGACAGCTGTATCGGTATAGTGTCAGGTCAATCTAGGTCTTGGGTCCTTTACCAGATTCGTAACGGGTTGCTTGCATGTTGACGTATATAACTGTCCATAGAACCTCTCGATCTCTCTCAACAGCTCAGGTTTGGCGGATACGATCCTGCCATCATCGGTCTTCAGTTTCGTAAGCTGCATAATGCGGTGTGTATTAAAGCGGGGTAGATCGCTTTTCAAGGAGTTAGAGATCTGTCTATTGAGTTCTGGATAAGGTTGGCAATGTTTTTTTGTTTGTTGGCAATGTAACTACTCATCATCTGCCTAGCCTTTTCCCAACTATGTTGGGGTCGGCTTCCAGTCTAACCGGATGCAGCTGAATACCAGTATTTTACATGGAGCGACTGCCTATCTGACCTCCACAACCCAGTTATTGGGTAATACGATACCCCTTGGTAAGACTGGTTGTCAGACTATTGGGCTTCTGACGACCCGTAACGACTGTTAAAGATCCACGAATGACAGCCGGGACCAACGGCTTCACGTGCTTTCCGAGGCACGGAGGGGTCTCGGTATAGTAAAGATGGTTACCCATCCACAGACCAACCGCGGCAAGCGTAGCTTAACCTGATCGATCGACCAGTGCGGCTGTTATTATTTAGCTACGGGCCCCATATAGGTACCTACTATTACCACTTAAAAATATTAAAGGTTTTAAATAGATAGTATAAGTGTAAAAGAAGAACTCATGTTCTTCTTTTACACTTTTACCGACATCAAGTCACGATTTACCACTGTTAAGTTCACATCACAACTAAATTTCTAGCTTCAATTGACATAAAGGGAGGAATTCTGAACTGGGATTTAGAATGAGCCAATCAGAGCTTCACAAAAAACAATGTGATCTGTGCTTTTGTTCCGCGGCTGCATCTTTTCAAGGTCACGTGTTATAAGTTTCGTAGGTACTCAATTAGGAAACAAACGCGCATATTTCACTAATATGTATGATTATTATTTATTTATTTATTACTTTTAAGAAGGCTTACAGACTAATTACAAATAATAGGTAACAACAACACATTATCAACAAGCCTCCACAGATATATAACATATCGATTACTTAAAGCCTAACAAATAAAGTTCATTGTGTACCTACATAAGTAAATAGTTTAAGTTAGTTTTATTTGTTTATTTATGTTACTAAATATGAGCTCAAGAACCACTAGAAGGCGCATCGTTCGCAAAAAATGATTTGGCTAAGAGCGTCCTTGCTGTGCTTATCTTAGTGCAAAATAAGTCAACATCGTGTTCAGAAGATACATCATTGAAGCTTCGAGTGCTTCTTATACACATATAATACTAAATATTTTTAAAACAAACACATTCTTTACATTCGATAATTATGAATATTTATGCCGCAATCACGTAAAATCTGCCGGACGGATCTTGACAAAATTTGGTTGTGGAATAGTTTATACCCGTAAACTACATAATAATATAGTGTAGTGTAGGTACTTAGTTTTTTATCCGGTAGTACCCGCGGGAAATAAAAGTCACGCGGGCGGAAAGCTAGTACCTTATTAGAAAATATACTACTACTACTATTGTTTACATTTTAGGTAATTTGAAATTTCATGTGTATAGCTATTCTTTAGATTTTTTTAAGTTTATATGTAGACATTTGTATAGGTATAATTTAGATATTATGTGTTTTTTAAGTTTATATGTAGACATTTGTATAGGTATAATATTCTCTCTATTAAGGCACTCTCATTTCTAATTTAGACGGGCATAATTTGAAAAATATATATTACAATAAATTAACGGGGACAACGGGAAGTAATTTTAGTAATTTTATTAAATTCCCGTTGTCCCCGTACGCTGTCCCCGTTAACGGGGACAACGGGAATAAATTTTAATAATTTTATTAAATTCCCGTTGTCCCCGTTAACGGGGACACGGATCACGGGGACAACGGGAATACACGTTTCTAACACCGTAAAGTCAAACCCAGCTGCCATAATTTCCTTGACAGCCGTCACTGCGGCCGCTGTCTGGCGGCCGTTGTGTAGCGACCAACAAGTGCCGGCCACCGTTCTTCTAGGAAACCGTACAGTTAGTTGAAATTAAACACAAAAGTTGCGACAGTGAAACGCTTTTAAAAATAATTTTGAGACAGTCGAGTCAGTAGCTCAGTGTTCAGTAATTCATTCGCGGTATTATAGTAATCCTTATCAGGAGTAAAAGTTTACAGTCTCAGGAGTAGAACGTTAATCGCTGGCTGCGAGATTATGCTGGAGCGGGCCCACTGTGCAGGGCTGGATTAAGTCAGGGCTGCTCACAAAATATTATTGTTTCAAAAATGTTTTTGGTGGCGGAATTTTAAAAATGCTTTTACAGGCAACAGTGAATTTTAAAATTATTCTTTCTCGGTTGGATTTTGGGCTGGGCTATAGTGCTTTCTCTCAATAACTATTGCACTTACAATGCCGTCCATAGTTCATTATTAAGTGAAAGGTTTAATGTGGTTAGAGTTCAAATTTGTAAACTATTTTTATTCCTCTTGCCTTTAAACTATCAAGTTCACAGTCAATACATTAGTGACCTAGACTGCCGATGGGCCCAACTCCAGGCACCCAAGTTATTTTGCACCCGTCCCTAATCTGTCCCTGTATAAGCAAGCCAGCGTCCATCCGGCCTTGCAGTGATATTTTACTTTCCCTAATGGGTTTAACACTGAGCCGCCCGCGCCTCAAGACCGCCGCCATCATTCGTTTTCATAAGCCCCTAACACTCACAGTTATTGCTTATGTTTTATTCACATAATGAATTACATCGCATTAATATGAATTAATTAGTTTTTGTCATACACCGCTACGGTTTAGTCTGGACTGGAGGTTTGAATTCTTAGTTAATTTAGTCCAGATCATTATCTCTAGATATTACTTAATTGTTAGGACTCGAATAGGTTTCACATTCAAAGTTCTCATAGAGATACAAAACTGTTATTTCCGAAATTGTTGGTAGGATACGATCAATATTGATTAAATTAAACTGGTCTTAACTTGGCTTGTGAAGTTCTGATTGAGGATTTCACGTTTAGCCGCAGGTCAGACACTTACACTCACTTACCTACGCCTAATACTACTGAAGAAGAGGGTCTGTAGTTGACATCCCTCGTAGATGACAACACAAAGTTTCTTGTAGCTGCTGACTAGAATTTACAGCAGTGTTAATATTTACGTCTTCCTTTATAAACTAGAGTTATGAAATATAACAAAGAACGCCCGCAGTCTGCGGAGTATACTGCCGCGGATTATGTGCGAAAACCTGAATTTATTAGCTCGCACATTAGCAGTAGGTACTTAAAATGCTTTCAAGAATGTCGTGTTCCTCGGCACCCTTCTAGCGGTCTTGTAGGAGTAACATATAGGTGATGTAGTTACATGTTTGTACCTAATATTGAGTTCTTGTTATGCTTCATTTCCCGTGCTTCCCACGGTTTTCAAATATCCTTATTATAATACGTAAGTTTAATTTGATCGTATTGTACACATAAATCTTCCGGATTTTATTTTCTAAATGATTGTGAAGACCGCATCAAAATCCATTGCGTAGTTTAGAAGAACAACGCGATCACACGACATACATTAGCGACTAGTGACACTACTTTCCAGGTACAAACCAAAGAATAGTATATTGTTATACGAGGGTCGAAAGGAATCCATTCCCATACGAGGTATTTAGATGCCCGAGCGCAGCGAGGGCGGCTATAGTCCGAGTAGAAATTGATGACTTAAACCCGTGTTAAACACTCTACTTTTCATTTCTAATTTAAGGAAAGTAAAAAATTGTGGTTTTTCTAAAATATTTATTGATAATGATAACATGAATAGTTAACCTATTCCAAATTAATTGAGATGTTAAAACAATTTGTGTACTATTTTAAATATGGAATATACCGCGTCACCGCCGCGGGCCGTCCCGCTTAATAGGTATTTTTTTAAATTTCACACTGGCTGTTTATACACTCATTTTTCTTAATTATGTAAAAAATTTCGTAGCTGACTACCTAACCAATTTAGCTCTATTTTTTAAATTCATTCCCGCCTTAGAGAGGAAAGCAATTACTATGAGTCCTTCCCGCCCTAAGGTGGGAAGCAGCGTCTTCTACCCGCTATTCGGATAAAACAAACACTACTTTCCGAGTATGAGAAATGAAAAGTAATTTCAATTGTACATAGGTATGTTGTGCGTTAGAGTAGGTACATAGATATCATCATCGTCATCATCATCATAAGTAACTGAAATGGCAGAATTACTTGGCAGATACACTAGTCAAAATTAATTAATGAGAATATAGTTATCTAGTATTTTGGGATGATAGAAGTTACATACACTCCCGAAAGTCTTCAAAACAACATTCCATTTTAAAACAAAACCCACGTCAGATACGATTAATCAAAATGTTATCTAAAACAGTTATAACTGTAGAGTGTAGCGGCCGCGATAAGCCGCGACGATCGCGCGTCTCCTGTTTGCGAATCGCGCGATTACCATACCGACTGAACTCGGGCCCTTTTAGTGCCTGCAATAAAACAATTACTGGCGACGTCTTCAGACGAAAGATTAGCGAACGCAGAGCAAACAAGCGAGTTTGCCTACACGCCTCCCACGCGACTAACAACTGACGTTTTAATGAGCGTGTGAGGGTGTGTAGGTATGTGTGTGTAGGTACAGTGTTATTGAGGGGGTTAATTGGCCAAAATAAATACCTACAGGTTATAATGATTTAAGGTTGGTTGTTAGCATATGTGTTGATTAGTTAGAAGGTAAGTAGGATGAGGGAAATATCACGCGGTTGTCCACTTATCGGGATACTTACAATGACGGTTTTCGCAGTAAACGTTGTAAACGAAAGAAAAAAAAAACAAAATAAAAAGAGAAAGAACTTGTATATATAATGGATGTCAAAGCCTGCCAGGCTCAACATCTTAAAGAAAATCATTTAGTAATGCATGAAGAATTGTCTGATTTTGTTAGTAAGTAAACAAAACCCCTAAAGAAACATTAGCCCGTGGCAACTCGTCGCAAAAATACTTGAAAGAAAACGACAAGCAACGTTAAAGGAAAGCAAACACAAACACACGACCTTTTCCTTCAAAATAACATTGGTATCGGGTCCTTGCCCTGCTGTGAACTTCATCACGTTCCTGCCTATTCTCTCGTCTGCGTTCGTGTCTGTTCTGCTGCCGCCATGCTTGTTGCTATTTGCTTTCCCCGCGACGCATATTAATGGCGTCCTTATTTTAAATCCCGGGATGTAAAGCGGTTAAGTCGAATCCCGGATAAATTACTTAGCGGGCCCGGTATAACCCGGTATTACTGGATGAGGCCACTGAGTAAGATATTGAAGAAGGTTAGGACCAACAATCGATGTAAAAGTTTTACTATAAATCATCATTATTCACAGTCCGACTCCACCCTCTGCTGGGCGGGCATAGGCCTTTTTTTACATGTGCCAATCCCGGTCGCGGTCAGAACCTAGAGCGTGGGGCTCCAGGTTCTAACCGCGATGGTCGTTACAATGTCGTCTGCCCATCTCGCCGCCGGACGAGCAAATCAAATCAAATCAAAATATTTTTATTTCACATAAACCAACATGGGCACTTATGAAACGTCAGATGCTAGGTGCACGGTTCCAATTGGTCGTTTCCTATGGAGAAGAACCGGCAAGAAACTCCATGGTTACTCTTTTAAAAAATAATTGGTTTTTACAATGTTTTCAAGTTACAGTAGGTATGGGAGGACAACGTAGGCCTGTCAACAAGTACAGGTAAGTACTTGATACAATAAAAAATGGTCTACAGATCTAAAGTCTAGGTACAAGGCTTACAAAGTCCTCACATTTACAAAATAAGAATGTATCAAAAGGATAAATAAAATATAAAAAACTACTAAAACCAAAAGATATGATTGCCATTTCAACTAATAAATAGGTGAAAAATTAAAATTGTCTGTATATAATGTCAAATAATAAAAAGATTATGTCAAAGAAGTATGTACAAATAAAAAATAAACATCGTAATTTGAGAACAGTTAATAGACATTTACGTAGTTATGCCGAGCGACGCCTCGTCTACCAGTCCTTGGACACCATTTGGCTCACTGCTTTACTCCACCTGTCACCACCACGCCTTGCCAAGTACTTACCAGATATTAGAGGAAGTATTTTTGTGAAATTATTACTTATGATAAATTATAAATTCAGATAACCACTATCACGTGTTGGTGATTTTCTTTTGTTCGTTTATCTATCCCATGTTGTACCTTATTAGTTATGGGCGAATTACACTAGGTCGATTTTCACCGTGCGGCTCGTCGTTTACCAAATCGCCTCACAAGCCGAAACGCCACCCCATTTAACATTTGGATAAAAATCCCAGCGACTAGTTCATGTTGCATCAAAATGTCGACCTTCATGCGGTGGGCGATAGCTTGCGAATAAGCATTTTCACGGGCGATCTCTCGGAACAAGACAAAAGTCGAAACCTACTCTACTTTGAAACTTGCGATTTTAGTCATCTGCGGCCTAGCCGAGTTGCCATTTACCTATATACACGGCTATAGTCACCTATGTAAAGCCCGCATAGTCTTCTCATTGAATAGGTAACAAAAGAATGAGGAGTGTTTTATAATTACTTTTCCGTTTGATCTGTCCCGTAGCTGAGTGACGTATGTTAGTTAAACAAGTTTAACTAAAATAAAATAATCTCTTAACTAAATATTAAGTACTAGAAAGGCTGTAGAGTATTGTGTTTAATTGAATAATAGTTTATGTAAAAGTACAGTATTACCTAAGTATTTGATTTTTGTTGCTGACTGTGGTTAAAGTCCGGATCGCGTAAAAGTTCGCAGCGGGAAGTTATTATTTAATCTCTGAACACTTCCGGAGATGCTTTCAATATTTGTGTATTTTTTTTATACTAAATAAACCTAGCTCGGTCACACGCATTCTGCTTGTAACCAAACGACGACGACGGAACAATAAAACAACGCCATCTATCGAACAACAAGTTAAACTCTACACTTTTAATGCGCTCAGATTTTCTTTTCAGAATAAAATGTATCTACTTTTAATAATGTATCAGTATCACCTACCGTCGTGTTCTATTCAAACCGCTCTCCTCACACTCGTATGTTATGTAACAGTTTCATAATCTACCATTCTTTGTAACATCTAAATATTAGCAATGAAGTTTTTTCAAACGAAATATGCCATAAAGAGAAAAGAGAATTATCAATGAAAACAAAAGCACAATATAATAAAAACAAGGATAACAGACCACCAGATAAATAAACGTTAGAAATGCGAGAATAAAAGAAAAAAAAAAACAGAAAACAATGATTATAATGTCAAAAGGGCCCCAGCTCAGCGAAATGTCTCATTAGGTACCAGTCTGGCTTTCTATTTCATAGAAATGTTATAGAAGGGACTAATCTTTTCTGAGCCAGTAAATATAAGGCTTCCATTTAGCAAAAGTACCTACACGTATAATAACAACCGGTTTTCTTCTTACTAGGTCTAGCACTTTTATATTTAAACTTCATCATCATCATCATTTCAGCTGAAAGACATGTACTGCTGGGCCCTATTTCTCGAAACTATTAGTTTACTAGTATATTAGTTATTAGTTACTAGTGTAAAAATTACAAGTCCTAATATTTCCTGTTTCTCAAAAACAGGTACTGGACTAATAACTAATAGTGGCAGACTAATAAAAAATATTAGGCTGGCTTGGCTTCCCGCCATTTTTGGATTCGTTTGATTTTGTCGTTTGCACATTGGCGGTAAAAGCGAATTGTTTTATTTAAAGTAAATAATTTTATTAAATTCAATTTACCATGGATCTAAAGCTAATGGTTTTGAAAAGTGTATTAGAAGCAAGATACATTCTGTTTAGGGTTTCTCAAACATTATTATTGTATCTCCTTCACTGTCGGAAGCAACGATATAGATAGACCTATATAACGCAAGTATCGCGATCTGTATGAAAACCAAGCGTGCCATTTTTGACTACCTACTATGACGTACTTAGATTCGAAGACGCCGCCGCGTGCGGCACCCATCTCGCCCCACCCCCGGGACCTAGCGCCAGCGCTCATGCTCACCCAGCCAACAGTACTACAGGAGTTACAGGACTGAGCGCGAAAGTGGCGGCTTACGATTTTTGTACGCAAGCTGGGCACGCGAAGTAGTTGCTCTTGCGTTCTCTAGGTGTATCTACAGGGTTATTGGAAAAACACCAACAACCTCTTAAGAGGTCATTGTACTTATCATAAGGAACAAGTTTTACTATGGCACCAAACCTGAAATCGCGATAAAAACATCTGCTGTTCCCTAGATTTTGACCAGTTATGCGAACATAAATGTCAGATTTGGTCCTATAGTAAAAGTTGTTCATAATGAAGTACAATGACCTCTTAAGAGGTTTTTGGTGTTTTTCCAATAACCCTGTATATCTGTAGTCGGAAGAGTTCGAATATGACCACATTTTATAAAATTTGTTTGATTTTAAGACTAATAATTTTGGCTAATATTTTTTACAAGCCTTCTGAGACTAATAGCTTTACCAGTGTAATTTACAAGAGTATTTAATAACACATTATTTTATGAAACCAAATTGAATTTACTCTGGTAATTTTAGCCAATATTTATTAGTTGGCAACTAGTAACTAATAGTTTACTACCGTAGCTTCGAGAAACGCACACTAGTAAACTTGTAAAAAATATTCGTTCATGGACTAATATTATTAGTCTAATAAGTTTTGAGAAATAGGGCCCTGGACATAGGCCTCCTCCAAACGCCTCCACAACGCCGATCCCGTGCTTCTTCCATCCAGCAGATTACTGCGGCCTACACCAGGTCATCGGTCCACCTTTATGGATGACCTTCCAACGCAGCCCCTTCAGGTAGCCAGTCGCTACGCTAGAGCCATCCGTTCTGTGACCTATAATAGAGGAAATAATAATAAATATTTACTTATCCAAAAATAAAAATAGGTAAAATCTTAGAAATAATATACATAGGTAGGTATTACAAAGTATGATCCCTGTACTAGGATAAACCTGTATCGCAGGCGGTATGAGCTCTTACAATTATAACTATTAGGACAACTGATTTCTTAACAATATTAAAAATGAGTGTTAGTGACATAGTTGATTTACTTGAACACTAATAATTACGGTCTTAAACATCTAGATAATTTCTAATTTATTTACGGAAAATAGTTGCTATTTGCCCCGCCCACTATTCTTTTGGCTATGTAGTTGACCTTGTTTTTTCTGCGGATGTCTTGCCTAAACATATATTATCTTATGTTAGTACTCAACCCGCCATCCCTATTGCTTGTATATTAGCCAGTCCTGTGTCAGTTATTGCTCCCCTGTGGGCTGTTGACGCTACAAGCCACGAACAAACGTGTGGCGTCACATTGTATTCTTACTATTCAATTTGATAATATTCTGTAGATCTGATAGCCTACTAAAATATTACGACCGTTTGTTCATATTAGTCTAAAGGTGGAGGTAATGTTTTTGTTGGTTGGGTTTATATAACGCTTGTTTTTCTTAAAAGATAGGCACACTTCACAGTTGATGAAAATGCATTAACCTTGATTTGTTTTTGCAATGTGTGTTCTTGCCAAATCGACAAAATCAATTCTGTATCAAACAGAAAGACTGATAGAAGTCTTGATGTTTGTAATTCATATGTTTAGACTTACGATAAAGCTGAAGTTTGTTTGTTTGAATGCGCTAATCTCTGGGACTAAAATACGCATTGAAAAAAAAAAAATGCGTCTGGTTTGGTTTATCAAATATTAACATCACGCTAGGACCATTAGGAATCGAACAAAAAAGTTCGATTCGTTAAACGAAAACTAAGTAAGCGCGGGCAGGCTATGCGATGCGACAGGGTGGGCCTACACGCGGATAAAGTCGCGGGCAGAAGTTACTTTTGAAATGTAAGTGAAGATTTCCTTTAAAAATATTGACTAACATACAAGACCCACAGCTGAAGGACCGTCAGTAAGGGTACTTACTCTCCACTCATCAAACATGTACCTAACACATAATTGCAGCACTATAACCTTTCACTTACAACGTAGTGTTTTATTTTTAAGCCCTCGTTACATTTCAGACAACCGTGTCTGAAACGTAACGACACCTTCCGTAAAAAGTGTAGGTATGCTCTTTATACGGAAGGTGTCTCTTACAATTGAATTAATTAAAACATACGCGAGAGTGTTTCAAGTTAATTGTTTACGAGGAAGTCGCCCACGGGATGCGGGATGAAGACCGAGATTGAGTTCGGTTGCGCACCGCTTGGGTTAGAGTGGAGCTTAGGTGGAGAGAGGTTTTTATGAGTTTATTACCATAGGTATATGTATTAGGTACTGTCTTTTCAGTATTTTTTGTATTTTTTTTAAGATCGCTTTTAGCGATAAGACCGCCCATTGTGTCACCCATTGTAAAATTTCTATATTTATGTCTGTAATTTATATGGTGTACATAATAAAGAGTATTCTATTCTATTCTATTCTATTCTAATTATTTTGTACTTTCGCTTTGCGACAATCATGCAACGGAGAGAGTTGTAACTTTCGACAGGTATATTGAGATATCAATGCCATATTTTATGTTTTGATTTTTTGTAGGTCTTTAGATTCACAATAGATAGTAATGGTGGTCCAGTGGTAACGGCCGCGATTTATGAGTTGTAAGTCGTAGGTTGAAACCCAGACAGGCACTCAAAACGGTGAAAGAAAACATCGTGAGGAAACTGGCATGTCCTAGAACCAAAAAAATCGAATATATGTGACATCTATCAACCTGCACTTAGCCCGCGTGGTGGATTATGACCCACTCCCTCTCACTAAGAGCAGGCTTATGTCCCAGCAAAGGGAAAATTATTGGCTGATTATACAATATATAGATATAGGTAACTAATATAAAATAACAAGATGACATTCATCTGTTTTGGAGGTCAAGTAACACATATAAAAAACAACATTATCACAGTCATCCTCTTTAATTACCAGGAACAATCAACAGTTAAAGATAACATAAACACGCAGCAGTTAGAGGTAGTAAGTATGCGGACCAGGTCACAGTTATAGAGTGACGTTAAAAGTAACGGCTCAGTTACTGGAGACGTAACGGTTCCAATATCGACAACTGTTACCAACTTTGTTTCTCTTCCAAACGTGTAGCGATGGGAAAATGTTTTGATATTCGGATATGTGGGATATTTGAGAGTTGTGGAGGTTTGGGAAATAAAAGCTGCGTTTTCAGTTCAAGTTTATTTTTAGTGTCGCTGCAGTAGAAGTGTAACTTGTTACATAGACTAGTTTATAATAATGTATTTATTTTTTAATGATTTAATCACTAACATTATTATTCCTATAGAATTACAAAATACAACAAGTTATTTAGCGGACGAATAATTAAATGTTACCCTCTGAAATTACACTAAGAGCAAACAGAAAACTTATCGAAATTAAGGATAATATTATTTTGTTCGATGTAATTTGCTGGTTTGCTACTAGTTAACGGTATACTATTAAGAGCTCAACTATATCACTAATGAGACCCAATTACTTTTTCTATTGTTACCGAACTATAAAATATACCCAGATACCTATCTTACATTAAAAACTACAACTAAGTTCTCAAGAATAAAACAACCAACAATAATATCCGAATATAACCTCACAATATCCGCCACGTCCAGCACACGCGCAAAAAACTCTGTATTTGTCAAGTCATAACCCTAACAATACGAGATAGGGAATTAATATCCGCGCCGTATCCGAAACTGTTGGTAAACGGTAAAGATAAGCGGTAGTTGCTCCGAGTAATGTTTCCTTTGTTCAATAGATACTTTCTCGATAAACTATCATAATTTCTGAGGACTGAGCTGAATACAAAACTGGGCTGTTTGTTTTTACGTGAATGGTCTCGGCTTTTAAAGGTTGTGTTGATTTTGTACGTTTAATTAAATCAATTATAGATTGAGGACTTAGTTAGAGATTTAGTTTAGCGGCAGACATTAAAGACAGAGACATTTATTGGCTTTAAGTCTTGGTGGATGATTTTTTTAAACTTTGGAATTGATTGAAATATGTATTTTGAAAAAGATATATTTGTTAACGCACCCAATATACAGGGACGTTTTTAACAAAGTAATATTTTTATTGTGCTTGGCAATTAAAAGTCGAGTTCTGTAGTTTATTCTCAATTTTTCGTAGATTATTAGTGATTCTACTAGAATTGTTTTTAATTAGCAAAAATAACATCGGTCGTACGAGACGTACTAGATAAGTAGTATCTTTTCGATGTGGATAGGTACCCGGATTATTTTATAAGAAATACAAAGATTTATCTTTATGCATGTATTTTGTACAAGGAATATTATCAGGCAGGTATTTTCTACGAGGTGTGTCGGCACCACAGCAATATGATATGGCTGAAGTCATAAACATCTCGATATACTCGCGTATGCAGGCATTCGAAGGCGTTCGGTTATGGCAAGGAAAACATATTTCCTCTCAGTTGTATTAACTCCTGGGGAAGCCAGCTGCTCCCTGTCAGAATAGAAGGATAAAGCAGGAAAAAATAACTTTTACTGCAAGAAATACCTACAAAATACTTAGGACAATTTAAATTAAGTATTCGATTTTAGTGCAGAAAATCATAAAATTGGCAGACTTTTAGAGAGTAACCCAAGTAGTTAAAATTGTTAAATTTCTTATCCCCGTCTGTTAGTATAGGTATACATAATATTCCATAATAATTGGTTATCAAAGTTATGATAGGGTTAAGTATAACATCTATAACTATACAGGCTGAATTTTTCAAGTGGGCGTGGATGGCCATATCCGAAACTATGAGGAATAGCGAAAAGTACTCAAAGGAGTCATAGGCTCGATTTTGATGAAAACTAAAACTGCATCATTGGGTTTTTGAAAAATCAATATTTCTAGTCAGGAATCGAACCCGTTGATTTTGAAAAAAAAAACACCATTCGATAGTGTCGCTAATAAGGATCGAGTTCAGGGAAGTAATGACATACGGCTAACCTAAGGAAAAGGTCGGATTTTAATAGATAGATAGATAAAAGAAAGTTTTCATACCTACATTACCTGTACCTTGTTCGAAATGATGCTCAATATTTTTACTAACACACACTCGTAGCGCAGTCACCTTCACAAAATTATGGTCTAAATTAAAATACTGAATGCAGTACAATCCTTGAGACGTCGAATCTAGCTATCTATTGAAAACAATGGTCATAATTTTGAACAAATAATCAGTTAAGGTTTAATAGGTAGGTAAAATAAGAAAAATAAAAAAAGTATTCTGTTAAAAATGAGCTCTTTTCCTTAGTTTCCCGTATTTAATTACTTCCCAGAATTCGATCCTTATTAGTGACACTATCGAATGGTGTAATAAGACCGTGTGTGTGTTTTTTTTCAAAATCAAGGGGTTCGATTTCTAGCTAGAAATATTGATTTTTCAAAAATCTAATGATGCAGCTTGAGTTTTCATTAAAATCGAGCCCGTGACTCCTTCGAGTAGGTACTTTTCGCTATTCCTCATAGTTTCGGATTTGGCCATCCACGCCCACTTGGAAAATTCACCCTGTATATTGAAGTTATTTTTTGTGTTCTTTCTCTGAATCATGTTTACCGCAAATAAACGTATTTTCTTTGTATTTTTCTTTTGTTTTATTTATTTGGAACATAGTTATACACTATACCTACCTTGCTACCATTTCACCCAATCCACTCCATACCATATCTCCACAGCCTCAAATATAAGGCGTGCACACACAGCCGTCAGATCGCAGGCCGCAGACACATTGCCGCGACATAAATACCGGTATGAATTGCGGTCCGACGCGGCGCCGCGGCGCGTCGGCGGCACGCGCGTCATTCCGCTGTGTCGCGCGGTAAACTGTTCCACGGGATATCGTCTATCAGATGCAGGTGAGTAAGGGTGGGATTTCATGGGATAGAATATTCTAGATGTTTTGTCGAACTTGTTGATAAAAATTGCTTCAAATAAAGTCTGAACAAGAAAGTGTCCATTTTGGTGACGTCAAAATCTTAACTATTGTTTTGAGTACAATATATGTTATGGTAAACCAGAAGCAATAGTACGATTATCACTGTTGTTTAAAACGACAATAACACAAACTAAGCAGTACAAACAATCTGACGACCCCGAAAGTCTACAACTACTTCGCATCAGATCTAGATTAGGGGCGATTTATATCAGTTAATTCTCGATTACGTCTCATTTGGGACAACTCGATACTTTTGGTTTAAGGCCGCTCTAATCTTGATTTAAGTCAAGACTTACTTGTTTGGAAAGCGCCGTAAGTTGCGGCTGGAGGCACTTAGGCCTTTGGAGGGAACTGTCTCTGGTTGGACGGCTTTTGTCTATATTTATTTTTCATTATTTTGTGAGAGGCGATTGATTTTCAGATAGGAGCTGCATACTGATTTTTTTTGCGAAGTATAATAGTTTCATTTCAATGTGTCCGCAGCCTAATCTGTGGGTAGTCAAAACAAGCGAATGGTAAATCATATTTTATTGGTATGTACGAGTAGGTAGGTGCAGGTAAGTGACTTTAGGAATTATAATGCTAACAATATCAATCTTAAAAGAGTTTTGAAGTGAAAACTTCTTTAGGCGCGTTGGGAATTTTTTGAGATGGGAAAAAACAATTGAATTTGCGTCACTGTTACCGTAACCGACACCGCTTCGGATATGTTCGACTGTCCTCGGGATGGACTCGGTTTTAATGTATTTCCGATATGTCAGTGAGTGATGGCAAAGTATTCTGTTTGTGTTTTGTTTATATGACGATTCAAAAAATACACACGTAATTGTTCAAGTTTTCACTTCTGTCGGCACTCCCGGAGTGCCAGTTTGTTTTTGCCTTTCCCCTTGTATAGCCGGAATTATAAAGCAATAATGCTGTAAAAATGTTTGAGGATGGTGAAAAAGGGATTGCATAAGCACCATTAATTTGTTTCCAACAATTGGTCAGGCTTTATTTCAGGAGTCAACTGAGGACATTTAATTATTAAGAAAGGGAAGATCACCCACCGTCCCCAAAGAAGTAAATAAATAAGTAACCTCACAATTACCGTAACGTTTTATTTCCTCTGTCGCGAGCGGAGAGCATCAATAGGAATACCAGTTGAGCTCGTATATTATGATAAATACGCTCCCTTTGCTCCACTTATTGAACATCTATGTTACATGAAGCAAATGCACACAGAAGATTCAACGAATAAAGAAGGAATGAGCTCGCAAGCCTAGGTGCTGAGCATTTGACCCCAGAGTTTCTAGTTAGTACAGATGCCAGCACATCAAGCTACTACAATCTGTAAATTTTTTAAAATGGATTTTCAACTTTATCGCTAAAGCATTAAGGTTCAAAGTTGATTGGGAAAATTTGACAGTTTCGGGTAGCTTGTTGTGCTGGAATCTGTATATACAATTATGTATTATTTGCTGCGCGGTTTCTCTCATTTCCTATGACTCAACAGTAAACAGTAACTTTGACACCAGCATCTTGCATTATTCAGTTTAACATTATAGGCAGTATCCGTAGCAAATATGTATTATTCACATTACGATTGTTGCGATTCTTAACGTCCTGTTAAATCGTTTAAAAATGAAAAAGTTTAGCACTCACATTGTCAGTGGAATCGATTGCAATAACTGCGTCTATTGCTTTCCTTGGTCTACCCGTCCATTATAAACGTTACAACGAGTTAGCCTTCTGTACGTTCTTATGCTGTGTGCCCAAATATACCTACTCGTGTTTCGTAATATTCACCTGATCGTAGACTACGACTTTATTAGGATGTTATTGCCTCTCCAATTCGACATGCCGCGAATATTTTTTTATTCGTGAATTTAGAAAGGGATCGATGAAGTTCTGAAGGTATTTAACGGCCAGTACAATGTTTTTGTTGCTTATTTCTCACTCAATTTTATTGTTGCCCCGAAAGACCTTCCTAACTGGGAGATTTTTATTTATGGAAGCAATTAAACCTAACAAGATTTGCAATAACCCCAGATTCTAATCCCCAAAATCTTTTCATTTTATATCGCAATTAAAACAAAGAACTCGGTTATTTCCCGAACCATTTCGATAATTAAAATCGTCAATAATTATCCGTTCCTTTATAAGAAACCAATTAATAATATAAAAAAAACGAAAAGGGAAAAAATGGCGGATGGTTTAATTGCGCGCCCAAATTACTAAAGCGATTACAAAAGAAAATATGACAAAGGTGGTTCGTTTAACGTAATGGTCGACTTTACAACCATTTCTAGTCCATTTGATTAAAAAAGCTCGCATCCAGAGCCGATTGATTTTCTTTTACAACCCTATTGCTCTTAATTTTCGAGAAGACAACTTTATTGTTGAGGAAATAAGGGTGCTTTTGCTGTTTCTTAGGTTGTTTAAATTTGTAATTTGAATAACGTGGGACCTCTTCATTTGGAACGGCATTACGATAAAAGAAAAGGCTTCAGTGACTATTAAGAATGTTGGAAGTTCCCCGTTAGTTGTTGGAGCGGCTCCGCTGCTGAGCAGGCCGTGGTGGGGGGGGGAGGGAATCAACCGTGTAATGATAATTAGCTTCTGTTCATTTCGAATGGAAATGCATTTTAATTTTATTAACACTTATCTGCTTAGCGAAATTCAAAATGAATTGAATTAGTTTTAAACTGGTTTTCAGGAATCAATCATAGCAAACACAACAGTTAGATGGATACATTTTAGTTTAGCGGCTAATATGTACTACGTCATTTACTGCTTTCATGCTAATTGAGCCTGAAAGACCAGGTTTTGGAGCTAAGTAAAGAAATAAAGAAAAAATAGTTTTACTGTTACAGAAACACGAAGTATTTCTTTTTAACACATAACGTACCTGTGTACAAATTGCACCATTCTCTTGAGACATTCAAAACTACTTTTATACCGGTCATAAAACTAATCTCAGACAGCACGCCCGTCAAATAAAACTTGAAAGCGAAAAGCAAGCGAATGTTCCCATTATTTTTCATTAAAAACATTGCACTTGAGGCGTGACCTCATTTCTCCGATGCATATTCCATGTCTTATATTTTCTTGTTTGCCCGTCCGTTCAGAGCAGCTCCATTGCGCCATAGCGGTATAGCTCCATGATTGGTGTTCCGATCGCCTTCGGAAATATTGTACGCGGCAAAAACAATTTCAGAAGATATTGTTTGTTTGAAATACTGGATATATTTTGCTTTTAAAATTGATTTTGAAATAGAGGACGTTGTGTCAAGATTGAGCAGTAGATGGGGGCTTTGTGGCGGTTGTACTTTGTATTTGTTGTGACAATGAAACGGAAGGAAGGATGTTACAGTGCTTTCCGGTGAATATTTTTATTTGAGTGTTAGAAAGACGTTGTTTTGATGTTTTCGTCACATGATTCGGCGTACAAATTAGATTGCCGTAGATTGGACAATTTAGCACTAACGGGCTAGACTGACGTTTAAATATGATACAACATTGTCAAGGGTAATTTGTTTTTATCTTAAATACAAAAAATAAATCAGCATCCCGATTCTATTTGTGTGAGTAGGTAGCTGAAAGAAAAAAAGTAAAATATTTTATTTGGGACACGCCATAGATTATGTAAAAAAGAACATTACATCTAACAAAATAGTGAAAACAAAGATTAGTCAGTTAGCACAGTTAGCAGGACTGTTTTATCGTCATTTATACTGCGGTATGTATTCATGAACAAGCTGTTATGTAATAAACAAGTTATTGTTATCAAGTACATTGTATCGACAATCTCCTCACAATATAGCACCCTGTCGCTGCCACACAATCGGAACGGCGGATCGGCAATAACTTGCCATTTTATATGCGGCGCGCAAGTAATGAACGAAGTCATGTGGACGATGAATGAATTTATCGAATAATATAACATTGTCCAAGGTTGTATCAGAAATGGGGGTGTGCGACTTCTAGTTTAGGTAAAAGTTTGCTTATGTTTTTATGATGAAAATGTTTTGGGAGACTCAGATTTTTCCATTTTCGTGAGTGCCTTTGTATAAAATATGCTTTGTATATGTTTAAATTGATAGGGTTGGTTGGGATGGTCTGCAGCTGTATATTGTAAAAATTTCGTTAACCTCCAATCTCATTGTCTGACACACAATTCGAAAGCAGTCCGATTTCGAATTGGTTATTTGCTTGAAAATTATCAACTCCCCAGATAGACATATGGAATGTTGAAATCGAGCTTCGAGTTGAGAGTCCTTTATTAAAAGATTCAAACAAAATGGCACCTATTTATTTTAAAGAGCTTAGGTAGGTGCTTACAATCTACATGTTTTCTGTTTCTTTTCAAAACAATATACTTATGTATATAATTATCTCTTTGTACCTGACACAGTTTTAAACCGTGCGTTATTTATTTTAAATTAAAATAATTGCGACTCACGTAACCGAGATTACGCACGTAAATTAGCGCCCACGCAGATAGCTGCGTAGCTATAAAGTCCCACTATAGGCGCGTGCCTATAGTGGGACTTTAGATTAGCTGCAGTAAAATGACATTTCTTACTGTCATTCCGTTAAAAAATGTTGCCAAACTTAGATGTGATATAAACGCAATGAAGCATCGTTTTAGGCCAGCACCTTAATTGCGTAACAGACTATCAATCGGAATCTGAATCATTTTGAAACAAATTGCTAATCTATTAATTCATATGTTCGAAAAATTTGTCTGCTCAATACGTAAATAACGCAATGAATGTTGTTGAACTGTCCAAATGAAACCGATTCCGATTGATAACGTGTTACGCAACTGCCCCACAGGATATTCGAAATTTACCCATTTTGATTTAACTGTAAACAATCAAAATATTATTTGTATTGATCGGATAAAACAAATGTTCTAACATGTGTTTCATTCACAGTCTTGGTTATATTATTTATGGTTCAAAACATAATATATACAACTTTACTTGATCATAAAAAATACGAAGACAGGCTGATTTTAATCGTACTAAAAATCAAACTTTTTCTTCCAAAAATCGTGTCGAAATATAGGCAGAAGAGTGGTTCGCTGTAATTCTACCTAAACTCAAGCCGAACGCAGTAGTAGATAAGGACAATGCGCCTTACCACTTTAGAAAGATTGAAAGAAGAAAATATATTTTTGTTTCATTTTTTATTTACTCTAAAAATCCTGGGATTGGATGTCTCCGACACCCACCATACTCCAGATTACCACTTTTCCGGAATTTGGACAGTTTCTTGCAAGGAAAAAAATTCAATTCCGATGAAGCAGTCAAAACCGCCTTCAAATGTTTTATTGATTCACGCTCCCACAATTGTTCAGCAAAGGAATCAATTAACTACATATAAAATGGCGAAAGTGTATAGATAACAAAGGTAGTACATAGATACTTTGATTGAATACATAATTTCATTTTAATAAATCGTTCTACTTTTCCATATAAAACGCCAATGTCATATGTAAGGACCTTATTAAATATACTATCCTTTTTAGGGTTCCGTAGTCAACAAGGAACCCTTATAGATTCGCTATGACCGTCTGTCCGTCCGTCCGTCTGTCCGCAGCTTAGCTCAGAGACTGTTAGTACTACAGTCCGTCAAATCTAAGAAGTACCGTTTGACGTTTCATATTTTTCAACTTTGTTCATACGAATTCATCATAAAACCATGAATTTAGAAAGATTTCATTATTGTATCTAAAAATGTACAATTCTTAATATCTAAAGAAAGCTATAATTTAGCATGGATAAACATATTATGATTAATATGTTTATCCATGCTAAATTATAGCTTGTTATAGTTTGTTATCTATAGCTTTATAGGCCGTTTTAAGGTAACAGCACCTATCGAATAGGTCTAAGTGATGGATTGCGAGCGGTTAACGTGAAGTACCGAACACTTGCTGTAATCAATTTATTGATTAATTTATTTTATTTCGTTTGCAGACCTTATTTTTCACAGTAAAATAAATTGACCATAAGTTTTTCTTACTACGACTTGTAAAAAAACACAGGACCAGCGGGGTAGTCACATTCCTGGTTAGAAATATTAATTTTTCAAAAATTCAATGATGCAGTTTTAGTTTTCATCAAACTCGAGCCCGTGACTCCTTTGAGTACTTTTCGCTATTTCTCATAGTTTCGGATTTGGCCATCCACGCCCACGTGGAAAATTCACCCTATAATGAAATTGAAAGGAAAACTATCACAGCTAAGTAGGCTTT
This sequence comes from Hydraecia micacea, assembly GCA_914767645.1. Classification (NCBI taxonomy): domain Eukaryota; kingdom Metazoa; phylum Arthropoda; class Insecta; order Lepidoptera; family Noctuidae; genus Hydraecia; species Hydraecia micacea. The sequence continues at coordinate 20,059,607 of OU611778.1, forward strand.
ACAAGTTTACGAGTAATAGTCGACCAACTTAAATTTGCAGTTCCAATGTATGGGAGAACATGATTTTCAACTACAATGTTAAGTTTGCTCTTGGGATAAATTCATTCCAACTACGGAACCCTTCATTGTGCGTGGTCCAAAACGCACTTGGCCGGTTTTTATAAAATCAATTTAATATTGATCGATTTAGAACTGAATTTTAATTGAATGAATCGATTTTTTGTCACATCACTATTTAAATTTCGTTAAAAAGTGGCAACACATAAGCTGTAATTTTACTGCAGTTAATTGAAAGTCCGACTGTAGGCAGCTGTGCCCCGCCTTACGTACAATAAAACGATCTCCGCCATAACGATTAACGTGCATCAAGTTACGCTGAGTGCGAAAACGCACTTATATTCTTAAAGACCTATTTTTAAAACAGGTTTGTCACTAGTTTGAACATTTATTCACAAAAAAGGGCGAGTAATACGAGTCTCGCCTTAATTGAGTCCTTTCTGTAGATAAATAATGAAGGACTGTCCACTTGTTATCCCTAATGACTTTGAATCAAGTGGTAGATACTTTTATATTACTGCCGTCAAATTCGATTGGGTTTTTAAATGTCCCTTTTGAAAGAATTGGATTACGTTTTGTTTGAATTATTTGTTATTTTGTTTGGCATGTCGTGTTTAGTTGTTAATTGCATGGGTTGAAAGGCTCGGTTAACAAAAACGTAATTACATAGATCGATCGTTGGAATGAATTAAATCAAGTTTTGTGTATGAGTGTGAATGTCATTGTGATTTTCATTAAAGCTTTTTAAAAGACTTAGGTAGGTATTGGATATACAGTATGTTAACTAACAGAGGGCGTTCCCGTTAAGGTGAATGCGCAGTGGTAGACCGCGAAATTCAAATTTTCTTACATTTTTTGCAATTTGCAGGCCAGTGTCAGGTTGTATCTTGATCAAAATTTGATTCGCGACAATAACAGGTACGTATTTATAGAATTATAATCATTAGAATCATTAATACATCTTTCTAAGTTAGATTTGTACCACTAAGCAGTTTTCCATAAGAGATTTGTTGTCGTGGTACAAATCTAACTTAGAAAGATGTATTAATGATTCTAATGATTATAATTCTGTAAATACGTACCTGTTATAGTCGCGAATCAACTTTTGATCAAAATACAACCTGACACTGATTTGAAAATTGCGAAAAACGTAAGTAAATTTGAATTTCGCGGGCTACCCTGGCACTTCCCCCTTAACCCGCAATAGTATAGCATCCATACATGCTAAAAAAAATATTACCATTCGAAAATAAAATGTTTTTATATTAAAATACTAAATCGTGTAGCGTAAGAATACGACCAGTTGACATCAATAGGGTTATGATTTATGATATTCATTGCATTACAAACAAGCCGTACGAAATAACAAGTAATGAAATTCCATTTCTGCCCCTTAACTATAAAGCCAGAAAAAGAAACACTTTGTTAAAAAAACCTACGTATTTTTATTCGCAAATTGTAAAATTCAGTTGTGCCCCATCAATAAAGATTCGGCGTACGTTTAATACAATCGGCCGGTCCCGCACGAGTGATTGCGGAGTCGGCCGGTGACTTGCGAATGTTGACGTTTATAATTGTCGTGTCGGACAGAGCGCCAATTCGTTTCCCGAATGCCGTACGCTCATTTGAATTGTATATTTACGGATAGATACTAAAATTGAATCGGTTTTGGACGAGAGAAGTATTTTGATGGCGTTTTTGTTTTTGTTATATTATTTGGTATTTCTTGTTATTGTAGATGCAATTAAGGCATTGTTTTCATTGATACTATTATATTTCATGTGCAAAAGGCTTTTAAAATGCTCAGGTAACTTTACAAAGAGGAAGAATGTTCTTGGTTTGATTATTTTAAATGCCAAATGGGCCTTCCCTTGACCTCGATTCCTTTTATGATAAGAATCAGATAAAATGACTAGACATTCCTGAAGAGTAAAGTTATACAATTTTGTCCATTATTAATACTATCTCTTCTACAAAATTCACGACGTTGGTGAGTAGTGCCACTAAACAAAAGAAAAAAAAAACGGTTCAGCAAAAAAGACAAAGTCTTTCAGACTTTAACCCTCAATGTCTTACGAAACAGTCGCGATTCATTATTCAGGGCATCCAAATAGTAAAATATTTATAACATTGCTAAGAATACATGTAACGAAATGGACAAGAAAGCGAATTTTCAATTAGAGACCTTCGTAAAGACTGAGTTGCTTTTGGAAAGCGTTTAGAACAACTTTTTATTTTTAATTATTTTATTTTTGGATTGTTGTTTTTTTTTTATTATTTAATATTTGCTGTACTCTGGACGCTTTTAACGCATACGTCTTTTTTTACATCGTTCTCACATATTATTATAAATTCAACATTAATGATGTAACTAATATTTTTGTAAAAATATAATTTAAAAGAGTGTCCATGGAGTTTCTTGCCCGTTCTTCTCCATAGGTACCTACGCTTTGGAATGGGCAACTAGCTTCATTTTATTTTTGACTGACCGACTTCTTGACAATTCAAAAGTGCCTGTAAATGGTTTAATTGAAATAAATGCTTTGAGTTTTGAGTTTTTCTTGAGGGAACGAAAGGTGTCTCCTGGCCTTCAAATGTTTTGATGTTGTTTTAAGAAACCTCAAAATCGCGAGTAGCTTCCAGAATGGATAACTTTTAACCATAACATGAATCATAAATAAAGAACGTTTGATTACAGAGTGCATAGTTTGTAACTGAGAACGGAGATTTTTTTTCCACTCAAGATAAACCACAATATTATAGAATAGACAACTTTTATTACAGACACAAGTCCATTGTGTTAGTAGGACAAACTCTTTAGTGATTAGCCTTATTCGACAAGGCGAATTAGGTGTGTTTTATCGCCCAGTATGTTACAGACACAGGTTAACTTTGTTTTTGTTACCCTGCATTGTGCCTGTCTTTTTTCTCTCAGGCCAACACATACAATTTTTTTATTGCTGAATGGGCCAACTCTTGACCTCGATCACGCCTGATGGAAAGCGATGGATGAGGTCTACGATACAACTTGCGTGCCCAGAAGATGGCTAAAGCACTGGAACTCCTACGCATCGACGAAACAACAGGCTGCTTGACGCCGGACTCCGGTGGGAGGGTGGTCGCAAACCAGGCGGGCGTTAGCCCTACCACCGCAAGGGAAGAATTGGCCAGTCAAATAAGGTGTTGGGTGTGACTGTCCAGGATGCACCGAGCGCTCGGTTCAGTTGAGTAACTGGCGGAACAAACTGCGCTACACGAGGAGGCTTCTTCATGCATCCCACAGTCAAAATCCAGCGTGGATGTTACCGATTAGAATCATATCTAAAATATTAGGTAATGCCTCGGTGAGGTCATAAGATACCTTAACTTCTCTATGTGTTATTTACTAAGCAAGTACCCTGTTAGGTTTAAATGTATTTAGGTGTTAGTTGGAGTTTAATTTACATATCCTGAAGGGCAATTCTCGTAATTTAAAACGTTCAAAATCTAGTCGCAGTCTCATCTCGGCGACAAATAAATGTTAAAAACTTGTCAATATGTAGGGAAATTCGAGGTTTTTTTGACAAATTGAGACAGAGATCAGACTGTGAAAGTTCTTAAAATTACGAGAATTGCCCTTCTGGTATGAAACTATTTGTGGTTAAACAAAATTGTACCTGTTAGCACTGCGAGGTAAATTGTACCTGTTAGCACTGCGAGGTAAATTGAGACATACCTAATAGATTATTTGTTTATCCATATTATTGTCATAATGGAAGTCTTAAGTTAGTATGTATTTTCGTAGGTTGGAATTTTATTCAGATATCATGAATATCTAAAATACCTTCCACCTACACAGAAAAACGGAATGATATGATAAGCTGAAAAAAGTCTTAAATGTCAAGATTTCTTGACACTTAAGACTTTTTTGGCTTACCATATAATTCCGTTTACATCTTGTTTTGTATCAGTTTTGTAAAAATACTCACTTATTACAAGCTTTTATTTTTCTTTTGAAGAATTTATTTTTGAAGGAAAATGTCCTTTTTTAACGATAGTAAAATAAACAACAGAAGAACTCGAAAATGAATCGCCAAAGTATCCCATGACGAATCTTGTTGTGTCCAATAACAATGGAAACTTGTTTTCTTTGCGACCCCTTGCCTTTTGCTTATAATGGCAAGATAGTATCCATAGCAACAGGATAAACGATCGCTTGACAACGTATTTACTAAACAACGGGTTTATTTTCTTTTACGAAAGAAGTAAGTGGAATCGACCAGTAGATATCTAAGCATCAATTTCTCTAGTAACGGCAATATCTATAGAGGGTATTTATAAATTAAATGGCGAAACTTCGCAGACGTATTGGGTATCAGCATTTACAAGCAATAATAATAAAAAGGTAATTTACTTAATCAAAATCTTAAATTTATTCATTTTTTCACTGACAGACAACGCACTGCCTGAACCGGGCTACACGTGTTGAGTTCCTTATATAGCGAAAGCAAGCACAAGGAAAGGATTTTCGAAAATTCGGGGAAAAGGAGATGAAAGTTGGTATAAAGAGATAAACTCTTTATAAATCCCGTCGGGCACAAGGCTTGTAGTTTAATAAAATCATAAGTTCAAGTAACTACGTGGGGCACGAGAGTGCTGAGCCTCGGGGCCCGAAAAAAATGATTCCCTAAAATCAAACAGCTGATCCCGAGATCAGCTGTTTGATTTTAAGGAATCACTTTTTTATACCGACACACAGAACGTCTGTGAAGTTTTGCTAGATAATCTAAAAACATAACATAACATCACGCCTGTAATTCTACTCTAGGTACTTACACCCATATTTCACTAGTTATGTCCAAGTCCCATGTAATAGAGGGTGAGCCATCAACCGGGCACAAATCCAGATTCAAGGCTGCTAAGAAATTCCTGGTGGAAAAACCCAATAATACTTTGTCCGTTCTGGGAATCGAACTCAGGACCTCGTACTCAGCAGTAGTATCTGCGACCACTAGATCAACGAGGCAGTCTTAAAAGACACTAATTATTGGCAGCTCATTGTCGTGGTTATGATAATTATTTGTCAGTCAGCGAGGTAGTGGTGGGGCTGACTGGTCAAGGCATACCAGATGTACATTGACCTCTGAATACAGTAAGTTATTAGGTGTCGAAAGGCTCTTTCCATTTCATTACCGTGAAACTAAAAGAAAACTCATTGGGAGTAAGTGTTCATCGATGTAGTTTGGTGTTATAATTGTTATCAGTTTCTAACATATTCCAAGTGTACCTAGTTCCTGTATTATTGTTACTCGTAGAACCATAGAAATGTTTCTATGGTTAGAACCCTGAATTCTCAGACAGACTAAGAAGGACCTATTTCGCAAGAATCTAAATTGTATTTTATCATTTTTAACTGAAATTTTCTCTCGTGATCACATCAACCTCAATCAATATTATAATTAGGAGGAGCAATAAAAAATCTTGTTAACGTTTTAATAAGTTCAGTTAAAATTCGTTTTAGTGAGAAACCATTAGTCAAACGCCAATATTTCATTGTTAATTTTAACGAGGAATATCTCCATTCATCCCTGATTCCTGAGCGATGATTTTTTTTGCTTGAAATTAAAAAAGTTTGAGACATTTCAGTGCGAGTAAGGGCGCATCTTTGTCCTGCGTCCAGTCATCGGGGGAGGGCGGGATTATTGGCGTTAGGATTTGATTAATTCCACATTCATACGTCAGTGGCCTTCGCTAGACTGTCACTCAATTTGGTGGTTGTTTGAAAGAGGTCGGTTGTCATAGCTGCTGCTGAAACGTGACCTTTATAGGATTGAATTTATTATCTAAACACAAAATACAATCTATACAAACAAAATATGTGGTGTTTCTTTATTATATTGTCTGTTTAGTTCTGTCTACAAGACTCCTTTGTCATTGTTTGCCTTTCAATTCTAGTCTTTGGATAGTTTATCTGACAGATATTGTAGGAATTGTAGTCGAATGTATTGTATAAATTACACATGGTTAACGTTAAGAATCACAAAACAATCCTTGGGGGCCCGCTATACATTATATCGGAGACGTTTTAAATATTAATTCTGTCGTGATCCTACGTAGCCGCTCGCGCCTGTCCCCGCGGCGACTATCAGCATTCCGATAATTTCCCTTAGGTACGTATCGACCAAATTGACTTATGGAATTGTTACACGCTCCTGGAATTTCAACAATTCATCATTTCTTCATCATTTCTCATTCAGGCGGACGGTCGTATTTTATTATCAACTTTTTGCTTTCGATAACTGGTTTCCTTCCTCCGAGCGTGAGTCCACCCAGTTCTTACGAAACGGAATATTTTTTCATCGACAATTTTTAATGGTTACGTTTCGAGTGTCAAATAATAAAATATTGTCCGCGCTTTCAAAAAATGTTTTTACGGGATTCCTTTTGAACTCAATGTAGGTACAGTTAGCCCCAAATATTATATTTCTGTCGCAGGATAATTGGATTATACCGTTTTATTTTTTGCGAAAATCCTAAAATTTATGCAAGCATTGGACATTACGAAAGACATTCGTAAATAATATGAGCGAATATCAGGATTTTTTTTACAATTAAGTACCCAATCTGTACTATGTTGTGTGGCTACACAATAATGAAACAAATACTTATTGCAGACAATACAATTAATTCCTGTCGATATATAAATCTTTTTGAGGCTGATTGTACGTGTATACCTAATGTGATATGTGGGTGGTTGCCGAATTGAAAATATGGAAAGGAGTTTTGGGTCGGAGATAATAATATGTATAAGATGGTCCCACGCATGGACACAGGTCGTTACTGTCATGGGTAACTTTCACGATTATAATATTCATTCGGTTGAAAAGCGATAAGTACAAAACAAAAGTTTTCGCTGCTTTATAAATAGAAGAAGTATTCTGACATTTTGGCAAGGAGTCTGTACCTACTCGTACATAGTCCGGGTTTATTTTATCCCCCTTACTAATAAACGTTGTATAGTGTCTGTATAGCACAACGCTTTGTCTTCTTCTTTCGAAAGTCAAATTACTGACAACTGAAAGAGAGAAATCGGTGTGTAACTATTCATCTGATATAATACGTTTATTAGTAAGGGGGTATGACTACGAAAAGTTAAAACACTAAGAAAATTTAATTCAAATGTAGGTAATGGTTGTACGTTGTTTTATATTATAGACAACCGTTTTATAGAATTTCGTTTCACATAATTTTTTTCTCATATTATCATTTCATAGAATAATCAATACGCAGACTACTTTCTTTGAAAAAAATTAAATCATAGATATTTTTTAAATGTTTCGATATTCATATCATAGAATAACAAATCAAATATTCTTTATCCTCATATTGTTTAGTTAAGATAAAACTTATTACCAAGAAAAACATTTTATCGAGTGACAGTTTCTAAACGTTTCAATTCATACATTTGCCAAAATGCATACTCTCTTAAAAAATTACAACAACACGTTCCCAAAAAAAAAATTCGGGCAAATTCTAGTCAAGCTGGAAAACAATCTTGTTATTCTCATTAATAGATTTCATACTATGCACGGCATTCTTAAATTGTACAATGAGGTTGTATAATATAAAGTTAACTAATTGTCTTTAATAATTAATAAGTCGCAGTCGACTATTACTGTTTACAGGGTTTAAAGGAACCCAACACAAAGGAGATGACGGGGGCTCGTTCGCTCGCTTTGCTCACTCACTCGAGCCCCCGTGATCCCCTTCGAACCTAACCTGTCCGAGTCGGGGTGCCCCAAGTCCCGAGCTCGCTTCGCTAGCGAAGCAAGATCTAGATCTTGCATCCTAAGTTCTCAAGTTCAACCTTGTGTGTTTGTGGGAACGAGTCTAGCATAATGTCTATTTTTACGATTCCCTTGTTTGTTTCGTTTGTTATATATGTTTATCTCGGCTGGCAGTCGTGTTTTAATGTTTGTTGGAGATACATAATACATAATTTAAGGTGACATGTTGAAAAAAATGTGATTTTTCTATTTTGTGTAACTTGTTAAGTATGTAGAATAGGGATTTAACATTTTGGTATTTATGTTTTTGACTCTTTGGTCTAGTATCATTTAAAAGGAATACACGATTCAATGAATTTTTCTCGATACAAAAAAATTACAAAGATATATCTATTTTTTTACTTTTTTCGACATCACGGCGTAACGCTTAAGAGTTATTCAATGGAATTTACTTTAAAACATAGAGAATTATCATATCAAAGTTTACTTAAAGTAGTTTTAAATTTAATTTTTTTTTTTTTTTTTAAAAGGAGTAAATTCGTTTTGGCACATACGTCATTTTACTCCGAGCGCACGCACACGCCATCACTCTTCTTTTGCGTTTCAAAAGTAATTGCATCACTTTCGCTCGCTTAGTATGTTTTCTAGGATTTTAGATTTTCGAAGTAGCGCCTTAACGCTACGTTGAAAATGCCGCCTATAAAGAAAAAAGAGCGTAAAAGCGTAACTTTGGAATTGAAGATGAAGGTGTTAATCGTAAACCCCGATATACGGGAATTTCACTTAACGCGATTTTTTCCGGAACGTATCCCTCGCGTAAAGCGGGGTATTACTGTAACGCGATATTTCCATATTATGAACAGAACGAAGTCGAAAAAAAAAACAAAAGTCGCAAAAACAAAATATGAATTACTAAATTCAATACACAAGTTTTAATTTGAAATAAATTTGAATTTGGAAGTCCTAACCAAACGCCAGATAGTTGAGATCATGTACCGGTCTGAAGGGAGTGAATGCCGATGACATTATAGGAATATGATTCAATTTTATCTTAGACTCACGATATTTTGCGGGAATCTCGCTGTTTACTTAAACCGACATCAGACGCTTCACATTTTGTGCATTTTTGTCTTTCATTCGGCATCTTTCACTCAAAGTTAAACGTCTGAACATAAAATTAATCAAAGGTGATACATTACTTTATTAATGATTCAACGATGTTGGATTTCGGTATCTTTAACTCGCCAACAAAATGATCGAAAAAAAAACTAAATGAGCAGATGAACGTTAATTCCGATGTAATTAGTCGGTGTCATGTAAACATGGAATGAAAGATTTATAGTAACTCAAGTGAAGCGTCTGAAGTCAGCTTTACGCTGTGATCACCAGTGCCGCAAAGTGAGTGGTTGGTTTTGTAGAAGAGCGGTGGCCGCTCTTAACGGCCATAGTGACGGCTGTCAGGAAAATATGATGAAAAAGATTTAAATCGTTAGATTCACCCTACCGCGTCATTTTATAGTCGCGTTTCTGTTTCGTTTTGACACCTCTGACGCACAATGACGCAGTGACTTGATCGTCATGGACGCGCTATTTGATCATGTGTGAGCTTACTCTTCTCAGTATGACACGACACTGTTTCTTGTGACTAAGTACGGTGAGAGCAAATCTAGCGATTTAAATCTTTGGGCAGCGGGGTTTGACTAAAGTCAAATACTGGTGTATACGACAGATTTTCATGACGGCCGTCATAATATGACGGAGCCGCTTTCCTAGGAAACCAAAGCTTAACTGCTTCGTTTTTCGTGCATCTGCGAAGCGGCAGAAACTCATTAAAGCACTCTCCAATAATGCTGAGAATGTGACCTTGCTGTTTGTATCGATAAAATCCCACCACCACCCCCAACCTTCCCCAGTTCTCAATCATGATAGACACTCGCACAACGGCCGGCAGCTAGTTTCTTAACAAATTCAACTAGCTGGTACCTATAGACCTATTCCGCTTTCTTGTTAACCTATTTTATCCCAAAACATGCAGAACGTTGGTAGCAGTACCGCGTCCAGGGGCTATGGGGGCGGGGCGAGGAGGGTGCACTCAAAAATGCAATAAACGCACCTCGCGGACCACTCGGCGCGCATTCTTGAGTCGGCTCCACCGCTCCGCCGCCCCACCGCTGGAGCCAACATATTAAAGTGGAAAACATTGTGTATACGATTATATCTTGTTGCAGTTTAGTTACTTATGTAAGATGTTAGGAGTTAGGTTTTTGGGTGGTTTAAAGTTTAAGTATTTTATTGAGAATTTTATAGGCGACGGAGTTTTTAAGATAAAGATCTAAAAATGATAGCCTAGTTACAATAGTTCTGATTGGTCTACGATGCAAGCTCGTCAGTGCTACGAGGCTACGCTAGTCTAATCATTGCTACGCTAAAAAATAGGAGTGCTACGTTAGACGTAGGCGTGCTACGAAGAAAATGTCACACGAGGCACAGCTATCAATGCGCTACGCGACATATACAGACAGCTACGCCAAATCCAAACTATTGACTTCGGGTCATAATATTCTCAAAGTTCCGTTGCTCTCACTATATAATTAAATATTGCCTGCTCCTTAATCCAACACTACCGTATACTTTGTTTAGAAAACATTATTCAGTCACCTTTAACTATAGGAACTCTCTACAATGTAAAAAACCGGTTAAGTGCGAGTCGGACTCGCGCATTAAGGGCTCCGTACAAATTTGTAGGCATGTAAATAGTTTAAATTTTTTTTTTTTGTAAAATACGGTTTTCGGTTTTTTTCCTTTACTTGTACTGCATGACATTGCTTCTTGCCAAATTTCATAATTGTAGGTCAACGGGAACCCGTATATTTTTAATGGGTTGACTTAGAAGTTTGATTTTTTCACTGCTTAGTGATGGCAGCCCAGAGTATTTCATATTAATTTCAACTTGATAACTCCACGCGTACCTGAGAAAAAGGGTCTTGACTGACGGACAGACAGACGAACAATGAACTTATCTTATAAGGGTTTCGTTTTTCCTTTTGAGGTACGGAACCCTAAAAACAAATACAAAGTATTATTACAACACTAATTTGTTCGACTCATTCCTGTCCATAAAACCTGGACCATCAGGAAAACAAATGCTATTTAATTACACATAACATCTTGAACAAACATTCTATTCAATTAACTTACTTTGTAACGAAAGCAAACTGATACTAATTAAATTAATCATCTTACGCCGCGCCGTAGGAGCAATCTCAAACTGAAAGCATTTGTTTCAAATAAACCATTTACAGGCACTTTTGAATTTTCAAGGGGTCGGTCAGTCAGAAAGATGAAGCTAGTTGCCCATTCCAAAGTATAGTAGATACGTATGGAGAAGAACGGGCAAGAAATTTCACGGACACCTTTTAAATCATAAAATTGTTACAAAATATCGGTTATATCATTCATGTTGAAATTATACATGTGAGAACGATGTAGAAAGACGTGCACATTAAAAGCGTCCGTTATTAAAAACATAAAAACAATTCAGAAGTTAAAATAAGCTGTGGCAGCTAAGATATGATCAGTCTCTACTGACGGCGCCCGTTCATGAACATGACGTATGGATCAGCACCATTCAGCTCAACTATCTTGAAGGGAATTTAATGATCCAACTCACACGCCTCCACCAGCGAGACATTCGAGTGAGCATGACATACTCACAGCCGCCAGGGCACATACAAGTCAATGAAAGACGTACTCAGTAAATGGTAGCTTTATAGTAAGTACGTAGAGCTCACAAGTGTCCTATGCAATTATACAATATTAAGAAATTGAATTTATACAAAGCAAACATAGTTTTTTCAATGTTCAGCAGCTCCAACAATGTTTCCGAATGCTAATTAATTAGTTTATGTGCCCTTGTGGGCAGGACCAGCGTTGAGCCAAGCATAGTGTGCGTTTAATACAAGATTTAAATTTCGTTTCATTCATTCATCAATTGTAAAAAAACAACTAAATTGAATAAAACGTTGCTCAACAGACGAAATCTTAATTAGCGATGAAATGAAATGCATTTCGTGTGAAGTTATCATGTGACTGCGACGGCGACCGGTTGTGATGACGAATTGTATAATTGTGAAAATTGTTTCTTGTCAGGTCAAATTTACTATGCCTCCTCTTTGGGAAATCGGTGGCTTCTGCTTTGCTTCTAAGTCTTACGAAGACTAACCTACCTATATTTACATAACTAATACCTCCCTGGCCTTTTTACACTTTTGTATTACACCAGCAAGCGATGTAGCAGGAAAAAAAAAACTGTTTGTTCTATCACTACTCGTTCGCTACTTAGGTACACATTCTATACGAGTAGGTACTTACCACAAGAGAAATATTCTAAAAAGACTAAATATGCCATTGTTCTTAGATTTAGACACATCCCTACTTTCTGGAAATAAGCACTGCTGTAGCAAAAGCTAAAACTACCAGTTGTTCTTGCGACGGTCGCACAACTACCGCACAATTCCCTCTCATACGATTCCAGCGTAGATCTGCTCCCCACTGGCAATGTTCACGGGGGACAGCGGACGGCATTAATTGCAGTTTCCGAACTAAACAACGCTTCGCTTGTCTTGTTTATAATAAAAACTTGAATGTGACACGATAAGGCGCCGGCGATAAGAGGAGCGGATAACGAGGGAAGTTTCGTATCGCTGTGGTTGAGTTTTTGATATTATGATTTTGCTGTAGAGTAGAAATGTTAGTGTAAAGTGAAAGTATAGGATATCAGAGTTTCCTATACAAGGTGGCGGGGACATCGACACACAAACTGTATCCATGAATTCAGCACTTGATTGTAGACCTTCTAACGTAGAATTTTAGGTGGGTTATCAAAAAAACAACGGCTTTTCCTTATCAAAGTGCAATACCTGCGCGGTCAAAATGCATGGAACAGCAATTGCACGACTCATATTGCGAAGCTTCAGGCTCGGCGCCCATTGGCGGTACGGCATGGCAAGATATTTTTAGGCGATGAATAAAAATATAACTTAATAGTATGGAAATAAAGTTGAAATTTCAATGTTAACGGTCGTAAGTACAAAAACAATACCGCGGTATGTTTAGGCATGCCGTGTCGACGGCCTTCGGAACGCTTCGGCATCTCTCGGAACGCTTTGGCAGTCTTCGGGATACCGTGGCAAGACAGCGCCCGCCCGAACCCCGACTATTGTGAAAAAAGCTAGACGCGAGCACGGTGTCTAAGAACGCCTCGGCATGCTTAAGGACGTCGCGGCATACCTTAAGGATGCCACTGCATAGTTACCGCCAGTGTGCGCTTACATCTAGGGATGCCGAAGGATCCCCTGCCGTGCCGTGCCATCAATGTGCGCCAGGGCTTAGAGAGTGCTATACGATCGAAAAAAAATTATGTACCCTATTGAAAATGGCAATTTTATTCAAAGTAGTTTAATTATAATGAATAAAAAAACTAAGTAAAATAATATCTATATCTATGGTTTTTTATACGATCAAATGAGACCGACAGTACATTTCAACGCAGGGGTTTCAGAATCATGTACTGGATCCATGGTCACAGGTTGGGCGTCGATGACCCTGCCAGCCTGTATATGTGACTAATATAATTATTTAAGTGGTGATCTCTCAGTAAAGTACAATAAAAGTCACGATGTGTCATGCGGTTGTAGAACAATGAACTTACTTGAATTACGAAAACCGCCCTTACTGCTACGACAAAATGGCGCTGTCACTGTCAAATTGTTACCAGGTCCGATTGACTGTACAGTTTATTGCTAGCTAAACACGACGACACGTTATAGAAACATCTAGGTGTAAAATCATGCAGTTATCCTGTAAGATAAAACTGGGCTAACTGCTTATGCACACGAGCGACACGCGTCAACGGCAGAGGCAACCGTGTATTTGTGCACGCATGTCGCTCGTATGTATTAGCACTAACGTGACATTTAAGTACTCAAACTTGTTTGGAAATAAATCACCAAAAAATATTTCAAAATCGCTTCCGCTCATAACTCGCATCGTTCTCACTGAACCGTGACGGTTACAGAAAAATGAAAATCAGCTCGCAAACAGCTAGTGAGAATTAATTCGTTGCACATCGTCCGGCGCCAGCGTGTGCCGGAACCGGACCGTGTTTGTTTAGATGATTATACCGCTTTATGACTTAATTGAAAAATAATTTTTTGAGTTAAGAATCTATTACATGCTATAACTTTATTATAGAGCTTAGACCTCTTTTGATTATAGAGCAGTGGTGACCCAGAAGTAGCGGCCGTGACTTGCGACTTGTAGGTCGTACGTTCGAACCCAGATAGGCGCTTTATTTTGTGTAAATGATCAATCAAAACGGTAAAAGAAAATATCGTGAGGAATATTCTAAAACCAAACGTTCGAAGACATGTGTGACATTTATCAATCCGCACTTGGCTCGCGTGGTGGATTATGGCTCACTCACCGCAAGAAGGCCGCGTAGTGGGAGGATTATAGACTTAATGGAAAAATTACTTTTGAGGGAAGAATATTATAACTATAACTTGTTTGATTTTTGTAAAGTAGATATACCTACTTGCTTTGTGGTATTAAGACTTCCTCGTCGGTCTAGTGGTCGCAAAAGCCGGGTAGTGGCAGCCCGGAGTCTGGATTAGTACCCGGTTGATGGCAATAGGCTCGCCCACTATTACATGGTACTAAAACATAACTGGCGAAATGTGGGTGAACGATAGACCTCTGCCCAACCCTTCGGGCAACACATTGTACACTAATGATGCAGACTGCACGGACTTAGACGCGCAACCTGTCACAATGGATTCAGTAAATGACTCTGAACCCCCTAGGGGCGTTGAATTTTTTCGTCGGTTATTAAAATTAGCTGTTCCATACATTTTGACCGCGTCGGTATTGCACTTTTGTAGGAAACAGCTGATTATGTTTGGAAACAGGTTGCGCGTCGATTTCCCTGCCACCCTATACTTTTAAAAGTGCATTATTTATCCTTACATTATATAACGCAACATGTCTCTGTCTGCCAATTGTTCATCCGATTTTAAACGTGTTTTCAGTTACAGAAGCTTTTATTTACTGGAATATCCACGTGACTGGAGCCAGAGGCACAAAATAGTTCAGCTGTTTATTATTGTAATCTTTTTAACAACAACAGTACCTACTCCCTGATAACTAGCAGTAGGCACATTATGTTAATTAACGGGAATCATTTCATAACTCAGTGAACTAACTCTTTTGTCTACCCTCCGTTGTTAACCGTCGTAATTAAGGCTCTATAGTAACCTCGCCTTAACGTGAACTTTCATTATTAACGAGAAATGTTTCTCATTATTGTTTTTGGTTATTTGGAAGTTGGGTTATTGTTTTATGGCTAAGTTTATAAAATAAAGATTATGTTAGGAGTCAGATAAAGGCGGTCTTGGACATGGTTCATTATTGTGAGGAGGTTCCTCACCTGGACTCCTCAAAAAGTAAGAAATAATATATTTAAGAACGTCATGAATGTAGACCTAGCAACTAGATAGCTACTTTTACAATTATAGCAGTTTGAAAAATACATTTCAGGAGCATATTTTATGCGTGTAATAAAAACATGCACATACACCAATAAACTAAAACCATTCAAACCCGCCCTAAGAAAAATATATAAAATTGTTTCCACTTCATTCATATACAACATATCGTGTGTACGTACACCTGCATCAAGCTTAACACTTAATGAATAATGCAAGTATCAAGATTGTACCAACGAACATCAAATGCATCCATAAGCATCCTCTAGTTGCAGTGCCAAACTTTCCACAACTTTCCGAGTGGAAATATTTTTAAAATGCAAATACTGAGGATGAACATCGGAAGCGTTTCAAAAGGACGTCGTTGTCTCCGTGTATTAGTTTCGGAATATTCATGCATCTAACAAGTAACAAGTTGCCACACTTCCGACGACTTCAAAAACTTTACAGTTTTCTACCTTTTTTTTAAAGAGACTAGTTTTTTGCATCACTCTGTATAAGTGAGTGTATTTTTGCATTAAATGTCAAATGAGTTTTCTAGGTATGAAACTTGAAAAGGAATAATACGTTGTTGGACATGATAGACCTCATGATCGAACTTTGGTCATAGCAGTCTATCGTAGCGGAGACTAACCTTCGACGCGGGAGGATAACGGGGGGATACGGGGGTCAAATTGAGAAAATCTGTTTTCTTTTGTTTTATAGTGTTTGGGTATCGATACCAACCATGTCTGTGAAGTTTACACAAAAAAAAAACGATTTTTTACTGATATATTAAGTAACTAACTGCGATATGACCCCACAAAAAAAAAATCAAATCAATTATTTTTTTATTTCATCATCATGTTTAGACCACCATCACGCCTGCGGAGTTTCGCTAGCTAATTTAATTTTAACCTGTATACCCCGCGCGCACATGCGTGTTCGCAGACACAGGTACAAATAAAAGGTTGTCATTTAAACACTTTTTCTCATGAGATTACTGAACTTCAGTCATATCAAGTTCATAATAACTTTTTTGAAGTTAATTAAAATCCATATCACTCATTTGGTTAACGTCTAAATGATTGCCTGTCGTATAAAATATCTGGCATATCTGCTTATCGCTGAACACTACCCACTGAATTATAGACCCAAAATAAATCACAGCAATTCACCCACAAACAGCCAAGCAACTCACAATCTTACAAACTGCACAAAAAGCATTATCAATAAAACGGATTACGGAATAAATCAGCAGCAAGAATCTCCCGCGGAATGTTCGAGAAGTCCTGTTTTATGTCCCCTCACTAATTGATGGAAGCGCTCACCGAATACTCAACTTTTACAAACCGGTTGTTAGGGGCATTTGTCTTTTGTTTATTTTATTAAACGGGTAAAGGGAGAGAATCTTTTTAATCCTTAAATCCGGTTTATATCCGGGTGGTAGAAGTAATAATTATCTGGGGAGTGTGATACTGTTAATGCCGGTTTTTCTTTCGTTATTTTTATTTTTTTTATATAAAACAGTGAGCATTTCGATGTACAGCATGTGGTAAATAATGATGAATAAGTTATAAAAAGCGAAGGTTAATCCAGAACTGTATTAACATTTGTGAACTAAGTTCAGCTCCTTATAACTGTTTTCCTTAAAGCCTAGCAACTCGTAAATCTAAGCGTCCGACTTTTGTTAAACAAATTACTCGTAAAGCTTTTGTGAGAGTCGATCGGATAGTTAGGCGGGTAAGTTCGTACGGGGGTAACGGCGGATAAAGCTGGACAACTTTCGGGTAACTCCGTCCAAGTTCGGGGCAAGTTTGCGGCGAGTCGTACGTCCCCCGCCCCTTTCCCTGCGTACTGTCTCCGCGCAACTTTAATTGCCACGAAAGCGGGCGGCGCGAGGGCCGGTCAATTGATACAATTTGATACGATTTGTGGTGAGATGCAAGTTGTGCTAAGTGGGGCCCTGTGGTGGGGCCCATGTTACAAGGTGTTCTGATTGCATTCATTACTGAATGTTGTTTGTCTTGTTTCGTACTTGTAATTGGGTTTCGTCTTGAATCTTGTTGGTTCGCCTCGAACGTGCCTATCGATGTCGGCTTATTTGTTTATTTATTTGTGCGGCTCGTTCAGTAAACACCACACAGCACATAAATGTGGACAATGCTTATAATTAATTCATGCGTGGTTGATGTGTTGTTGTTTTGTGAACAGTTGATTACATTGTTAATCGGATTTCAGGCTGATCAGTAAGCCAATCGTTACAAATTAAACAAAAATTGTGTTGGTTGGATAACTTGCTAATACATATTATTATGTGTAGCTCTGTGAAGTTTGATTTATGCAGTCATTTAGCCTGAACTACCTGAATAATCATAATCAAAGTGCTATTGATAATACTAGGCAGGGTGGCAGGCACATCGACAGCCTGTTCCCAGTGATGCTGAACCCCCTTGTGTTGACATTTTTCGTCGGTTATTGCACTTTTATATGAAACAGCAGATTTTTTTATAACCGACGAAATAATTATGTCTACGTTAGGGGGTCTAGAATCAAGTGCTGAACTCGTGGCTACAGTTGTAAATTCGCCGCTTTCTCACTGCGGTTTGACGATTTCCCCAGTAAGTCTAGTTTCTCATAATGTGACACTACGTGCTACACTAGATACTATCGATTCCTCTTACCCTGGTGGCAGCTATTTCAGGAACATGTCCTTTATACACATGCCAACACACCTTGTATTCCCCGAAAGCGCAAGCAGAGGTGTACAACTCACTTACATTTCCGCAGTTTCTTCTCATAGTAAATGTGTTTCATACTACTACAACAAACAGTTAGTAAGGTGCTCGGAGGAAGCTGTCACAACTCGCAGTACATCGTAATGCGCCGCTAAACTCCGTTATTGCCCCGTAGCCTCGAGTGACGTCACTTTGTGTTGGTCTTACATCCAGGAGTTTTGCTCAGGCTATGTTCAACATACGAACATGAGGACGCGTGTTGGGAGTTTAGTTCAACTGTTTGGTGTGCAGGAAGTACTTAATTAAACTCATTCTTAATCATTATTTTGAAATCTGAGTCGTGCTTTCTTATGAATATGACACTATTTAAATGTGCTTTTTTTGTTAATTACTTACATAATTTCGCCTTCGCCGCTGATGAGAAAACGTAAGGATTTCCTACACATGAATTTACGTTGTTAGAACCGTAGCTCGTAGGTAAGCATGGCAGTCAATGCAGATTTTCAGTTTGATCCTTCTAAAACCAAAAAGTCTCTCTACAGTGGCATAGTAACAGGTTTATATTATTCATTAATCCATAGATATATAAAAGAAGCATTAATCTATCTCGTCAGAAGCCCGAAAGTCTGACAACCAGTCTTACCAAGGGGTATCGTATTACCCAGTAACTGGGTTGTGGAGGTCGGATTAGGCAGTCGCTCCATGTAAAATACTGGTATTCAGCTTCATCCGGTTAGACTGGAAGCCGACCCCAACATAGTTGGGAAAAGGCTAGGCAGATGATGAATCTATCTTGAATAATCTCACCCTTGTCCAATTCGTAGGATTCGTAAATGGAAAATTAAGAACGTTCATGTGGACATAGCTAATTAAAAGTGGCAGCTAATTAGCGGTGAATTGAGCAGATACCACGAAATATTAACTAAAGTTTTGTGAGCAACAAAATTATAGAAATAAATCTGGAAAACTATCCCGCACAATCCCTGAAATAAAATAATGTAGAATTGCGCGATCATAAATTCAACTCTAATTAGTCTGCCATTTCATATTACACCACAGAGTATTAATTACTGGCAGAGTGTAAATATTTCAGTCTGTGGTCTTTGTGAGTAGTCTGCAAGTGCGGGGCGCGGGTCAAAGGTTTTAATTTACTAGGCAGAAATAATAAAGTGCGCTGACGGAATACCTCGCAATGGCCGAGTTAAAGAGGAAATGAAGAGTTTGTGTACGCCCTTTTGTAATTAACTGGGTACCCTTTAAATTGTCAACGAGACGAGTCACATCGGGGACTGCCTTTTACTATGATTTGAATTTTAAGTTGCTGCGCTTCGGGTGGTTTTTGTTTTGGAAGATTACCGTTAAGCGGTGTAATTAAGCTAGGTAATGTGTTTGTTCTTTTAGCAAAATGTTTACTTCAATAGTTCAAATAGTAAGGGATATTTTGAAAGTAGTATCAGCAAATTCTAACCAACTCGCTCTGATCACCAAGCTTTTTAGCAATTGTAGTTTATTTGGAAACACCCTCACTGAGGAAAAAGACAAGGAAATAATATTATCTACATTCTAAAAAATTCAAGATATTATTAAGATATTATTATTTATGCTGTATCTTGACATTTTCCTTTATTCCCAGTAGTTCCATATGGAACTATTCCAACCTAAGAAAATGAATGTTTTGTACCATTACTTCTATGTAATTTTAAACTAGTTTTATAGCCCGACATTTCTTTCATATGGAACTGCTGCAGCTATATTTAGTTCCATGTGGTTAGGGATGTAGATAATCGAACTTATGACAATATCCTCAATCAGCTTGTGCCGACCACCTACGGTACATGGTCACATCCGTTACTTAGCAGCAGGCGACGATACTTAACTACCAGAAAGTTTCACATCCGGTGGGCGGCTGCGCTCATATCCGGTTCAGACCACTTCGCTCTGAAACTTTGATTTTTGAACTTACTGTAACTTTGTAATACCTAACTTCAGTTCGGTTGGTGGAAGCAATAACGGATCTTTGGTGGTTAATGACCTGTGATAAAGCTGGATTTTTAACCTTGTACAAAATATAGAAGGACTTGAGAACTATCATTATATATTAATTACTAGCTAATGCGTTGCAATGCCTTTTTTTTGTTAGGAACCGTCTGAGGTGTAGTAGTACTACCTATAGTATAAGGTCGATGACCCTATCCATATGAATGTATCTTCTATTAATATATTAACACACATATACTCTTGCAGTCAGTAATTAAAGGTAATCGCTTGAGAACAGTTGTTTCAATAACACTACATCCCCACATGGCGACCCTTGCCATTTTTGGGGCGCGTGACGCGACTTCTATCTCGGCGTAGTGTTACGGCTCCAAAGCAAAGTAAATAAATTAAACTCTTTGTAATAAATTGGCGTGAAAATATTTGTGGATAATGGAATTTTCGTAATTAAAATGAATCAAGTACATTTAAAAAGTTAATTTAACGTCCGGAAATCAGTGAGAATGTGTCGTTCCAACGTAGAAAAGGAGACGGTCTTCGTGAACCAGAATTCTGCTGGTTCCAATAATGCACACGTGGAAGAATTGAAGGCACATATTTCGACGATCAGTATTATCCTCATAGTAATTTGCGTTTTACTGGGTCTTGGCATTATATATTTTGCGTGGAAGCAGTACAGGAATTGCCACCATTCCTGGATCAGGGACCAGATTTTGCAGAACAGCCTGCGACGATCGTTCAACCGTTCCAGAGCAATTCGCGGAGAAGAGCAAGCAAATCGTCCAATGACGTAGAAGTCGGAGTATTCATCATACTCATCTGGCAGCTGTGCGGTATCATTTATTTAGTGAAGTGCATACTAAGTGCGTCTCAAGTGCGTTGTGCGTATTATAGTGCGTAAAATGAATTCGCGAATCATCATATAAATAAAGAGACAATAAAATGATAATAGACATTAAGAATTAAAATAATGAACTCTAAGATAAATTAGCAGTTTAAGTCTGTTTTGAGTGATCGTATATCATCATGTATCATCTTACACGCTGTGTCCCCTACTACAGTAATTCACTGTGAGAATCGGGTATGTATTAAATGGTTTAATTAATATATATTACTTTTGCATGAGGGAATGGAAGATGAATTGTTACATTGCTTAAATGATCTTATATCAATAAGGAAATATTTAATTAAAAAGGGAAAAACACGATTTAAGGGTAATATTGTTAAGAATAAATTATGTGAGGTTGAAACAATTTATGAGAAAAGTAAAGGATTAATAAAGCTATTATCTACAAAACCAGGAGTAAAATCAGAATTGTTAAAATCATTATCAGTTACGAAAAGCGAAATAGAATCGTGTTATTCGCAAATTAATGTTTTGTGCGCTGTAATTAAATCAGACTGTGATAGTGACAGTGATATTTCTGAAGCAAGTCCAAATTCAGAATCAATCATGGAGTTCGATTTGAAAACGGCATGTAGTTTGATTCCTGTAATGACCAATAACGAAAATAATATCAGAAGTATCATTGACTCTATAGAAATGTACGCAGACATGTTGTCGGAAACGGGGAAAAAGTTACTAATGACATTCGTTTTGAAAAGTAGATTATCAGAAAATGCTAAATTACGTATAACCAATAATTACACATCTGTGAACGATTTTGTCAGAGATTTACGTGTTGCACTTTTACCTAAAAAATCGTTTACTGCAATACAATCACGATTACAAAACGCAACGCAAGGCTGGCGTACAATTGATCAGTTTGGAACAGAATTAGAAAAGTTATTTACTAATCTGACCATATCGCAAGCAAATGGTAATTCTGATAGTTATTCCGTACTCAAGCCCATAAACGAAAAATTGGCAATTAAGCGATTCGCAGATGGATTGAAGGATTCGAGACTAAGTACGATTATTGCTGCACGTAATTATGACAGTTTAAAGGACGCGATCCAGGCAGCGAAAGATGAAGAGTTGACATCGGCATCGACTTCGACCAACGAAAATGTCATGCAGTTTTCATACCGCGGAAGAGGTAAGTTTCATAACAATAACAACAACTTTAGGAATGGCCGTGGTTCTCATAATCAGCAGTTAAACCAACGCAGTCGAGGACATCAGTATCAACATAATTCAAATAATTCGAGAGGTAATTTTAGTCATAATTCTAATAACTTCGGCAGACGTGATTTCAATAACTCACGTGGGCGATCATCCCATAACTATCGTGGTAACGGACGTGGACGAGATTATCAAACTTCGAACGAGAATCGATCGAGTAATGAAACTCGTAGTAAAGGTCGTACCAATAGAATATTTTATTCCAACAATGAACAAGATAAGAACGATAGTATGCCTACAACAAACGAAATGCAGTTTTTTCGATCTTAAACATAACATTTTAGCTTTGCAAGGTAAGGCAAAATTTTTAGCATTATACATAGGTAATAGGAAATATTATTGGTTAATAGATACCGGAGCATCTTTGTCCGTAATTAAAAAAGATGCGTTACCATACGATAGTGCAGTAATTAGAGATGAAACCATCATAAATGGTATTGGAGGTAAAATTAGTTCATCAGGGTTTGTTCAACTTAGCTTGACTCATCGTGATGACCAACACTTTGTTGACTATAATATCAAGCTTCATGTTTTTGATAACATACCATTAAAGGCAGATGGAATATTAGGTTTAGACTTTCTTTGTCAGTACGCTTCAAATATAAACTTAGAAACTAATGTCATTAACCTATCTAATTATGGAAAGTATTATTCATTGGAACTAAGTGATGTCATAGATTACTCAGCTGAGGTGTTACATATCCCAGCACGGAGTGAGTCGATACATTATTTACTATTAAATATTGAGAATATGAATGACTGTATTATCCATAGCGAACAGTTAGCGGAAAATGTTTTTCTAGCGGGATGTATTGGACGAATAAAAAATAATAGATTACCGGTTAAAATTTTGAACACTAACGAGCATGATATTTACCTACCAACTTTTCAACCACAGATATATTCAATTGAAGAGTTTCACTTATGCAATTTTAAAGCAAACACTAACACTTTAGAACGAGCAAAGAACTTATTAAACATTTTAAATTTAAATCATTTAAAAATGGACGAACGGAAATCTATTGAAGAATTATGTTCTAAATATTCGGATGTTTTCTTTTTACCAGGTGATAAGTTAACGACTACAAATGTTTATGAACAATCCATAACTATAAAACCAAATACAAGTCCGGTTTATACGAAGCAGTACCGATTGCCGCATTCTTTGAAAAATGAAGTAAATAGGCAAATTCAAAAAATGATTGACAATGACATTATAGAAGAGGCGAAGAGTGAGTGGTCGAGTCCTGTTTTACTGGTACCAAAAAAAAGTAGCAACGATAAAAAATGGCGACTAGTGGTCGATTATCGGAAGCTTAATGACCGTATTGTAGACGATAAATTTCCTTTGCCAAGTATTACGGAAATTTTGGATTCGCTCTCTGGCTCAGTCTATTTTTCGCATTTAGATCTTAATCAAGGATATTACCAAGTAGCTTTAGATAAAAACAGTAGAGAGTATACAGCGTTTACAACTAGTACTGGGCAATACCAGATGAAGAGGCTACCTATGGGATTAAAAACAAGTCCGAGTGCTTTTAGTAGAGTAATGTCAGTTGCTATGTCTGGGTTAACATACGATAAATGTTTTATATATTTAGACGATTTAGTAGTCTTTGGGAGAAATTTAGATATCCATAATAAAAACTTAACAGACGTCTTGGAAAGACTTAGGAAAATTAATTTAAAATTAAATCCAGAAAAATGTAATTTTTTAAAGAAAGAAATTCTTTATTTAGGGCATTTAGTATCGGAAAATGGAGTCTTACCCGACCCAATTAAAGTAGAAGTATTGCAAAATTACCCTGTACCAAGTAATACTGATGAAGTAAAAAGATTTGTAGCATTTTGTAACTATTATAGGAAATTCATTAAAAACTTTGCAAGAATAACTTGTCCATTAAATAAATTAACTAGAAAACATGTACCATTTGTTTGGACTGAAGAGTGTCAAAGTGCGTTTGAAGCAATGAAACATGCTTTAAGTACACCACCAGTATTAGATTTTCCAGATTTTTCAGAAAATAATGAGTTTGTCATTCAAACAGATGCGTCAGGGACGGCTATTGGAGCAGTCTTGTGCAATCAAAATATGAAACCTGTAGCTTATGCTAGCAGACCACTGAATAAAGCTGAACTCAATTATCCAACCATTCAGAAAGAGTTAGTTGCAATTGTTTGGGCTGTAAAGTATTTTAGACCCTATGTATACGGTAAATCATTCACAATTATGACAGACCACAAGCCTTTAATATATTTATTTTCAATGAAGGACCCATCTAGCAGACTACTTAAATTTAGACTAGCACTAGAAGAATACGATTTTAAAATTTTATATTTAAAAGGAAAAGATAATAGCGTAGCAGATGCATTATCTAGAATTAATATAACATCGGATACTTTAAAACAGATGAATAATGAAATTTCTTTAGTTATGACTAGAGCTCAGAAAAAACGTTTAGATGTAGGAAAACAATTGGATACACCTAGTTTTAGTAAACGAGACGAAACGTGGCCTGATCAACCACGAGTAGTTGAGGTACTAAAAATTCCGAATAATTCTGTAGAAATGAGTTTTATAGGAAGTGATGAATTAAATAAATTAAAAAGACAAAATAATATAGATGAAGAAAAGGAATGTTTTATTTATAACAATCGAAAGAAGATGTTGTATATTAATCTTAACTTTAGAGCACAACTTACGCGAGCCGAATTTGTGACTAAGTTAGGTCATTTTTGTAAACGAATAGGTATAAATGAACTATGCATAGTAAAAAATAAGGAATATGAGAGTTTTATTAAAGATGTATTAAAAGAGATAAAAGACAATAAGGATTGGACCGGTCCACGTATTTATGTATTGAGAGGAGTTAGGAGAATTTATAATGAAGAAGAAAGAAAGTATATTTTACATGACTTTCACCTACTACCTACCGCAGGACATGCAGGAGTACGTAGGATGACCAATAATATTAAGAGACATTTTTACTGGCCAGGCTTAGACAACGATATTAGACAATTTGTGAGTAAATGCATTAAATGTCAGAAAATGAAGCATTGTAGGTACATCAAGGCGCCCATGGAGATAACTACAACGGCTTCACATGCTTTTGAAAAAATTTATCTGGACGTCGTAGGTCCATTAGAAAAAGACATTGAAGGAAATTGTTATATTTTGACACTGCAGTGCGAGCTTACTAAGTTCGTAGAGGCCTATCCTTTGAAAACGAAGGAAACCGTAAGTATTGCTAAAGCATTAGTTAATAATTTTATTTTAAGATTTGGAATACCTAATACCATCGCAACTGATCGTGGAACAGAATTTGTATCGTCAGTAATGGAACAGGTATGTAAACTTTTATGTATAAATAAATTAATGTCTACAGCGTATCACCATCAATCCATCGGTGCGCTCGAAAATTCACATAAAAATTTAGGATCGTTTTTACGAATACAGTGTAATGGTCAAAAAGACACATGGAGTCACTGGCTACCATTTTGGTGTTACAGTTTCAACAATACTGTTCATACAGAGACAAAGTACACACCATTCGAACTGGTATTTGGTAGAGCTAGTATAGTACCATCTAGAGTTAGTCAGTACATAGAACCATTGTATAATCCAGAAAGTTATCCTTTAGATCTTAAGTATAGGTTACAAGTAGCACATCAAGATGCTCGTAATAATTTACTTATAAGTAAACAAAACCGTAAGAGTTGTTATGATAAGTCTTTAAATAATGTGATATACAGTAAAGGACAACTAATTTTAATTAGAAATGAAATAGCTAATAAGTTAGATCCTCAATGGGAGGGACCATTTGTTGTTTTAAATGATTTAGGTGTTAATGTAGAAATATTAAAATTTAATAAAACCTATTTAATCCATAAAAATAGAACCAAACCTTTGGTAACATAAGAAATGTTATTAAGTTATATTTACGTAAAAAAAAAAAAAAAAAAAAAAAATAAAAAAAAAAAAAAAAATAATAATAATTGTAAACTATATATTTTTTTTTTTTTTCTATCACCCCTGAGGTGAGGTGTAGTAGTACTACCTATAGTATAAGGTCGATGACCCTATCCATATGAATGTATCTTCTATTAATATATTAACACACATATACTCTTGCAGTCAGTAATTAAAGGTAATCGCTTGAGAACAGTTGTTTCAATAACACTACATCCCCACACGTCTCCGGCGCGCATACAAAAACTTACTAAAGTTTCATCACAATCGGTCGAGCCATTTTCGAGTTTTTGTGAGACTAACGAAGGGCAATTGATTTTTATTTATACGAAGATTTACATTATTAAGTGCCGATACTGGCACCGAAAGTATCATCCCTATATTTGAGTATTACCTACTTGGAAACGGTTGCCTATGCGTATATATTATGTGTATACGTTTTGCGTGGATGTGACGCATGTGTCCCTTACCTTCTTTTTTATTTTATTTTTGTGTTTATGTTAATTTTTGCGTCATGTTCACCGCAAATAAACGTATTTTCTTTCTTTCATTCTATGAAACGGTGGCGGTGGATACACAGTTCTAGAAAGTCTGTTTGAGAACTAACTGACAGTGATTATGTGATTAAGTCCTCATTCAAAACTGAGTGCAGTCTCTTCGGCAACATAAGTTAACACTTACATTCCTAATAGTAGGTACAGGCTGAAAGAAAAATAAATCAGAAAAATTATAACATTTATAGAAGAGTTTTATTTGTGTCTCGTTGGTCTAGGCAAACGCTTCTGCTGCTCATGAGGTCGTGGATTCGCGGGCAAATTCATCTGTCTCGCCTTTTCCCAACTTTGTTGGGGTCGGCTTTCAGTCTAACCGGATGCAGCTGAAAACCCGTATTTTACATGGAGCGACTGCCTATCTGACCTCCACAACCCAGTTACTGGGTAATAAGATACCCCTTGGTAAGACTGGGTTGTCAGATTTTCGGGCTTCTGAGGACCCGTAACGAATGTCAAAGATCCACGGATGACAGCCAGGACCAACGGCTTAACGTGCTTTCCGAGGCACGGAGTGGTCTTGGTATGTAAAGATGTTTACCCGTCCAAGGATCAACCGCGGCAAGCGTAGCTTAACCTGATCGATCGACCCGTGCGCCTGTTATTACTTAGCCAAATTATTAGTTATTAATTATCGGGCAGTGTTATTGGGTTTTTCCATCAGGCATTTCTCATAGTCTGGAGTCTGGATTTGTGCCCGGTTGATGGCAAGAGGCTCGCTCTCAATGACATGGGACTTAAAAATACCTGACGAAATGTGGATATCCTACAGATACACCTCTGCCTAACGCCCCTTGGGGATTTCAGGCGTGATGTTAAGTCAGTAGTTTCATTTCTTCTCTACAAACCAATACAATCCAATACATTGAGTTCTTTTCACATTATGTAAAGATCTTTCACCCCGATAAAATCCAACACGAAAACAATTACACAACAAAATGAAACTCGTACCAATATGCACGCATCCACCACAGGCAGGTAACATGCTGACATAAATTAACATTTCAACATAAAAATCTGTAACATCGCTATCGCTATCTGTGCGCGCGATACTATTTCACAATGATTAATCAACACCATTGCTGTTTACCTTTAGCTTTCCGGGCATACTAGCACTGTGAATCCTTCGATGTATTCGACTACCTCTATTGAACGTTTTACACTGACTGCTGGGTTCGATGTTCCACTAAGGGTTAGGGGTAGTTAAGCGAGCATTGGATAGCGTTAATTCTTTTTTGGTTTTCGCGGCAAGGCTGTCAGTATAAAAGGACCAACCCCGCCTATCGTTATCAAGTTGAAATCAAACCGCCTTTTTGCGTTAGCACCCCTCGCCTCTTTCGTTGTTTGTATGTATTGTACTTTTCGACTTACCGGAATAATTCCGCTGTTCCTTTTTGTAACTGATACGTTTATGGTCGTGCGAACATCGCGTCCAATCGGTTTTTATGCATTGGTTACGGAATGGAGGCTTGAATAACAAACTTTTTATGTTATTTTTCGATGGTTTCGTGGCTTTGAAGGCTTTTCCGGACCGATTGTGTTTTGAAATCATGATTTGATGTCCTGAACAATTTTCGACCAAGTTGAATAATTGCGTGTCAGCCTTAAATAACGAAAAAAAATGTATCAAGTCACGCATAAAAACATTATACCATATAACTTTATCAGCATTTTAACAGTACCGCTTTGTAAACAGCAACCATTTGCAAATTTAATTCCAGAAAGCCACAGAGGACTGCAAGAATGTTTAATATAAAAGTGAAATGCAGGAGTATATGCAGCGCCTCCTTTACTTGACGCGATCACCTGACCGTCGCCTGACCGTCGCCTGACCGTCACCTCACCGTCACATCGTCACGCGACACAAATTTATAATATTCATAAGCAAAATGAATTTTCTGGAGCTAAGTTTAGTTCAGGGTTCTTTTTTTTGTTCTTCCGTCATGTTTTGTAGAATGAGTATTTTTTACAGAATTCTTACCCTTTGAGTTTGAAATATTTTTAAGGTCGATAGTCCCAGTAGAAAAATACATTTATTGTGAAACAGCAGTCGGGACGAATGTATTCTTTTATAGTTGGAAAAGTCTGTGCCTTAAGGGGCTCTATTAAAATGACTGTTTTCTCTTTGTTTAAAACAGCTATTATCGAGTACTAGGAATAGGTATACCATTAAATGCTTTGCAGAGCATTGAACAGTGTGCACTGCAAGTCTTTTATCTAGAAACAATACAAAAAATGACTTATTTGATTTTCTTTACTTTGATTATAATTATATTTTATTTACTAGTATGGAAAATGTTAGTATATCTATAATGAGAAGTGCTTTCTTTTGGAGTTCGTGCTGAAAGAAATATGATTCAGCTATTTACATTTTTTTTTGTTTTAACATAACTCAAACGAAACACTTAAAAACTGGAGTCCAACTGAACATCGATCTCTCCAGTACCCAAAGGACCATTTATCCGATGGTACATCCAGCCACAATGTTCCACATACACGAGTGAGTCAGCTGATTACCATACAAAACGCGTTGGCGCCGCGGCTTGCGAAATAAACAGGCGGCTTCCAAACCTACTGAATCTTAAACCGGGCTTCGGAGGCAGGTACGTAGGTACCGGAGCTGGGTTACGAGGTCAGTGTAAAGATGAGATACGTGGGAACTTGATCGGAGGCGAGCATGATGGGCTTCAAAATGAACAGATAATAAGTACCTACTTTATTCTGAGAAACAGAATTAAACGTAAACAAAAAGCTACTCACCTACTTTTCAAATTGGTAATTCCCTTTGTAAAGAGATGACAATTTCGGGAAATACAATATTTATTTCAATTAAGTATTTTATTAACTTGAATAAGATTTTCGAAGTACGATGATACGGCTACCTAAACTCTCAACCCTGCACGTTGCCTACACAAATTACTGCTATATTGGTCCCGATAAGGATCATTGTCACAGTTACTCGTATGTACATATGTGCCAATCAGATAACATCAGTCTGTTTACAAGACATTTAATATCTCTTCGATACAGATCATTTTATAGTTAAACTCACGAGGAGGCGTTTCGACACGTCCGCTAATCGAAGGTGAGCATCTATTGCGATAATTAGCAGTTCGCGACCGCGCGAGATCGGACGATACCGCGCGAGATCGAGCGATACCGGCCGCGATCGGACGATTACGTGCGACTGATTGCGATGAGCACGCGAAGCGCGCTTGTTTGAGTTACGGAGCGATTCATATCGGCAGTGAGACATGATTCATACTAGGCTTTAGATGCAGGCGTAGATATTCTGTTGAAGCTTTAGGAAGTTTTAAGCAGAATGCTAGTTTCTTTAAAGTAGAGCCTAAATCTAAAATTTATCTCTACTAATAATAAACCTGAACAGTTTGTTTGGCTTTTTGTTTGTTTGTTTGAACGCGCTAATCTCTGAAACTACCAGTCGGATTTGAAAAATTAACTAGTTTTTAAATAAAGTCAGAAGACTTATTGGTGACTATGATTTAGGCGGTATTGTTTAACGTATAATCTCATTAACAAAATAATTATATTTATTCAAGCAATTAGTGTTTCATAACATGCATCCTCGTCGAGGACTCACGACCTTTTACTGTGACTTGCCATCGAAATTAATACTGTGCGATCAATATCACAATTACCTAAAATGAATCCTCCAGACGACCACGTAATAGCCACTTCCCAAAACAAATAGAAATCGTCCCAATAATTTGTAAACCAAACATAAGCTTACTTTGTGATTTCGATTCAATTTTGTATATTTTTATAGATAGGATCGTAGGTCGACTGACCTCATTCTGAATATGAATTTGTCTTAAATATTTGTATACTAGCTTTTACCCGCGGCTTAGCCCGCGTGCATGTCACAAAATATCCCACGGAAACGTACTACCGGGATTTAAAGTACCCTGTGTCTTAATCCAGGTTATAAACTAGCTGTGTGCTTTTCATCCAATGTTTACGCGGCGCTCGACAGTAAAGCTAAGTCGGCATGATTTTTTCCGACATCTTCAACAATCGTCGTCGTATTTCAGCCAATTTACACAAAACCTTGACGAATTATACACCTAAACCTTCCTCATGAATCACTCCGTCCTTTGGTGAAAATCCGTTTGGTAGTTTTTGAGTTTATTGCGTTCAGACAGACAAACAGAAGACGCGGCCGGGGGACTTTGTTTTATAATATGTAGTGATAGTGATGC
This sequence comes from Hydraecia micacea, assembly GCA_914767645.1. Classification (NCBI taxonomy): domain Eukaryota; kingdom Metazoa; phylum Arthropoda; class Insecta; order Lepidoptera; family Noctuidae; genus Hydraecia; species Hydraecia micacea. The sequence continues at coordinate 20,090,552 of OU611778.1, forward strand.
AGGTATGACTAAGGGAGTTGGGTGAAACGCTGGGGGAGAGAAAGTGCGAGATAGAACCCAAGTTCATAGTAACATGATAATGTAAATGGTTGAATGTGAGCCTTAATCTTCGTGAACTAGTACTCTCAACTGCACATAAGTGGTAAAAAATTGTCATTGACAGCACCATTAACCACAAGCAGCGAAAGCACTAGGAAGTGGTGAAGGGCGGGCGGTTTGGGGGACTGTCTTATGTAATTTTGACGTTCGAAAAGTGCTGATTCTCAGCCTAATTTGAATAAATGACTTTTGATGTTGATTTGATTTTGATTTATGTCGTAGCAGTAAGATTGATTTTCGTAGTGCAAGTGTTTTACCTTTGATGCGCGGTTGACTGTACAATAAATTTAGGACATAAGTAGTCGGATAAGATCGCAATAGGACAATTACACTTTTCGGTTGTTTATATTTTGGTGACGTGTTTTTTAAAACATAAACTAAACATTTCCCCGCGTGTTTTCAGTTTTATTTATTTTGACATTTCCTTTCAATCCCAATCGATTGTACAGAAAGTCGACAGTCGAGTGTCGGATTTATTGTATTGTATATTTATGATTCAATTATTTGTTGTTGACTATAGTAACTTTTTGTTTTCTTAAATCATTCAAAAAGTTAAGCCTTCCTGAAACAAGCCGATTTTGCTTAGAGGTGAGAGTCATGAATGAATGATAGCTTCCGGTCACAATGGCTCTCGTTACCACTCATTATGCAGATGGGGCACCTCTAGGCACCTATGTTGCAACGTGTTCGGTGCAACTGGGTGCAACTTTACACTGCCATCAGTTGCAGTAACATGAACCCCTACATAAATGGAAATGGCACAGAAAATTGGTTTGCTAGACTCGCCTTTGTAGGAAAATAAAACATTATAGTTTATCAGTTGTTTATGTACTTAGGTTACTCGGATACAAGGAATAATGTGCTTTGATCTTTACAGTCTATCTTCTGTATCTTGTTTACAGTTTGAGTTCTGGTTAAGATTTCTTGGAGATCCATTATTGGATACATGTGTATACAAGTTATAGAATCATATACACAAGTTCTAGCAACTAGAAAAAAATACAACTGTAAAAACATTCCAGTTGCGCATTTAAATTCAGAAAAGAAAACGTTTCCTAAACCTTTCACCCTTCACCGATTTGTACAAAAAATGCAAATCAACACCACATCAAATAAAGTGTCATAGAAAACACTTTGTCCAAATCGAATATTTGGCGACGGATCAGAGGTCGGAGCGCGGGTCGCACATTCTCGCAGCCTATCGCCTATGCCCGTCGTTTGTTAGCGCCGGGATTCGGTGGCAAACTGCTTGCCATACAAATGCTAAGCGTCCGCATCGGTCCGCGAGACTCCGGACTCGTCCGCACCGTCTCGTGAGGCCCCGCGCTCACGACTTCGGATTTCAGAATCATAATGTAGGGATTTATGTTGATTCGCGTTTAGATGCGACGCCGAGCTACCGACGCAAAAATGTTTGGAGGCTAAACATGATTTGACGATATTGTTGTGTTGTTTGTTTTGTATTGCTTTCTCGTGTCGACTGATCAATAAGATACACTGCAAGACTTTTCAGGATTACTTTAAACATTTTTTTTAGGAGATTGCCAATATTGATTCTCAGTTTTCTCAATACGTAAACTTAACATCGTAGACTGCTTATTTACTGTTGCGCTTGGTTTTCTAGAACTGTGTAAATAGGTAAATACTTGTTATATTTAACCTCCAATAGCCAATATTATTTAACTACAATATTTCTAAGATAATTCGCCTTCTAAACACAACTGTCTCGTCAGTAATGACCCTTGTTAAAAGTTAAAGCCGATACGATCTGTCTTTCATCCTCTGCGTGGGTGAAGACTTGGCTAAAGACTTGGCCGAACGCCTCCGGCCATTGTAAACTCCTCCTAGTTTATATTTTCCGAGTTGAATGTTTGTAAATTTAGAGGCACTACTTAGTTGAAAATTAACCCCCTTACTAATAAACGTTGTATAGCGTCTGTAAAGTTACACAACGCTTTGTCTTCTTCTTTCGAAAGTCAAATTACTGACGACTGAAAAAGAGAAATCGGTGTGTAACTATTCATCTGATATAATACGTTTATTAGTAAGGGGGTATGTAGGTAGGGTAACACTGCTAGTGGTAATAAAACCAGTTTAAGCTGGCCTCTTATTCTATTAAAACTGCGTACTACGTTAGGTCAGCTCAAGGTCATAGTGTTACCAACTGTACCCGATACAAGGGATTCCGAGATATTGAACGTTTTTTGAAGCAACTATTTCTTGTTTTTTTTTATTTTAGTCTGTGATGGTAATTATTAACCAAAAGTTTAGTTATGTTAGAGCCAAGTGCTTAGTAAACAGTTTGTAAGGGTATCTAATATTAAATTTATTTGACCCAAATAATATGGATATTGCTTTATATTTCTTCTTTGCGCCATGAACTATATTTGTATTATAGGTACTTAGGCCGTGGAAAAAATATTAGTGAGGCTGACTTCTTCGAATAATTATACATCATAGTATACCTACATTCAATACACCCCAGAGTCAAATTATACAAACGGAAAATGTTTTGAATCACGTAATTTCCTTGTGCTGATGTGCCTGATGCAAAATTAAGTTTTATTTTGAGAAGTCTCAAATAAGGCGTTTCAAAAACGAACACCACTATTATTTCTATAAGTTGTCTACAACACACAACGATAACACCTAATATATGAGTTGGTGAGTGAGTTGTAAGGATCGTCGGAAGGCGTCCGTGTAATAGCGAAGATCGCACGATATCGCCGCGAGCCGCACGCGATTCGCTTCAACTAATTGTAAATGTGTACGGTTAATTTGTGATTTTGGCGAGCTAGTGAAGCGGTGGGTTGCAATTTAAGGCTTTAATACGTTCGTTCGTTTGATGTATGTAACTATAGAGGTTGTAGGCCTGCACAAAGGTTTTTGCCTTGAAAAATATCGCATAGTCACGTTCATTTGGTTAATGTCACATTTAGTGACACCGGTATAAACGAACAAATAACTTAGGAACTGAATAAATCAGTTGCACCTCCCTCTGTCAGCATCGCTACATGATAGTCTCTTGTTGAGTCCGAAATTGTCGAATTTAAGGTTGTCTTTAAAAGATCCCTCTTAGCGATAAGACCACCCATTGTGTCACCCATTGTAGTTTCTATATTTATGTCTGTAATTTATATGGTGTACATAATAAAGAGTATTCTATTCTATTCTATTCTAAATTAGACAGTAGATCCGATAAAATACACCACAGAACTGCCATAGATACATATAGGTACTGAAAATTTTACAAGATCTCAGTATACCGGGACGACTAAATTAAACAAGTATGTCATATTATTACTTCAAAAATTATTTCTAGAAGATGGTTCTACGTTTTTACATTTTTCTCTTGTCTCTTGGCTTGTCAGCCAAATCTGACACCTACTGTTTTCTCTAATTCTTTATAGAAATTAATTTTTGTCTCGTATTTGTGCCATCTATTTACCCTAATTTAACCTACTTCTTGTTCTCCACACAATTGGAAGGAAAATAGGTAGATGCACCAATTCACACATTTTAACTAATTTTACTTCCCCTTATTTATAATACCTAAACCTTTTTTAATACTCCAACTTCATATATCTTTCTTGCAATATTTTAGTCCAATTTGAGAATATTAGGGAATTTACAGGGGTCCCTACGATCGGGCCGGTAATAAGCGCCGGTGACGTCACGGCTCACAGATAAAGAACGCGATGAAATGTGAGATAACAGCGTTTTTGGAAGGCTTAGGAATCTCTTTTATTATATTAAAATATTCCTTTTTTTGGTGTTCGGTAGAGGAGTTCGAAAATCGGTTCAATATTTAGGGTGAAGTGGAATAACTTTTACTACTAATTTGTGTTAATTTGTGTACAATGGGCCTTATTAGAAGGCTAAAAGTCACCCAAAGGGCAATGGAGTGGGCTATGCTTGGAGTTCCCTGCGTGATCGAATCAGAAATGAAGAGATCCGCAGGAGAACCAAGGTAACCGACATAGCCCGAAGAATTGCCAAACTAAGTGGCAGTGGGCAGGGCACATTGCTCGCAGAACAGATGGCCGATGGAGCGAAAGGTTCTGGAGTGGCGACCGCGTACCATAAGACGTAGCGTTGGAAGGCCTCCCACAAGGTGGACTGACGACCTTGTGAAGGCCGCAGGAACTCGTTGGATGCGAGAAGCACAAAACCGGTCGAAGTGGAGGTGCTTGGGGGAGGCCTATGTCCAGCAGTGGACGTCTTTCGGCTGAAATGATGATGATGATGACTAATGTATGCTGTGAATTTACTCAGCTTGGCTTTAATTGCAAGAGTGGCAGCGAAGCGAGATGCCCTGAGTTCGAAGACTATTATAACAAGCATAGATATCCGTGATAACAAGTAATTACGAGTATGTATTTTTTGTCGTAATTTAATGTACATCACCTAATACTTAAACTAAAGTTTAAACGACAATCAATTATTTAAAATCCATACTATATTTTGTATTATTAATATTATACATTCGAAAGTAACTCTGTCTGTATGTTACCATTTCACGCCTCTACCACACTCCACAGAACGGGTTTCGATAAAATTTGCCAAGTAGATAAATGGCATCCTGGAGAAGGACACAGGCTACTCTTTGTCCGGGTAGCACGTTCTCGTGGCATAATTTCCAACATCGATGCGAGCGAAGCCGCGGGCAGAAGCTAGTATTAAATAAAAAATAATTCCTTCGGGATTCAGTAACTTGCAATAAATAAAACCTTTGTTAATAAACACAAGGTATGAATCCTTATACCTACCCTTAGATCTGTACGGAATTTACAAACAAATACCATTTCACTCTTCCTTAGCTTTTTAATTTTGAATTATACCCCTTAATTAGGGCTCCCCGTTCAAATGGCTGCAATAACGCTCATTTAAGGGTAACTAACGTTTTGTTGTAGGTCGCACCCATGAAGTAGTAAGAGTGGAGTGCTGATACACATATTATTTCAGAATTCCAGTCGATGCTGATCACCGCCTCGTCGCGTCGTGCAGTTAATACAATTGTTAAGACAGGCGCGAGGGAAAAAACGTCTTTATGTCACCCCAAATTGAAGTTGATCTGGCTGACAAGACCATTATAAAACCATTACTTAATACAGAAAATGAAGCTTTAAGTGCCAACCAACCGCGAGTGGAGAGGCTAGACAGAAGGAAGCCTATCGTTAACATGGCTGACGCTAAACACCGCGTTTATTATACAGTCTACGTCACTCGCTCGTACTCCATTTGTTGTTACTCCGTGGTCGCGGCTCGTTTCGGGTAAAAATTATGCGCTAGCGTACTAAGAAAACGTATTTAGTTGCCGCTCTTAAGAATTCCTGTTATTGTTGTTTATTTGACGTAAAACTATTCTGAAAAGGGGAAATGCTAAATGAAGTAAAAGTACCTACGTTGATTTAGAGGTTGTTTTAGATATGAAAAGGGTATGATCTCAATGAATGCACCATAGTTATTACATATGGCCTTCAAACATTAACCTTTATATGTAGAGTAATTTCTATTACACATAGAAATGACTCTATATACGTATAAAGATTAAAGTGCTGTTAATATTTAAATTAGTTAAACAGACATCAAACTGAATTTTCCCACAAATAACACAAAACCGTACTACATAAAATTCGCGAATCCTATAAAACAGAACAGAACAGGTTAATAAATCGAAGTTTCTATTTGGAAACTGGTTTATCTCCAAAACTTAGACTTTCCTAACGGATGGACCACAGCGGAACTGGGGTGGGGATAGCGAATCCCCGGACTGTCCGTACGAAGCTAACCCCCATCGATCTCTATGCTAATGCACGGATTTACCAGTTGCTTTTTGAACCTGTTTGGTTTAGCATTTTAGTGTTAAGTATTCTTTTGGAATTGGGACTTAAATTCTGGAATAATTTTAAATAGAGAAGAAAACTTTGTATTTTTTTAATGATGATATGCAGATGTAAATAAGAAGATATACGTACTGATTCGTTTAGGAAAGTAGCAAGAGTCAAATCATTTGGAATATGCGGGTAGTTACAAATTTTAAATAGGAAAATATTTTGATTGTTTTGTAAATTCAGTGTTAAAATAAAGCAAAGCAATTGAAATTGACTGAAAAACAACCTTCCTGTCTAATGCCCGCCCGGCAGTTTACATATTGCATGAATGACTGTCGGACGCGGCACAATGTAGTAGGTATGTAGGTTGGTATAGGTAGGGCGCTGGCGGACAGACTTCCCCGAATGACCTTATTTGGGATAGGTAAATATTAACCAAATGAAATTAAATGAATGAAAATATATAACTTAATAATGAAACAGTCGAAATAGTCAGTATAGAAATAGTCGAAGAAAATTCTTGTCTTATTTATTTCGTCTTAGAATCAAGAAGTTTCTGTCAGTCGAACTTTGTTCACAAAAGCTTCGTCTACAACTTTTCATTGAGAAAGTTTACCTAAAGGACAAAATAACCGAAATATTTAGTATTATATAAGCTAAAATTTGATCTATTAACGAGGGACCAAACATATGCATCATATTTTTTAAACGAGCTTTATAAATATGGGAACTTAAAAAATGCATCGCTTGCTGCTGAAATCTGCATAATGCAAATCGCATTTATTGATGCAAATGGCTATTTTCAGACAAGTTGCAACAAGCAGTCGTGGCCGAGTGGTTAAGGCGTCTGACTCGAAATCAGATTCCCAGTGGGAGCGTAGGTTCGAATCCTACCGGCTGCGAAACTTTTGCCTTTTTAATAGTTATAACTAAAGTTTTTCAATAATTATTGCTTGTAAAATCTTTAATTTGGCAATGGTCTTAAACAGCTTTTCATTAAAACATGTATACATAAATATAAACTCGTAAGAATCTTTTTAGCGAAACTGACCACTTGGTTACTAAAAATCCATTAAAATGGGATACTTAATTAAAATCTTGTAAAGTTTGGTTAGTTATCCAAGGATCTTCTGAACATTTTAGAAATAATATTAGACTTTGACTGACAAGCCGTCACGGAGATATCTATAAAGTTAGCAAGTTAGGTAAGAACTTAATAATTTCGGCACGGAGCTTTTAAAAAGTAAAATGATTGAAGTTCTAGGAAGAACTTCAATGCTGTAGCGAAAAGTTGTTGGTTTGATTTCTGCATTCACATTGATACCTTTTATATTATAAAAGGTATCAATGTGAATGTTTTTTGTTCGACATAGTTTTTTTCTTATACGGACACCCCGTTTATGAAAAAAGCTGTAGCTTAATAAAAAAGAGGACCAACATTTATTAGCTCTCAAGTGCTTTTTTGATTTCGTAAAGATTCGTAGCTTTTGTTTGAATAACTGAGGGCGGGTTTCACCAATGAAACTGGACGCGATCAGCAAATCTATACCGCGTTGAAGAGGTGTCAGTGTCAACATTGTTGTGGAATATAACTGACACTGATAGCTGTTGAACCCTGTTTAAAAAATGTGCTCATCGCGTTCAGTTTCATTGATGAAATTGGCACTCAGTTTGTAGAAAAAATTTATTATTGTATCTGGTTATTTTTTGTGTAAGTAAACATTTTTAACGGTCTAGTTTAATAGGATTATATCTAGGTACTTGGTCAAGGCCAAACATTCAATTGTTTTTCTTTTATTCACTGATATGTCCACAAGCTATTATTTTTGTTGTGAACTGCTTTTGTTTCTTTGAGTTTTTTTCCTAATAGAAATAAATAACCTGCCCTACAAACAATTCGATAAGCTGATTAATGTAAACACCCTCTACATAAACAAGAAGTTGTGTGTTAAATTGATTTTAATTGACCTAAACCAATATCGGATAAATTTTCAACACACATTTAATATTTGCGCATCGGCAACCAAACACAAAATCAATAAAAATTAATTCGACACCCAAGGACCCCACGGAATCCGAAGTATTTTTAATAAAACCCCTTCTCTTTGACACGAGTCGTCCGCTAATATGTCAAATTAGTCGCTTTGTTTGATATCACACGGTTTATGTCAATCGGCTTAGTAAAATTGCGGTTTCTTTCTTTATATTGGTTTGGATGTTTGTAACCATTATTTTTGACAATACAGCTTGCACGATTTCACTCACTACTAACCTAATGTAGTTAATAAAGACAATATTTATAATTATATTATAGGCGGGGACGCTGGCACCCTAAACACAAGTTAAATCTTACTTTGGGTGCCAGAGTTCATTGAAAAACACTCTTTCCCTTAGTTTAGTTGTAACGCTGCATAGTGTTTAGATAAGTGTTTTTGTACAACTGAAGGTGATTTTTTTTTTCTAATAGGTAGGTAGTTTGAATTTAGGAAATTAGGGTACCTAGTTGTTTTTAATTTCTTTTTCTACTTCGACACAAGAACTTATGTGTTTTTGACGATAAGAAAGTGTATTTTTTTACCAATATTAGTTTTAATGGCTAATTTTGTTGTTTCATTTTCCAACACTAAATGATTTTACGGTTTAGCATTGTTGCATCTTGATCTTTAAGGTTAAAGAATTTTATTTTTACACAGAGTGGCGATTAGGTTATCACTACGGATTCTGTGGTTATCACATTAAACAATTCAGCGGTTATTGCAAGTTTTTATCAGCCTATTAAAATAATAAAATAAACACTTTTACTAAAAATAGGAAACTGAATTTTTTAAACAAAATAAATAGCTTAAAATTTTGCACGAAATAAACTACCCTTGATAATAGACACGTGGGGCGATGGTATTAACAATTTAACACAAAATTTATGGTATTGTTACCAAACTATAATCACAAAGTACATAGTCACCCAGGGCAAATACATCACATTATTTAATGTCCTTATTTATTTGTTCATTATTACCATGAAATAATAATTAAACATAAAGATCCACACTTAATTAATGATGAACAACGACAACTCGCCACAATATTCATAATTATTTATTATTTTTAATGAGAACTGTTGTTTTATCATTCAGCGTAACCTCTGCATTTTGTTCGACGCTATTTTTGCGGTGTTGATTGAACATCGTCAGACCAAATTATTTGAGCGATGGCACGTAAAGTTTGGTTCAGATAGACCGCAAACTTTGATGTATGAAAATACTTTTTGTTGTGATTTAAATTGCATTGCTATTTAATTAATTGCAGGGATTATTAAAAAGTGAGAATGTAATTTGCTGTCATTTTTGGTCCAAAACAAACAAAAAGTATTCGCAGTCGGTAGGATTCGAACCTACGCTCCCAGAGGGAATCTGATTTCTAGTCAGACGCCTTAACCGCTCGGCCACGACTGCCATGGGAGATGTTGTCTCTTTTTTGTCTCTGCTTTAGGGAGATAAATGAGATAATAGGAATTTTTATAATGTTTTGGTCTCTTTAATGTGTCCCAACTTTTAATAATTTATTTTTATGATTGTTAACCAGCCGCATTGCCATTGTTACTGACTTGTAGTTTTTTCTGTACGGTCCACCTGGGACTGTGCTATGACCTTGTGGTACTCAAATCACAAACTCTTTCTGTAAATACATAAATAGGTAGGTAGGTACAGTCAGCAAAATTCATTGGTCATCAATTTGTGTCAGATTGATAAACATTTCATTTCCCGTGTTCGCGATTTGCCGTGTTCATTTCATACAACTTTCAAACACTTTTGTTTACCTATTGAATTCGCGGAAAATTTAAAATGGTAGCCAATTTGTTAAACGATTAATTTCCCCGACTACCAATTCCCTCGTCGTAGTAGTCAAATTAAGAGCTCAACCCCTAAAAAAATACGAGGCTTAATCATATAACATCCAATAATTAATAACAAAGATGAATAACACTCCTAATAACTTCAAGGGCCAACGCAAACACGATCATTGATCTTACAGTAACGAATTTTAAAACTTGCGCCGCGAGCGCCTCGCTGTATGATTGAATTACTAACACATGTAGGTCCTTAATTAACTTTGTTAGACTCTGACGTCATAAACAACCCCAGGATGATGCGAGAATATTAAATTGTAGAAGTTATAAACTTCATATAATATTGTATATCTAGTGGTTGCGAATGATGAGCCTCCTGGACCTCAGTCCTTGAATCGTAAAAATAGGAAGTACTTAAGTACCTATTGAATTTTTCCGTAAAGAAATTATCAGTTGCAATCTGGATACTGAATTTCTGGACGGTTGAAGGCAAGAGGCTCGCCCCCTATAATATTATTACAAACGGAGAACCGTGGTAACTCCCTTCTGCTAAACCTTTTGTGGAATACAGACTTGATGTTAAGTACGAAATAGGCCTACCTCCTTGATACGATGAAGAGGTTGCCGCCACTTATAGGCACTCACTGAAGGGGTTTGCTTGCGTTACCACACTTGAAAAAATAATTAAAACCTGAAATAGACCATGTTGCTAGGCAGTAAGTAGTAGGCCTTTTCTAGGATTAACCTCCCACAGGGGTCAATTATAAATAATTCCGTAGAAACTGTACTCAAACAAGGTCATTGAACTAGTAATCAAGTTATTGTGAAAATACACAAAATCTTTACTAACATTTTTCTACAGGCTAGCGTGGGATTCTGAAGGTTCAATAACAATATAAGGCAGGTATGTTATACCGACCCGATTGGAAACTAAACGGATTTTATTTATTTACACCTATACCATACACGCGGAGGCTTTATTAATTATATTGACGTGAACTTTGTTATAACAATGATTATTTTATCGCAGCTCTAGTTATATCAATATCAACTTTATATATATCTCATAAACTATGGACTAAAACTGTGGGTGGACGTGGGTAAATCAAATAACAGCGCCATATAATAATCACAGAAAATGTATGATACAGAAGGTTAATATAAATCGTTGGATAACCTCGCTTGATAAGGAAAAACCTATTGCTAATGCCATAAACGTGCATCGAGTAACCTGTAGTTTAGTCAAAGAAACTCAGGAATTTGTTTGTTGAATAAACACGACACGACACGTGAAAAACTTAACTGCTTTTTAATCAATAGGTAGCGGGCTTAAAATCTGGTGATGATGAGGTATTCCTATAGCATTAACGTGTGGCGGCATCTAAATCGCCACATGCGAACTACGCATCACACTGACGTCACGAAAAAAACTGCATCGCGCAAGCAGAGCTTACCGCGTAACTAGCATTTAAACAACGTCCTGACATCAATTGTCGGGTGATTCCGATCCAGCCTGTCCCTTGCTGCCCTTTCCCAGCAATGCCCTAAATTGAGGTCTACATCACGGGTAGTGCCCTTAGTGTGTAATCGCTTAGTTTTCGTTTTTTAAGCTCTGGTTGGAGGCCTTAATTTAAGCAAGTCCGGTCAAGCAGACGATATCCTCCTAGGTTGAACTGCAACTTGCCATTTATTTCCAAAAAAAAAAAAACTATTTACAGGCGGTTGCACACCGGGCACAACACTCGGTCTGGTCGGACGATCCTCCCTTTTTTTCTTTGTAGGATGAGTGACCTTTACACCTACATAACTCTATAAACGCTTCTTTAAAATCGTAAACCATCACTGATCTTTCCTTCTCTATATGAGAAGCTGTTTTACCCTCCTTATTTGTATCAGGCATTTGCCTCATCCTGAGGAGTGGTTTTACTGTTTCCCCCTCCACATCGCAATGCTGTGCCGTCCATTCCAAGATTAGTTTCCAGGCAGCTGATCCGCCATCCCCTTTAAACCATAGACTACACACAACTTGCAATTAGTGTCGCTGCTCTAATGACAGTTGTTTGTTAACGAATACAATATCTGTGCGGACTGCGAAACTTTTGGCTTCAAACTGTGCATTCAAACCTTTTATTGTAATTGTGTTTTGTATTAGAGCTTGCTGCCGGCATTTTACTGTGTGGACATAGACTAATGGAGTTACAGATGGGACAGGAGGTGATTTGACATTTAAACGATGATTTGGCAGTTGTAGAGCAAAAGTTTACCAAAATCGTGTAACACTCATTCATACATACATAATCAGCCTATAATGTTCCCACTGCTGGGACAGAGGCCTCCTATCGGTGAGAGGGAGTGGGCCGTAATCCACCACGTGGGCCCAATGCAGGTTGATTATTGTTGCCTAGTGTAACACTCAAATCTGTAAGAAATTTAGGTCACTGGTTCATATCCGGCTCGAAGGACCACGAGGAAATGTGTGTGTGGATGTAGTATAGTAAAACAGTCAATTCTTGACATCAATTGGTGAACGAGTTTAGGTTAACTTTCACGACAGATAGTTGTATCAAAAGTAGTTCAAACATTAATCAAAACAAAGAATATATTTGTAAAAAACTTAGGTAGCTAATTGAAATAGAAAAAAAAGTCAAACAACTCCGAGTTCATAAATAGATGTGGTTAGATTTACGTATTTGATTAGTTTGGAAGGCTTATTGAATACCGAAGTAATAAATGATTAGAATCCTTGTTACATATCAGTTCTGTAACATAAACTCGTCATCCACGACCTCATCAAATGTGTCTGAAAATCAGCTATTTCACCTGAAAGCAATCCAATTACCGTAGCTGCCGATATTTTGTAGTGAGGCAGCCTGTCAGTATTCCAGCCTAGCTACTGACTGGTCATGACAAGCGACAGGAATGTTAAGCGTGTTACAACCAAATATACCGTTAAATCAGTTTTGTTAGGCTTGCAGGTCTTGATGTTTTATTATTATGTAAACCACCGGATCAATTTGGATTGTCAATGTCAATTACAATCACGGATTAATTTGGATTGTCAATGTGTTGTAGGTAATATAATAAGTCCATGGTCAGTGTCAATTAATGTGTGTTGTCTTTGGTCTCTGGCCGTGACATCAAGCAATGGACAGATTGTCAACATTTTATATGCTTGAGTATGAGGCTTTTGACTACGTTGTATGTGTATATTTTGTCTTTTATTTTATATTTGTAATGTGCGTTTTGTTTGTGCAGAATAAACAATTTCTATTTTTTTTTCCCCTTTATTATTTAGCAGTATTTATTTTTATTTACATTTTACTATAGTTTATGACAAAATATTTTATATATTATATACAAGTGTATAATTAAAAAAAAAAAAGAAAAAGACAAGAGCTCATAGGGCATCAAAAAATTCTTCCGCATCGCTGTCAATGGGATAAGTGCCCAAAAGGCTGGCAGCATTACCACGTTGGATGGCAATGCTTATTCTTTGGGCTAAAAATAGTCCAGCCCTCTGGTCACACGTAGAGTCAACCAACCGCTTGGCGATGTCTCGAAACATTCGATGGGCACTCGGGCCCCAAGGCCCTAGAGTTTCAACCCCAAACGGCTCAAACATATAACTCCCAATAAGGTTATTATATTTGCGCCGTTTGAGGTTTTCTGCTTTCTTTCTTTCCTTTTCACCGGGAAGTTACTGGCCGATTTTCATACTTACTTAAAACTGTTAAAAATTTAGATTTATTCCAATTACAATACACATAATTTCAAGAGGCTAAGCAGCAACGTAATGACGTTGCTGCTTAGCCTCAATGTAAGTAACGAGTAGTTTTGTTGTTACACAATGGTGTGTAACAACAAAACTACTTGTACTCGTACTTTCGGCGTGGTATTTGTATTTACAACTTATTGTTTTTCTTAAGTTCATAGCACGAAGTACTTATGTATCTGTGATTTTTTCTTGTATGATTTTATTTATAATTATTTCAAGTATATTTTCTATCATGTTGCACCTACAATGTTTTGTCTCTGCATCATCATACGGTAGACTGGTCGAAAATGCCTTAGGCATTAAGTCCGCCATTGTACGGTTATTTTAATTAGCTATTTTTGGGGTGCATGAAGAAGCCTCCTCGTGTAGCGCAGTTTGTTCCACCAGTTACTTAACTGGACAGAGCGCTCGGCGCATCCTGGATAGTCACACCCAACACATTATTTGACTGGCCAATTCTTCCCTTGCGGTGGTAGGGCTAACGCCCGCCTGGTTTACGACCACCCTCTCACCAAGAAGCCTGCTGTGTTTCGTCGATGCGTGGGAGTTCCAGTGCCTCGGGCATCTTCTGGGCACGCTCGTTCCACCATAAACCTCATCCATCGTTTTTCATCAGGCGTGATCGAGGTCAAGAGCGGGCCCATTGAGCAATAAAAAAAAAATAGCGCTCTCGTCTTTTTAAAAGAGTAACCGTGGACTTTCTTGCCGGCTTTCCATAGGAAACGACCACGGATATCTATGGAAACGACCAAATTGTAACCGTGCTTCTGAACCGAGCTTCTGACATTTCATAAGTGCCCTTGTAGGTTTATGTGAAACAAAATATTTTGATTTTGAGCCATCTTGCAAGTAGCTAATGAAAGCATTTTAGCACCACATACTAATTTGATGATTGCTTCTCCTCCATCCCATCAACATGTGACATATCTCCCATACCCGTACTCTATAGTCTATGGTACTGATGCATGTCGCTACAACTTACGTCAAAGTATAACGTGTACGTAAATTTTATGGCGAGCGGGCTGATGGGGTCTGCAGACAAAGGATTAGTTTGAGGATATACAGTCACAGTAAAACGGAGACGAGAAATGTTGCGCTGATTTATTAGGTTTGGTTTAGAGGAGGATTATGTTAGTGGTTCTACAAGTGATAAACGATGGTTAAAGTTTTTTGATAGTTTATAAATTGTCAGGAGGAAGCTACAAACAAGGGTTGATAAAAAACCGGCCAAGTGCGATTCGGACTCGTTAACAAAGGGTTCCGTACCACCGTACAATATTTAACACTATTTACATATCAAAAAAAATCCTTTCTTCTATGGGGACCCCTTTTAATTTTTAACTTTATTTTATTTTTATTATTTGATATTACAGTGACAATAGAAATACATACATAGTCTGTAAACATTTCAACTGTCTGCCTATTACGATTCATGAGATACAGTCCACTGACAGACAGACGGGCAGCGGAGCCTTAGTAATAGGGTTCCGTTGGCACCCTTTGGGTACTGAACCCTAAAAATTACTGAACATAACATCGCGCTTGAGCACAAAATAAATCCTGACTCTATCTCTATAGAAGTACTGAATAGTTCTGAGTAACCGCCACTAGTGAATAAAAAAGCCCAATAACAGTTTGGAGAACCAAGGTTTAGCAGTTTCTGACCACTACATTAAGTAAACAGTCAAAAACAATGCAAGAAAGTATAGTATTAGCAGTACTAACATGAAATAAGTCAAAATATTTATTATAGCAACCCCGCGGTTTCACCCGCATAAGTTTCGAAAGGCACGTGGTGCCATCTATTATCATAATAACGTTATTGTTGTTTTCCTCGGGAATAGCACTTCTTTTCGGGATAAAAGGTACCCTATTTCCGTTTCTGTACACCTGACAACGTATATACAGAATTTCAGGATGATCGGTGCAGTGGTTAGGCGTGAAAAGGTAACAAACCTACTATCGCATTTATAATATGTATATTGTTATATATTATTATTATTCATTTATTAATTCAAGTTACAAAGACTCATAGACAATAGGCAAAATTCAATACAATACATCACACATACATAAAAAAAAAATACATAACAATACAATACAAAACAAAAACCACGGTACCTTCAACCATTTACAGTTGTCAAGAGCACGATAGGAAGATATCTCATCAGAGATATAAATAGCCCAATAGACGTTCCTACTCATACAAACTCACCTGCCACAAAACCCTCGTTTTTGCCGTCAACGTCAAAGTTATTTCAACGAAAGTTTGGGATTGTCACGCGGCCGGAAGCCGGCGTACCCAACGCTTACGTACTTCCGGCGGGCCGCATTCAGGCCGCAACCATGGCCAATGGGCCGGAAATCGTCACACGCTGTTTTTCCTCCGCTTCACGATTACTTAAACATTGTACCTATTGAGTGTACTTTGCAGATTGTTCCGTCAATGAAACGAATTTGAGATGGTATGTTATTTATATGAAATGTTTGATATACCTACAACGATAAAAAAACCTTGAATGTTTCCTTGAAGGGAAACAAGTATTTATCCCGTAAAAACTTTATAGAAATTAAAAGAAATCCTACCTAATACATAAATATTATATTTGTGAGGGATGTATGAGTGTGTTTGATTGGACACCTTTATTCGGTAAACAGATTTTATTGAAACTTAGTCCTCAGACTGACCGCAGCCAAGTTTAACATATAGGATATTTTTTTCTCTGCTACAGGAACTAGCTCCCCAATGCAAGTGAATTCTTGACAACAGTTTCTTTATCTATCTATTTATATAAAATTCAAAGTCCTGACTGACTGACTGATATATCAACGCACAGCCTAAACCGCTGGTCCTAGAGACTTGAAATTCGGAGGGTGTGTTCTTTGTGAAGAGTAGGTATCCACTAAGAAAGGGTTTCTCGAAATTCCAACCCTAAGAGGGTGGAGGGTGGAGGTGGAGGGTGGAGGGTGAAATTTCACGCGGACGATGTCGCGGGCAGAAAGTAGCTAGTTATAACAATAAAACAGCCTGTTACCATTAGGTAATAATAACTTAATCTTCTATTATATCTATGAGCATTTCGTAAAGGGATTAACAAAAGCAGTGTGGATATCGGTGCATGTGTCCACTGTCCAGTGTTTGCTGAACTAAGCCGGCGCTAAATCTTGGGATGGGACGCGAAACTAAAACAATAATAATAAATACGAATTCTAAATAGAGGACGCTAGTTTGTACGGCCACGAAAAACGCTACAGCGGAAGATATTGGCAATTTTCCTAAGAGACATTTTGTTCGCTGAAAAAACAAGAAGATTTAAGTAATCAAAACCATCGGATTATAAAACAGTGCTCATGGTAGGTAGTCTATTTATACGTATTATGAAAATATCTAATCTTGCTGAAAAGGTAGATAATTGGTCGTCCCTACCCAGCCTTTCTGCGTAATAAATTCTGTGATAGGAGCCTGTTAGGCGTCGAACAGTAATATTTTCTTGTTTATTTATTTTTGGTTGTTTTTAACGTCAATTTTGTTAGTCTTAAATGCTCCTTTGTCCGTACTTAAAGGGTAAACACGGGACCCTATTACTAAGACTCCACTGTCGGTCTGTCTGTCTGTCACCAGGCTGTATCTCATGAACCGTGATAGCTAGACAGTTGAAAATTTCACAGATGATGTATTTCTGTTGCCGTTATAACAAAAAATACTAAAAACGGAATAAAATAAATATTTAAGGGGGCCTCCCATACAACAAACGTGATTTTTTGCCGTTATTTGCTCGATATTAATGACGGCAACAGGTAGACACTTGAAATATTCTCAGATTATTTAGTTGTATATTCACTTTAAAAATAAATATTTTTGTTATTAAAAATAAATATTTAAATAATAATTTAATATTCCCATACACAAGACGTGATTTTTTTTCCCGTTTTTTTTTCCTTGTGGTACGGAACCCTTCGTTTGCGAGTCCGACTCGCACTTGGCTGGTTTCTTACTGTGCGTGTCCCAAATAAAATATTTTTCTTTCTTTCGTATGGCCATCCTATTGGTTATTTACTTCTCTGAAGTCATAAATTGAGTAGATATTAATTTGTAAAGTTTTTGTGTGTCCCTCTCACAAGAGAGGAGGCCTGTGTCCCAGCTGCGGGAACATTAAGTATAGGCTGATTATGATGATGATGATTATGATGATGATGACAGTGTTGTAAATTACCCTCTTTAGTTCATAGCTTGTTACTTAGGTCGTCTATATATATAAAAGGAGAACTGACTGACTGACATATCAACGCACAGCCCAAACCGCTGGGTCTACAGATTCCAAACTTGGCACGTACGTTCCTTATGAGGTCTAGGGGTGCACTAAGAAAGGGTTTTTCGAAATTCCACCCCTAAGAGGGTGAATGGAGGGGAGGGTGAAATTTCACGCGGACGAAGTCGCGGGCAGAAGCTAGTATTTAATAAACCAAATGAAAAGGTGAATAATTCTGTGAAAAAAAGAGTCGTATTATACAGAATTTAACCTGACAACATTTCCCCCATTCGTCACAACAAATACATTCACTAAATCACAATCCAAAATTGAAGATATAAACCAGGACTGCGAGGCCATCTGTTTTCGTGGGCTGAAAGTAAAGCGGCTCTGATACAAGCTCGAGACCGGCCTATTTAGCTTATTTACGGCCCTTCCAGACGTTCCGCAGATTATTACAATTTTAACGGAGCGATGTAAACTGCCCCTAATGCCAACTAATGACTGGGGGTGTTCCTGTGATGATGGAATGATGGTTATGGCTTTGTTTTGAAGAGGGCTTTAGTTTCCGTGTTGTTAAAACCTTGTTTGTTACATTTTCAAGTTTCAAAATTCAGTGAATTGTGCAGACATAATTTTCACTGGGCCTGCGGGGTGGATTACGGCCCACTCCCTTCCACTCGCTCTCTCTGTGAGCTCTCTTGTCTCCTCGTTGCTGGGGCAGTGAGAACGGTCTGTTCGGTCTGTTCCCGTTGTCCCCATTGACGCTGTCCCCATTATAGGCTGATTATGCTAATTAATTTTCAATTAGGTAAAAAGGGTTAAGAACATAATTAATATCACCTAAAAATCGATTAATATAAGTATGTAAGATAGTATGTTTATCCATTTCTATTTTGTGTTTCACGAACTTGCCAAATAAATGTTATTCTTTCTTTCGTTCCTTATGTATTTTGCTCGCAAAAAAACCACTATGACTGTAAAAAAAACCATAACCTCCCCAGGATGTTCCATTCCCTTGTTAAACCACTTCAAAGTTAGCCATTGCACGAGTCGGTCATTCAGTCTATGCTGTAGGTACTTACACTGAACATCTTAAGATATTTCCCAGTCTTTATGTTTCAGTTTCCAACAAACCGTTCTCAGTATCCGTATCGTAGTGTAGTGAATCAAGTGGAGACCGGATCCCGGATGTAGAACAGTACGGCGGTCGGCCCGGCACCGGACGCCGGACGACCGGCTTGACCGGCTAATTGACTAATCCGGTTACTACCGGCCGAACAAAGAACACTGTTTGAGCTGTTGTTTAGGTTTAGAGATTAGTCATATTTTTGGTTTTGTTGTTTAACTGTTATTGATAGTGTAATAATAACAGATTAATAATATATGTAGTTATATATTTGAGTATCTATAGGGCGATAATATGTAGTGATTAAGGACTTAGAGCAGATTAGGTTATAGGTGTTGGATGCTTGATAGTACGATTAGCTCAACTGTGGCTAAGTGGTGAGACGCAATTGAATTTCTATTGTTATAAATAAAATTTTGATTTTTCAATAGTTGCGCGGTAAACTTAAAAGTGTGGACGCAAACTTCTACACTACATACATTCATACCTATATAAACTCACGCTTTCTTTCCAACGGGGGTAGGCAGAAACAAAAGCAAAATGAGTATGTAGGGATCGTAAAGACTCGTAGCGTAGCAATACCAAACCTGCTTCGATCCCTACATACTCCTATTGCATCGTTTACGTTAAACTTCTATACTATTTAGTTATTTGATACAAAAAGTCTAGTATAAGCTGCAACACGCAATGCTAAATAAACCAAATCCTTTCGGCGACTTCATTGATTAAATAAAAAGAAGAATAAAAAGAAGGCCTCCTCTCAGTGAGAGGGAATAAAATGGGAAATGGGGGGATAAAATGTATAAAACAACCTGAATATAAAAGTCGGTGGTTAGTTACATGACAATTATTGTGACTGTAAAAATGTTAGGAAAAAGAACGAGGAATTAGGAGAGTTTATCAAATTCAGGATATTTTTTAGGATAAAATTTTATAACGAATTTCACAATTTTACCTGATTGCAATCGGGTTTTAGGCTTGTTAGAACAAAGCACAGATTTTAAAAGGAATTCATTATAAAATACATTAGCTAAGTGGTCCTGAGATAAAAAAGGTTACCTAAGTGTTAAAATGAAAAAAAAAAATGGTATTCGATCGTAGTTACCTGGACACAGGCGAAGGTAGTGACGAAGTTCAGCAGCCTCGCGGGACTCGGTAGTGCAGGAATACTCTGCAGTTAGGTCGAGGTATGGTATGCAACAACTTGTGACTCGCAAACCAGTAGACGATCCGGTATCCGGGAAAAAGGCAAAGCACCTGTTTGACTGATTCTACACCAGGTTTGGAGAATACGTTACACTAGACAGTGTGGTCAGCTTATGATGCGAAGCTCGACATCGAGAGCATTGCACGCTGCGCTGGCAGGAATCAGTGCATGGATGTAGAATATCAGCAATTTGGGAACAGAGTACCAGGAATATTCAAATTCATTCAGGTGAAACAGGTCAACAATTTTCAAGTAACAAAATCAAGAATGTCTTGCTGTCAAGCCAAAAATACGAAATCCGTTTGAAAAAAACATTAAATAACCAGTCATTATTCGGGAAAAAAGATTTTAACCTAAGAGTTGAGGTTTTAACTGCAAAGATAACGCTGCAAAACTTACATTTGCAGTTAGAATGTATAGGAGAACATGTTTTTCAACTACAATGTTAAGTTGGTTCTTGTGATTTTATCCCATTACACATTTTTGTGCATTTCAATATACCTCTACTCTCTGCTCCTATATATAATGATTATTTTCGTCTTCGATTTTCAATATCTGTTTTAGGGCTGATTTTTCTATAGTCTAATAATTTTATCTGAAGAAAAAATATGACAGTTTGACAAATTTTTAAATAAATAAAAAAAAAGCTGTAAATAAAGTTATCTGACTATTAAAAAATCTGCCCTTAGAAGCATTACATATCAACGGCTTTTTTTTTGTGCTACTTTTAAATGCCAAAAAAATATTCGCAGTCGGTAGGATTCGAACCTACGCTCCCAGAGGGAATCTGATTTCTAGTCAGACGCCTTAACCGCTCGGCCACGACTGCTACATGGTGTTGTTATATATTTGGCCAGTCAATTCATCGTAATTTAGATAAGTGAAAGGCTATAATATTAATCTATGTGACCCAAACATGGACGTGTAACGAAAGACATGAAATAAATCTCTCAATATTGTGCGTAAAAACACTACGGAACCCTTAAATTGTGCGTGGTCCAACATGCACTTGGCCGGTATTTTTATAAAAGCAGAGATTAAACGCCCCAAAAAACAAAATAAAACATTATATTTAACTCTTGATAGATTCAGGGCCAGACGGAAACATGGCTTGCCATGGCAATAGTGAATTTCACCTGGCTTGCATATTTTATGAGTCAAATGAGGGTAACGGGTGAGGTAATGCCCTCGTAAGAGATGGCAACCCTCACTTATCACTATTTGTGCTAGTACTAGTACTCACTATCTTTACTTGTAACTTTGTTTTTTTGCTGATCAGTCGAAAATGCTATGATTGTGAAGCTAGAGATTCCGACGTTCACACACAGGGGCAAACTATTTATTTACAATTAAACATTGCAACTGTCTCTCTATTGTGATTTTTTATAGGTTTTGTATATATTTTGTATTTTGTGTGTAGATGGCGGACCCGTATATAAAATCACAATGGAGGAAAGAGACCATTGGAACATTATTTGTAAATTGGCTTACTTGTTGAAATGATAAAATTTGATTATACCGGTTACTAGTGACAACACTATTTTTGTAGTACTGCACTAGCAACGTCTATTTCTTTTTACTCTGTGTGGAATCTCAAACTACGTGTCATAAAATTTTCTTTTACTCTTTTTATCTTTTATTAAAATACATCAGGTTATGGGCCCAGACCACCTGATTCCTTCCAAAATATTAAGAGAAAGAAAACTGATAAAAGAAAAAGTAAAAATCTCCGCTAACACTAGTTCCGTATTAGTATAACACAAGTCAAGTTTCTGTGCACAATTACTAAACTTCATCAGCAAAATGTCTTCTGTTAATACGTTGACACTGATTGAAAAGCTGACCGGAAGAGAAAATTATCCAACGTGGAGATTTGCCGTCCAAACATATCTTGAACACGAGGATTTATGGCATTGTGTCACAGCAGAAAAAGAAGTCGATGTCAAACAAGATACGAAAGCTAAGTCCAAAATTATTTTATTAGTGCATCCTATCAACTATGTACACATTCAAGAGGCCAAAACTGCAAAAGAAGTGTGGACTAACCTATCCAAAGCTTTCGATGACAAAGGATTGACTCGCAAAGTTGGCTTATTAAGAGATCTGATAACCACAAAACTAGAAACATGTCAAAGCATCGAAGACTATGTTAATAAAATTATGTCAACCGCACATAAACTGAGAAATATTGATTTTAATGTAAACGACGAATGGCTGGGTACTTTGCTACTAGCTGGTTTACCCGAGGTCTATCAGCCGATGATTATGGCCCTCGAAAGCTCCGGTGTGGCAATATCAGCTGATTCTGTGAAAACTAAACTCCTTCAAGATGTGAGAAACTCTGATTCTAATGCTTTATACGTTAATAAAAACACAGGAAATCAGTTGCAGTCTGCCAAACAAGCTTCAGACAAAATCAATAAGTCGAAAGGTCCTAGGTGCTTCGCCTGCAATAAATATGGACATGTAAGTAAATATTGTCGAAATAAGAAACAAAAGTCAGATCAAGGTACCAATTACGTTGCTGTATTTTCTGCAACTACAAGCAATGATAACGGGTGGTACATAGACTCTGGAGCATCAATGCATATGACTATGCACAGTGACTGGCTCTATGATAAAAGCTCACCTCCGATTAGTACTATAAAGGTGGCAGATGATAAGAAACTTTTTGTAGAAGCTTGCGGAAAGATAAATTTAAAGGTTGTCAATAGCAATGGCAAGATGAATACAATTCAAGTGCAGAATGTTCTCTATGTTCCTGGGCTGGCCACCAATCTTCTTTCTGTTAGTCAAATAATTAAAAATGGATGTCAAGTGCAGTTTGATCAGAAAGGCTGCAAAATATTAAACAGAAACAATGAACAAGTTGCCGCTGCAAAGATGATAAATAATATGTACAGGCTAAATACTCACAGTATTGAGAGAGTGAGAGAGCAGTGATGACTCTTTTCACTCAGATGAAGGATCCCTTTATGAACCAGACGAAACAATTGATCCAACAGAACTTACACGAAATATAACAACTAGATCAAAACTAAGAGTGGCTAAAATGCAGGCTAACACGTATATGTCTGTAAATGAAGTATCAGAACAAGAGGATGTTCCAGAAACCTTTACTGCAGCAATATCTTCAAACAATGTGAATGCAAAGAAGTGGAAACAGTCAATTGAAGATGAGTTGAGAGCACATGAAGAAAATAAAACTTGGAGTCTAATTGGTAAACCAAAAGGGGTGCGATTAATTGACTGTAAATGGGTCTTCAAAATAAAAGATGATCCATCTGGTCCAGTCTTTAAATCAAGACTCTGTGCCAAAGGATGTGGACAAAAACAAGGCATTGACTACACCGAAGTTTACTCTCCCACAGTGAGATATGATTCAATCAGAGTTTTACTTTCAGAAGCTGTTCAACATAAGTTAGAGATTTTCCAGTTTGATGTCAAAACTGCATTCTTATATGGAGATGTAAAGGAAGAAATATACATGAAGCCACCAGAAGGTTTAGAGGTCCAATCGAATCTGGTATGTAAACTTAATCGTTCACTCTATGGTTTGAAACAAGCGCCAAGGTGCTGGAACCAAAAGTTTGACAGTATACTAAAGAAATTTGGCTTTGTTAATAGTCATGCAGATAGATGTGTTTACATTGGAAATGTAAACAATAATAAAGTTTACTTGCTGCTGTATGTCGATGATGGGCTTCTAATGTCTAGGTCAAAAGATTCACTAAATAAAGTAATATGTGAATTAAAAGAAAATTTTATAATTAAACAGTGTGATCCTAAGATTTATGTAGGATTACAAATAGATAAAATGGAAGAGTGTATTTTCATTCACCAATCAAAATATATTGAACGGTTATTACATAGATTTAATATGCAAGATGCTAATAGTAATAACATTCCAGTCGACCCTAATACTAATCTGGAGATGGGAACTGAGCCTCCAGACAAGAATATTCCATACAGAGAGGCTGTGGGGTCACTCATGCACCTGGCTGTGGTAAGCAGACCTGACATCATGTATGCAGTCAGTCTGGTAAGCAGATATCTGAATTCTTATAATCTGACTCATTGGAATGTTATTAAGAAAATATTGAGATACTTGAAAGGAACAAAAGACTATGGTTTATGTTACTCACCTTCAAAGAGTGACCTTGAAGCTTATAGTGATGCAGATTATGCAAAAGACACACTAACGCGCAGGTCTTTAACTGGATATGTATTTATAAAAAATGAAGCTGCTGTAAGTTGGTCAACACAACGTCAACATAGTGTAGCATTATCTACTACTGAAGCCGAGTTCATGGCCGCATGTAATGCGACAAAAGAAGCTATATGGTTAAAGAGATTGCTAATGGACATTAACGAATTTAATCAGAACTCTATATGTTTAAACATTGATAATCAAAGCGCTATTTGCTTAATTAAAAATGTAGATTATCACAAGAGATGCAAACATATAGATATAAAATATAACTTTATTAAAGAAAATTATTTAGAGAAACAAATAGATCTCAAATATGTGAACACTAAAGAGCAATACGCTGATATTTTTACTAAGGCTTTACCCAAAGATAAATTTGAATATCTCAGAAGTAAAATTGGGGTTAAGCAATTGAAAACGTAGTAAAGTAATTTCTTTTCTTTGTTTTATTGTTATTGTTATAGGTGAGAGTTGTCAGTTATTATTTTTGTATAAAGTTCAAATTTGGTGAGAGTGTTGAAATGATAAAATTTGATTATACCGGTTACTAGTGACAACACTATTTTTGTAGTACTGCACTAGCAACGTCTATTTCTTTTTACTCTGTGTGGAATCTCAAACTACGTGTCATAAAATTTTCTTTTACTCTTTTTATCTTTTATTAAAATACATCACCCTGGGCCCTATAATACAACAAAACTTTACAATTACAATTTGTAAATTATACGAGTCCACAAAACTAAGCCACAATAATTGTAACAGACCTTACAAATATGTAAATTGTAGTCGAGACAAGTCTACAACGTATACATCATACCTCTCATGCTTTGTGTTACGCGTTTAAAAATGCAAAATAATTGTAGACTGTAAGTTAAAACTACATACATAATTATAATTTCGTGTTACGCAATTTTCTTTACAATTTTTATAATTGTAGACTTGTAAAGGTTTGTGGTATAGGGTCTATCTGTAGGATAATTCATTTAGTAAAGAAGTTCAATTGCAGTGCAATTGCATGTTTCACGGAGAGGAGGCCTGTGTCCCAGCAGTGGGAACATTATAGGCTGATTAGGCTGTAGTCGACTTCTTGATTGCTTTAAACTTAGGGAGGTTCGAATGTCACTTGCGAGTCATAAAGCCAAAACGTATATTGGGCTATGTGATAGTTACATTGAAGTTTCAATTTACCGGGAATTGTTGTCAAAGATGGTAAAACATTTACGAGGTGACTATACTTACCTACTTACTTATATCAAAGTTATTCCGTCAGAACAGGCGGTTGGTACTCGCTACCAACAAACGTAGACATAGCACCGCCCTCTCCTCAATATTGTTGTTATTGTATTTCCTGTCTGTGATTGACGTGATTGACATCTTGTAACAAAGAGATTAATTTGAAAAGTCAGAAGTTGTTTGTTTACCTTTTCTTTACTGAACATCGAAAAGTTTAGTATTCGGGATATTGGGTATCGGTATTGATTCAAATGTAATGTGTTCTACCATGTTCTGTTATGCTTGTGATTTGAAATACTATATCTTTCTTCCTTTCTAAACTTTGGTTCACATGTTTCGCAGCAATGATGGCCCAGTTGTAACAGCCGCGTGTTACGAGTTTGTGAGTTCGAAATTAAGCAGGCACTTTACCTTTTGTAAATTATTTTATCACCACTGCTCTTAAAACGATGAAGGAAAATATCGTGAGGAAACCGGCAGGTCTTAGAACCAAAAATTCGAAGACATGTGACATCCGCCAACCCGCACTGGGCCCGCGTGGTGAGTTATGTCCCATTCCCTATCACAGAGAGGAATCCTGTGTCTCAGCTGCAGTCGGAACATTATAGGCTGATTATGCTATACATTTTTGTGCATTTCAATATTCCTCGGCTCTCTTCCTATATGTTGATTATTCTCGTCTTCGATAATCTGTGTCAGAAGCACTGCATGTCAACAGTTGTGTTGTCATGCAGTGCTAGCACTTTTAAATTCCAAAAAGTAGTAGCAACAAACTACTTTCAAATGCCAAAAAGTGTCCGCAGTCGGTAGGATTCGAACCTACGCTCCCAGAGGGAATCTGATTTCTAGTCAGACGCCTTAACCGCTCGGCCACGACTGCTACATTGTGTTGTTTTATATTTGGCCAGTCAATTCATCGTAATTTAGATAAGTGAAAGGCTACACGTGCATATGCCGAAATTCGTGAGTGCACACATTGAGCAAGTAGGTTCTTTATTATCAATACACAGTGTGAGCCTTTATTATGTACACATATCAAAACGACGGAAAACCTTATTTATAACCGGTTTTTTTGCATAAATCAGGTTTCATTTTTATTTGAATAAATATGTACCATAAATTGTAAAATTTCTCAATAAAATGCTTATCCTTTGCCAATCCTATTATTACTTTAAATTATTCTACATACCTACTGTTAGCTTTCTAAAATTAAAAATACCACGTTTATAACTCAATCACAACATTTCCTACTAACTGTTAAAGTCCTTGCACACGGCTACGCACAGTCAACAAAAGAGATAAGTATGCAGGATCGTCTGATATAGTTGAAGTTTAGTAAGAAACCGATAGATGTTCTCGAATAAGATTTAATTTTATTAATAGAAGACAAACAGCTCATTTATGAAATTAAATTTCAGTCGACAACATCCATAGGTTTCTTACTAAACTTCAACTATATCCGTCGGTCCTGCATACTTATCTCTTTTGTTGACTGTACCATATAACAAGGTAGATACCCTTAAAAAAACTGTCGATAAAATTAAGCATAGTCTCCCCCCTCATTTCAATAATACATATTTATGTATGTGCACATAATGAAGACTGACACTAGAATATGTAAGTAGTGCGTCTGGGTTGAAGTATCTTCATGATTTTCAGGCGTAATTGATGAAGAAACTTGAGCTAAGAAGTGCATTAAACTTGGGCAGAATCGTAAAGTTATGGCCTGCTTACCACACAGAGCAACAATATACTAAATACTTACCTAGTCGATGAAGAACAAACAAGAGAAATTAGTAGTTTCTAGTTTCTAATTTACATTATAAAACTTAAAAATTTGGAAAATCCAAAAGTGCACGACTCATCATAATGCTCATTTGATGGTATAAAATACCATAGATATTGATATTATATTAGTTATTTTTTTATTAATTATAATAAAATTACTTTGTATAAAAGAGCCATTTTCAATAGGGTTCCTCCTATAGGTGAAACGAATCTATTAAAAAAAATTACTCAATGAATTGATTTTTTCGCAAATTTTTGAAAAGTACACAATTAATCTCCATTAAAATTATCTATACAACGGTATATAAATTAAGTAGGTTCTGTGTACTAGTAGGAGTATAAAAATAGAAACAGTTGCAGAATGGTGGTAAAAAACAAATTCGATCGTAAAGCACTCTCTAATGCTTCGCATTATGAGTCGTCCTCTACAGAGGGTACGGACAGGACTCTTCCATTGATTTATTGCATTTCTTGCAACATCATCATCATTATCACCATTCTGCCCTCATCAAAATTCATTTGCGGTCGGCGCAAACTGCAACAATCAACATACATAACATTTAATTTTCATTTATTAACCTATGTAAGCAATTATTATAATAATAATAATAATAAAGATATAGATATAGAGTACGAAAATGTTGACAAGATCAGCCGCCGCTAGACGTGCACGCCTACCACCTCCGGACTCTTCGCTCAGCTCCGCCTCGCCGCCCGCGCCGCTGGTATCCAGCCCCACTGTGAGCGCTGTGACGGCACCGGCCGCGGCAGTTGCGTCGAGCTCGAGCGACGAGTATTTCTCTCCGCCCACGACGCCACCACCTGCTCGTCGACGGGGAGGACGCCGGCCGCCGGACAGCTTAGGACCTCGAGGCCCACTGGCCTCTGATAGGGTCCCAGCTCCCGGCGGAAGTGTGCAGCGCATGAGATGGACAAGATCCATCAATGAAAATGTCATGCGCTCATACTATGGGGCTACAGAGGGGGGAAGCAATCTGACCGCGTACCGTGTTCGGATGCTCTCTCTTTTTCAGGTGCTTGAACCAGCTGTCAACGTATCGGCACAACGACTGTCGGATCAGGTGCGGGTTATCCAACGTAATCATATGTTGGATGACACTGTACTTGATCGCCTGCGAAATGAAATACAGAGTAGCCATGCCATCGCCCCCCAGTCGCAGACTGCTGTAATACTACCGCAGTCTAATACAAGTCATGCTGACGAGGGGAGTAATGATAGGGCTACAAACGTAAGTACCCAGTGCAATGAGGAATTGAGTAGTGCTTTGGAGGATGCGATTCAGGAATATCGCTTCATGTCGCCCGAACTTAGGCCACGCTTACCTCGTTTGCCCATGCATAACAAAAATAGGGCGCTGGTGGCGGTCCTGAATTCGCAGTTGTCAAAATATTTTGATGACTGCGAAGACCTCACCGATACTCATTCTATTCTGTACTGCGCGGCTGTAGCGGCATGTCGTGTAGCTCACGTCAAATTTACCAATGACTCTAGAGCTACACGACCGAAACCAGCCGTACCAGCTTGGCAGTGCAGAATTGAACGTCGTATTGGTGGGGCCAGAGCGCTCATTGGCAAACTAATCTGTTTCAGGGAGGGCAATACTCGCCCTAGAGTGACGCGCTTTGTGAGACGGGCGTTCTTGGGGACTGATATCAGTCCTCAAGACTATACGTCTTGTGTCACAGAGCGCATCGACTTCCTGAAGCAGAAAGTGTATGCATGGGCGAACCGTATTCGTCGGTATAAGCGGCGAGTAGAGCGATACACTCAGAATCGCACCTTCCAGAGTGATGAAAGGTGGGTTTATAGGGATTGGGAGCGACCGGACCAAAGTGTGGCTGACACGTGCCTACCGGATGATGATGCCATGTGTTCTTTCTGGCGCAGTATCTGGTCGGTGCCTGTCAGTCACACCGAAGGTGATTGGGCTCGGGATGTCGAGCGAGCCTGTGATCCAATACCAGAAATGGAGGCTATTACCATCTGCCCCCAAGATGTAGCTCGTGCAGTCCGTCCGTTGCCTAACTGGAAGTCTCCAGGGCCGGATGGGCTGCATAATTTTTGGATAAAATGGTTTTCAAGGTCACACGCTCGCTTGGCATCTCAGTTCCAGACTGCTTTGGAGTCTGGTTCGCTACCCCAGTTCCTAACGACAGGAATTACCCACCTGCTCCATAAATCAGGTAGCACCGCGGAACCCAAAAATTATAGGCCGATCACGTGTTTACCGACGGTCTATAAAGTTCTTACATCCGTTTTGAGAGCTAAAATTAACAAACATATAGACACCAACTTTATCATGTCTGCCTCTCAGAATGGATGTAGGAATGGGTCCCGCGGTACTAAGGAGCTACTCCTCATTGATATGACCATTAGCCAACAGGTTCGTCGATTCCGAAAGGATCTGTCGACATGTTGGATAGATTATAAGAAGGCCTATGACTCGGTACCACATACATGGCTCATGAGGGTGTTGGAGTTGTATAAAGTAGATACAACTCTGCGCACCTTCCTGATGTCGTGTATGGGGCAATGGAGGACGGTCCTTCGCTATCCAGGATGTCGAAATATTCAGAGGAATAGCGAACCGATAAGGATCGAGCGAGGCATATTTCAGGGTGATAGTTTGAGTCCGCTTTGGTTCTGCTTAGCCTTGAACCCTCTAAGCACATTGCTGGAGGATTCAGGTCTAGGCTATCGGCTGAGGAGAGGTGGTCAGGTTATATCGCACCTCCTCTACATGGATGACCTAAAACTCTTTGCCCCTAACAATTTGCAACTGATGGAGCTACTGAAAGTAACTCAAACTTTCAGTAACGCCATTAGGATGGAATTTGGTGTGGACAAATGTGCGGTCATGCATGTAAAGCGAGGGGAGATTGTGGAATCCGTGGGAAATCAACTCTCGGATTCCACAAACCTTAGAGCCCTCTCCGCATCCGAAACCTATAAGTATTTGGGTATGTCGGAAGCGTTAGGGATCAATGTTACTGACATGAAGCAATCGTTGAAGGAACGCTTCTTTGGCCGCCTGAAAAAAGTACTTAATAGTCTTCTATCAGGCGGAAACAAGGTGCGCGCCTTCAACGGTTGGGTCATGCCGGTTTTGATGTACTCTTTTGGCATACTCAAATGGACTCAGACCGAACTCGACGCCCTAGATAGGAGGGTTCGTACACTACTGACTGCAAATCGAATGCATCACCCACGGTCATCGGTAATGAGGCTGTATATCCCGCGAAAGTGTGGAGGTCGAGGGTTTTTAAACTCTAAGACCCTCCACAATCGCGAGATATGCAGTCTTAGGGAATATTTCCTAGAAACCGACGTGGGGATGCATCGAGATGTAGTCATGGTGGACAAGGGCCTCACCCCGCTCTCCTTGGCTAAAGAGAACTGGCGCAAACCAGTAGTGCTTGACACTAATGATCGCATGGAGGTATGGCAGAGTAAGGAGCTTCACGGACGCTTTTTCCGGGCCCTTCATGGACCCGATGTAGATTTACTAGCGTCCGTAGCCTGGCTGCGTTTCGGTGACCTCTTTGGAGAAACCGAAGGTTTTGTTTGTGCAATTATGGACGAAGTTATGATGACGAACAATTACCGGAGATTTATTGTGAAAGACGGCACGGTTGACATCTGTCGGGCATGCCACCGGCCGGGGGAATCAATCAGACATATCATCTCCGGGTGTTCCCGTCTAGCTAATGGAGAGTACTTGCATAGACACAACCTTGTAGCCAGGATAATTCATCAGCAACTTGCTTTGAAATACAGCCTTGTGGAATCGGAGGTGCCGTACTACAGGTATGTGCCCGACCCAGTTCTCGAAAATGGTAATATCACGTTGTACTGGGATCGATCCATCATCACTGACAGGACTATTGTTGCCAATAAGCCTGATATAGTGGTGGTGGATCGATCAGAGCGGCGTGCAATGATTGTTGACATAACCGTCCCACATGACGAGAACCTCGTGAAAGCCGAAAAAGATAAACAAATCAAGTATCTTGACTTGGCTCGCGAGGTTGTCGACATGTGGGATGTGGACTCAGCGATCATTGTACCGATAGTCGTGACTGCCAATGGGTTAATAGCCAAGAGTCTCGACCAACACCTAAGGAGGCTCTCGTTGGCCAGCTGGATCAAGGGCTTGATTCAGAAAGCGGTACTTCTGGACACGGCCCGCATTGTCCGGAGGTTCCTCTCTCTGGAGCCCTGACCGCCGGTAGCTTGGACCCTGTTCCCGATACCGGTGGGCTACTATTTTTTATATTTTTAAATGTTTTTATATATTCTTTTTTATATTCTAATATTTAAAAATATAATTTATATGTAAATAATGAAATAAAGGAAATAATAATAAGATTATGGAATCCGAGGGAATTCAATTATCGGATTCCATAAACCTTAGATCCCTCTCCTCATCCGAAAGCTACAAGTATTTAGGTATGTCGGAAGCGTTAGGCATCAACGTTACTGACATGAAGCAATCGTTGAAGGAGCGCTTCTTTTGTCGCCTGAGGAAGGTATTAATTAGTCTTCTTTCGGGCGGAAATAAGGTGCGCGCCTTCAATGGTTGGGTCATGCCGGTTTTGATGTACTCTTTCGGCATACTTAAATGGACTCAAACCGAACTCGACGCCCTGGATAGAAGGGTCCGTACACTGCTGACCGCAAATCGGATGCATCACCCACGATCATCGGTGATGAGACTGTATATCCCGCGGAAGTGCGGGGGTCGAGGCTTTTTAAATGCGAAGACCCTCCACAACCGCGAGGTGTGCAGTCTCAGGGAATATTTTTTAAAAGCTGAAGTGGGTATGCACCGTGATGTAGTTGCAGTGGACAAGGGGCTCACCCCGCTCTCCATGGCTAAAGAGAACTGGCGCAAACCTGTAGTACTTACTACCGATGACCGCAAGAAGGTATGGCAAAGCAAAGAGCTTCACGGGCGCTTCTATCGGGCTCTTCATGAGCCCGGTGTAGATTTCTTAGCGTCCGTATCCTGGCTACGTTTTGGTGACCTCTTCGGGGAAACCGAAGGTTTTGTCTGTGCAATTATGGACGAAGTTATCTTGACGAATAACTACCGGAGACATATTATGAAGGACGGGACGGTTGACGTGTGTCGGGCATGCCACCGTCCAGGTGAGTCTATCAGACATATTATCTCTGGTTGTTCTCGTCTGGCTAACGGCGAATACTTACACAGGCATAACCAAGTAGCCAGGATTATTCACCAGCAACTTGCTTTGAAATATAAACTTGTGGATTCTGAGGTACCGTATTACAAGTATGTGCCCGACCCAGTTCTTGAAAATGACCATGTCACGTTGTACTGGGATCGGTCTATCATTACTGACAGGACTATTGTCGCCAATAAGCCTGATATAGTGGTGATAGATCGATTAGCGCGCCGCACAATGATTGTCGATGTTACCATTCCACATGACGGGAATCTCGTGAAAGCTGAGAAAGAGAAACAAATGAAATATCTTGACTTAGCGCACGAGGTTGTTGACATGTGGAATGTGAGCTCGGCTGTCATTGTGCCGATTGTCGTATCGGCCAATGGCCTTATGGCCGAAGGCCTCGATGAACATCTATCGAGGCTTTCGTTAGGCGGTTGGATCAAGAGCCTGATTCAGAAGGCAGTACTCCTCGATACGGCTCGCATTGTGAGGAGGTTCCTGTCTCTGGAGCCCTAACCACCGGTAGCTTGGACCCTGTTCCCGACACCGGCGGACTACTACTTTTTTATATTTTTAAATGTTTTTTTTTTTTACTTATTTTTTATACTTTAAGAAATAGTTAAAAATATAACTGAATATGTAAATAGATAAATAAACGAAATAATAATAAAAGTCTGTGGCCCGACTGTCAAGTTGACGGTTACAAAAATTTTTCTCCGTGGTATTTTATAGTATTTTTCATCATTAATCATTTATAAATAATGTTTTGATACGTATTCTACCATTTTTAAGATCAATATTAGCACCATGATATATCTATACCAGGATGGAAATAAATGAAATACATACCTAACACGAGATGCTAACAAGAAGTCGGACACGACGATTACCTAACATCACACACCCAACATCTTCGGGTTCGTCGCTCAGCTCCGCCTCGCAGTTGCCGGAACCTGCTCCAGACGTGAGTCCTATATCACCGGCCGCTGCAGTTGCGTCGAGCTCGAGCGACGAATACTTTTCGCCGCCGACGACACCACCACCAGTATGTCGGCGTGGAAGAGGCCGACCACCGGCCAGCTTAGGACTCCGAGGCCCACCGGCCTCTGAGAGGGTCCCCGCTCCCGGTGGAAGTGTGCAGCGCATGAGATGGACACAAACTGTCAATGAAAATGTCATGCGCGCATACTTTGGGGCTACAGAGGGGGGAAGTAACTTGACTGCGTACCGTGGTCGGATGCTCTCTCTGTTTCAGGTGCTTGAACCGGCTGTCAACGTGTCGGCGCAACGACTGTCGGATCAGGTGCGGGTCATCCAGCGTAACCATATGCTGGATAACGTCGTACTTGATCGACTACGCCTCGAATCACGGAATAGCCATGTTACGCCTGCTTCGTCATTGGTCGCGGTGCAACTGCAACCCAGTGTTCCACTGCGACCCGACTGTGTTGACGTAGAGGATGATGACGAGGCTATATCCGTGAGTTCCCAGTGCAATGCAAGATTGAGGAGTGCTTTGGAGGATGCTTTCCGTGAGTACCGCTCTATTCCACCTGGACTTAGACCACGTTTACCTCGTTTGCCCATGCACAAGAAAAACAAGGCGCTGGTGTGTGCTCTAGACTCGCAGTTGTCAAATTGTTTTAACGACAGCAAAGATCTCGCCGATACCCATTCAATTTTGTACTGTGCAGCTGTAGCGGCATGTCGTGTAGCTCATGTCAAATTCCCCAACAGTGACAGAGCTCCACGACCAAAACCAGCTGTACCAGCTTGGCAGTGCAGGATTGAGTGTCGTATCGGTGAGGCTAGAGCACTCATCGGCAAGCTAATCTGTTTCAGGGAGGGTAATACTCGTCCTAGAGTGATGCGCTTTGTGAGGCGGGCGTTCTCGGGGACAGATATTAGTTCTCGAGATTACTTGTCCCGCGTTACAGAGCGTATCGACTTCCTGAAACAGAAGATCTGTGCGTGGGCAAACCGTATTCGTCGGTACAGGCGGAGAGTGGAGCGGTACACTCAGAATCGCAGATTCCAGAGTGATGAAAGGTGGGTTTATAGGGCTTGGGAGCGACCGGACCAAGGTGTGACTGACACGCGCCTGCCGGATGATGACGCCATGTGTTCATTCTGGCGAAACATCTGGTCGGTGCCTGTCAGTCACACCGAAGGTGATTGGACTGGGAAGATTGAGCGAGCGTGCGATCTAATACCAGAAATGGAGGCACTTATCATCAGCCCCCAAGATGTTGCTCGAGCAGTCCGTCCGTTGCCTAACTGGAAATCTCCAGGGCCGGACGGGCTGCACAACTTTTGGATAAAATGGTTCAAACGGTCGCACGTCCGCTTGGCATCCCAGTTCCAGTCAGCCTTAGAGTCAGGGTCGCTACCCCAATTCCTAACGTCAGGAATAACCCACCTGCTCTATAAATCAGGTAGCACCGCGGATCCCAAAAATTATAGACCGATCACTTGTCTACCGACGGTCTATAAAGTTCTTACATCTATTTTGAGAGCTAAAATTAACAAACATATAGACACCAACTCCATCATGTCTGTCTCTCAAAATGGATGTAAGAATGGGTCCCGGGGTACTAAGGAGCTGCTCCTCATTGATATGACCATTAACCAACAGGTTCGTCGTTCCCGAAAGGATCTGTCGACATGTTGGATAGATTATAAGAAGGCCTATGACTCCGTGCCACATACATGGCTCATGAGGGTGTTGGAGTTGTATAAAGTAAATACAACTCTGTGCACCTTCCTGATGTCGTGTATGGGGCAATGGAGGACGGTCCTTCGCTATCCAGGATGTCGAAATATCCAGAGGAATAGCGAGCCGATAAGGATCGAACGAGGCATATTCCAGGGCGACAGTTTGAGTCCGCTTTGGTTCTGCTTGGCCTTGAATCCTCTAAGCACACTGCTGGAGGATTCAGGTCTAGGCTATCGGCTGAGGAGAGGTGGTCAGGTTATATCTCACCTCCTTTACATGGATGACCTAAAACTCTTTGCCCCCAACAATTTGCAACTGATGGAGCTACTGAAAATTACTGAAACTTTTAGTAGCGCCATCAGGATGGAATTTGGTGTGGACAAATGTGCGGTCATGCATGTTAAGCGAGGGGAGATTGTGGAATCCGTGGGAAATCAACTCTCGGATTCCACAAACCTTAGGGCCCTCTCCGCATCCGATACCTATAAGTATTTGGGTATGTCAGAAGCGTTGGGCATCAATGTTACTGACATGAAGCAATCGTTGAAGGAGCGCTTCTTTGGTCGCCTGAAAAAAGTATTTAATAGTCTTCTTTCAGGCGGAAACAAGGTGCGTGCCTTCAACGATTGGGTCATGCCGGTTTTGATGTACTCTTTTGGCATACTCAAATGGACTCAGACCGAACTCGACGCCCTGGATAGGAAGGTCCGTACGCTGCTGACTGCAAATCGAATGCATCACCCACGGTCATCGGTAATGAGGCTGTATATTCCGCGAAAGTGTGGAGGTCGAGGGTTTTTAAACGCTAAGACTCTCCACAATCGCGAGATATGCAGTCTCAGGGAATATTTCCTTGAAACCGACGTGGGGATGCACCGAGATGTAGTCGTGGTGGACAATGGCCTCACCCCGCTCTCCTTAGGTAAAGAGAACTGGCGCAAACCAGTAGTGCTTGACACTAATGATCGCATGGAGGTATGGCAGAGTAAGGAGCTTCACGGACGCTTTTTCCGGGCCCTACATGGACCCGATGTAGATTTACTAGCGTCCGTAGCCTGGCTGCGTTTCGGTGATCTTTTTGGAGAAACCGAAGGTTTTGTCTGTGCAATTATGGACGAAGTTATGATGACGAACAATTACCGGAGATTTATTGTGAAAGACGGCACGGTTGACATCTGTCGGGCATGCCACCGGCCGGGAGAATCAATCAGGCATATTATCTCCGGGTGTTCTCGTCTAGCTAACGGGGAGTACTTGCATAGACACAACCTTGTAGCCAGGATAATCCATCAGCAACTTGCTCTGAAATACAGCCTTGTGGAATCGGAGGTGCCGTACTATAGGTATGTGCCCGACCCAGTTCTCGAAAATGGAAATATCACATTGTACTGGGATCGATCCATCATCACTGACAGGACTATTGTTGCCAATAAGCCTGATATAGTGGTGATGGATCGATTAGAGCGGCGCGCAATGATTGTTGACATAACCGTCCCGCATGATGAGAACCTCGTGAAAGCCGAGAAAGATAAACAAATCAAGTATCTTGACTTGGCTCGCGAGGTTGTCGACATGTGGGATGTTGACTCAGCAATCATTGTGCCAATAGTCGTTACAGCCAATGGATTGATAGCCAAGAGCCTCGACCAACACCTGAGGAGGCTCTCGTTGGCCAGCTGGATCAAGGGCTTGATTCAGAAAGCAGTACTTCTGGACACGGCTCGCATTGTCAGGAGGTTCCTCTCTCTGGAGCCCTGACCACCGGTAGCTTGGACCCTGTTCCCGATACCGGTGGGCTACTATTTTTTTTTTTTAATATTTTTGAATGTTTTTATATATTTTTTTTTATATTCTAATATTTAAAAATATAAATTATATGTATACAGACGAATAAAGGATATAATAATAATAATGCTTTATTGAAAACAAAGTAAGTACACAGTTACATAAGCGCCCTGCCTCCTGAACTAGGTTGTTAGCCTGTATCTCAGAAGACAGTTCCCTTCCAGTTAATATAATTACTAGACCCTTACAGCGTTCTCAAGTAGTTGAAACTACACACAAAAAAAGTGAATTTTTAAATAAAATAAAAAATAAACTAAAAATTATACAGTACAAGGTTAATTTAACTGAGTGCGCACGTAGTGTGGTATTCATTGTGATAAATGATGTAGGTGTGTGTGAGGGAGTGTGAAAGGGTGCTTGTGTATTGGCACGGTTAATATGTGTGTTAGGATTAGTGATATTGTAATGTTTGTATGTATGTATGTAGTTGTGTGTGTTGTGTATGTATGTATGTATGTGTTTAGTATGTATTTAAATATGCGTAGGTTTGCGATTATACAGTCAGTTTAGATATTGGTTAAGAGTAGGCTTTCTACTTGCTCATAATCTAGCTTGGTCAGCCAATCGAGAATGCTTTTTCCGAACTCGTGGTTATTTAAGTTATGACTATCCTTTGCTGTGAGTTTGTTATAAATACGCGGTGCGATTGAGTTATAGTGTCGTTTTGCAAAAAAGGATTTTACACGGGGTGTTGGACAAATAAAGCGTCTCTTGCTGGTCGGCAGTAGCTGTGGAATTGTAATTCGGTGATATCTACGAAGTACCCGACTTACGTACAGTTTACGAACTGATAGAACACCAGTGCGATTATATACGTCCGTTGTGGGGTGGCGGTATGGTAGAAACATAAAAACTTTAATAATTGCGCGCTGTGCACGTTCCAGTTCAATCATAGTTGTTTTCGCTGCAGCACCCCAACAACAGATGCCATAACTAAGCATACACTCGCATAATGCCTTGTAGGTTGAGATCAGGAGTTTAGAGGGAGCAATGGTTCTTAGTTGCTTAAAAATGTAGATCATCTTACGAAGTCGGGAACTAAGACCAGAGATATGCCGATTCCAGTTTAAGTTCTCATCAACTATAATGCCCAAGTATTTTATATAGTTAGACCTAGTGAGAACATCACATGTACATTGCAAACATGCTTCTGGTTTTTGGTTACATGGGAAAGTATGTATTTTAATAATAAGCTCATCATCTTTAGGACGAGAGGTACTAGTTTTTGTGAAGCATATGTACTTTGTCTTGGACGCGTTCAGTGTTAACAGGTTATCCTCAAGCCACCGCGTGACTATTGCAAGACCGTTTTCAGCTATCTTCCGTACTTGCTCCCAAGTACGGCCATGAAATAAAATAACAGTGTCGTCTGCGAACATGATCGTTTCGGCATTTAAAAAATTATTAAAATTATATACGGCAATTATTAAAAAAACGTTAACAAGCAAATCCACAAGATAAGAAAGTTAACTATCGAGGAGTTAGAAAAATACCATTCCATTTATTTCCTTTCCGTATGAATACGACATTTCTCACGATAAATTATTTTGCCACTGACTCAATAAAAACAGGTCAAACTAAAAATAAACTCCACTCACCAAAAAGTGTCCGCAGTCGGTAGGATTCGAACCTACGCTCCCAGAGGGAATCTGATTTCTAGTCAGACGCCTTAACCGCTCGGCCACGACTGCTACATACCTCTTATCTAAAATCTGCGTCTACTTCTCACGGAGAGACTTTCACTTGTCATAATTAAAACTTGTTCGCAAGCGCATGGGTCGGTGAAAGGTATAATAATAATTTCCTATAACATTGGTACGTTGAAGTTTGTTCTATTTTTAGTCAGCTGATTGTATTCAATGTCATAGAAATATTATACAGTTAGTGGTTTAAAACTAACGCTGAAGTCTCGAAAGTTGAAGGCTTTATGTGAAGGGAATTTTTCATAGTTGGTCATTGTGTAAAGTTGAGTAGGAAACCCCAAGAATATTATAGCTCCCGTAAACCCGTTACATAATATGTAGTGTAGATGATGTTGGGCCAAGTTATGTTTATTCATTCCGTCAATATGTTGGACTACATACCCATTAGATAAAAAATGTAACTACGTATGTATCTACTTTGCAAAATAAATTGATTATTTTAACAAAAATAGGTTAGTCGTTTTTGAAAGCTATCTAACATGGACCATTGTGTGAAGACCGATGAAAATAATCTATTTTTGAAACGTATAATTTATTAAATGCCATTATGACTATGAATACTTTCCTCAGTAACCCATGTCCTAATTTCTCATCCCAGTACCTCCTTTATTATCTTAATCTGTAATCTTTAAAACAAAAGCAAATTAATCTGCTTAATCTAAAGGAATTTTAATGATTAAGTAACGTTATCATAACTTTAATTCTTTTAATTGTTTCCTAGTGATAGATATTTATTTTTTTCAGTCTTTTTAATTACTTTGTGTACTGTTGATCCATTCTTAAGAAAGAAAAATCGTTGCCTTTTTGATCGTACCTATCTTTATGTTAGCAGAGGAACCACCAACTTCCCTCTTTAAGCCCTCTAAACTCTGATTTTAGACTAGAATGACAGCTGCGATGGACTTTTTTTTGTTAACATGACATTATTTAGTATACAAGGTGGAGACGACAATAAATTAAGCTGCGCATATATAAAGCCGTTCCCAGTCTGTATATGAAAATTCAATGAAATATATCCCATAGTTTAGTCACTATAGCCAAGGATTAGAAAAACCCATACTCGGCCCATCAATACTAGTTAATTTGTTTGAAATAAAAAAAAAAACACTTTTTTAATGCTATGATTGATTTGATAGCACCAATATACTCTTATTCATTATTTGTTATTGCTCGTGTTTTCGTTAATTGTCGTCTTATTGTCTCCACGTTGTATATTATTAGCTGTTATTTTGGTCTAGCAAATTAAAAAAAAATCACTGACTACGTTCCTAGCACGATAATGTCATCTTCAGCTTTGTTTAGACTTTTTTTGGATGGGAAATCATCTAATGATTCCTCCCGCTCTGGGTGGAGCGGAAGGGAGTGTCAGACTCTTACTGACTAAAACCCACCCGTGTTCCTTCCTTAGCCCTTTATGTTCCGGGGCAGTGGTAACCCTTTCGGACGATCTCGCTACCCAGCTTTGTTTCGACTTCAATGAAGTTCCTCAATGTATAAGATTAATTTCAAAACTATTCCCTTCTACCTCTAAGCTGAAACGTCAGAATTTTAAAAGGCAGTCCGCCAGTACATTTCCTCATGCACTTTTATATTCCGCTAGGTTTTCCTATAAATCAAAACTTACTATACTGCAGAGAAGAAACTTAGTTTGACTACTACTCAGAAATACTGACGCCGACGCTGTTCTTAGGTAATTTTATTCTGCGAACTAGAGTTTATAAATATGTAGAATTTCAATGGAAATGTGTATCTAAATATTACAATCATGTTTGTTTCTTGAGCGCTGAATCTACATCTTAAATTCACTGACAGACAACGCACAGCCTTAACCGCTGGCTCTAGACGCATACAATTTTGCACAAGAGTGTCCTTATAACGAAGGTGAGTACCTACTATGGAAGGAGTTTTGTAAATTCATCCCCTAAAGGGGTTAAATACAATTTTATTTGCATTTCCTATCTAACTACTCTGAGAAGAGAGCCCGAAACAAACTCAGAGGTCACAGTCTCTTTTAAAGTCTAGACATAATCGTGGTCAGATTATGTGCAGACCATGTAGATTGGTGTCTGAAGAAAGAACCACATATATTGAGTGGACCTGTCTAGTGAGTGTAAGCATTTGTCAATAATCATGCAGGTCAACTCAGAACTTATGGAGCTCAATGACTTCGACGTGCAAGTGACCTTCAACCTTAGTTAAGGTGATAAAGCATTCCGAGGTCGACTATACTACGTCATGTAAAGCGTAACTTTGAAACATCTAAAGCAAATCTAACCACAAATCACGACCAGCGCCAGACCACAACCGACCAGTTCTCAACTACGTGTGAATAGCAAGAACATTAAGAGCACACGGCAAAGATTAACGCTCGTCCATTGGTGGAGCGACTGAAATATTAGGTGGCTACCTAAATCAGTTTATGAGGTTGCAATCAGCGGGCAGCCTGTAACGTTTGTTTTACGCTGATTGTGGCCTGTTTGCTCCCGTGCTGGTCGGCCATGACACTTTAAAGGTAGAAGCAGAAGGTTAACTTTATTCAAAGGGCAACTTCGAGCAGGAAAGGTCTGTCAAAAGCGCTTACGCTTGCAACGTCACATACACACAATAGTGCAGCGGGGTAATTGCATAACACACTAACAGTAACAATGGCTTTCATTTTGACAGTTCAACAACATCCCTTGCGGTATTTACGTTGTTGAACAGACAAATTTACGAACATATTAAGCAATGGATTAGCAATATCCATCTAAATGATTGTGATTGATAGTGTATTACATAATTAGGGTGCTGACCTTCCCGCCATGAAATGTAACTGTTTCTGCATAACTGCAACTGCTGTGATGGTTCTCTTCACCCTTGCATGTCGTGTCATTCGAAAATATTGAAAACTCGTGATCTTATGTTCGGGCTGGACCAACTAGTTACAAGCAACTCTACTGTTAAACATTTTTAGAGATCTTGTGAGTCTATAAACACCTGTCCGATAAGAAAACTGGGAATACTGGGATGGAACGTTTGAATGCTCGAAAATAGTGTCGCCATTAGTTTTCTTCTTTTTTTCATTTCTACCATGTACCGATGTGTATGAAATTTTCCGTAAAAGAACCGGAGTTACCGACATAACTTGCAGAGTAAGCAAACTAAAGTGGCAGTGAGCCCACTGCCACTTTAGTTTGCTTTAGTTTGTGGCCAGCCGGCCATGTTTGTCGAAGGACCGTTGGCCGGTGGAGCAGACGAGTCCAGGGGGCCTAGACAAAATCCAAGCGTTTTCCGTGCACGCGTTTTCCGCTCACGCTAAGGAGTTGACGTTAGCGTGTTGAAAATGGTAGACAAGTTACACATGAAACGCAGAACGCACATTCCGCAGCGTTACACGAAACACTCTATAGTTGGTCTATGGAATAGCGTGTAGCTAGTGTCACAGTGACACTATCGCGTTTAATATTCTGTCTGTCACTGTCAAACGCAATCGCGCGCTAACAATATTATTCAAAAGTGTTGTGTGTTGAAAAAAAGCTAAGAGTACACAAAACCTGAAACATGATTAATTAATTGAGAAGTGACAATGGGCACTTTATACCTTAAGTAAGGTTGGAAGTACAAAACTTACCTTGATTTGTAAACTAATATCCCGGGTGCCTTTTAATGAAGTTAAACGCCGAAGATCATCACAAAGATGCCGAAAACTTTGTTTATCTAACCTAAAACGATGAACAAATTCCAATTCCGACATCTCCACAATTTGCTCCATGTTACGACGATGTACCCTTGTTTGACGTCTTTACAATGCTGCTTCATTATTAGCTGCCCATAATAATCTCAAAGAATGCATTTCCACTAATTAATTTGAACTAAACACACAAAAATTGTTCACTGATTACTTTTTTTAAGCGTTAGCGTGAGGGTCCGATCTCCCGCTAATAAAGCGTGTTGCGGAAACGTCAAAATATCATTAGCGTTTGTCAGAAGTGGCACTTGTCTACCATTTTGATGAACATTTTTGTCGTTTATCTGTCACGCTCGCTTCGACGTTCCTTTCCGCTTGAGGAATAATGACTTTGTCTACGAATTTAGCAGCAGTCACGTGACATCTGGTAAACAAATGTCAACTCCATACAATTTGATATTTCCGTTGGCGTTAACGCTTACAGAAAAGGGATTTTGTCTAGGCCCCCTGGAGTGGAGACCGTGTATCGGCAAGTGTAGCGTGAGACGCCCACAGCCATGGCACCAAGGCTCCTTAAGAAAGTGGCTGAAACAGACTGGATGCAGAGAGAGGAGAACAAGGTGTTGTGGTGGTTAGGGAGAGGCCTATGTCCTGCAGTGGACTGCGATAGGCTGAGTTGATTGATTGATTAAGTACCCATGTACCTATTGTTACTTTGTTTTTGTGTTATGTTTACCTAGAGTTGGATTTCTGAATCCTACTTGGTGCCATGGAGTGCACATTTGGACATGTCCAAACTACAACGACTGTAGGTAATTAGTTCTGCAGCTACATTTTCTCGATTGATGTTACGTGCCGTTGATTGGCTTTTGAACGTTGGTTAGCGTTATTATTTCGATATGTTATGCATGGATGACGAATGTCCATTTTTTGGAGGACGTTTTATGCAAATAGACTTTAGTTCTCATAGCTACAGTCCGTTCAGTTATTTTACTTCTAACAGCAACAATCTAACAGTAACCTTATTGTGAAGAGAATAAAGATTACAATGATTTTGTCAGACTCGTCATGGCAGCTACCCAACAGCAATGTTATTTGAATGACAATTAATATCACTGTGATTTGGACAGCGATGCAAAATCAGTGGTAAAAGGACTCTATCCAAAGTCTTGTAAAGTATGCTTTTTTTCGGAAATTAAAAAAAAAGAAGGTTCGCAGTCGGTAGGATTCGAACCTACGCTCCCAGAGGGAATCTGATTTCTAGTCAGACGCCTTAACCGCTCGGCCACGACTGCTACATGCTGGGGTCTTAGAAAATCTGAAGTATGTGTAGGCTGTAGACCTTTATGTAAAGACATGTGTTATTGGACATAATAGGCAATTATTTGCAAAGTTAGTTACCAAGGATATAGGTTTGATAATTCATAAGTTTTAATATCACTCTTGAAAATATCATTGTACCCAAATTGTACTATATCTTTAAAAGTAGACAAGGACGGGAACAAACGACTTTTTGTCATAGGTACCTTTATTCGATTCCACGCCCGTCAGCATATTGCAGTCAAAGGCACATGTATTAATACTTGACGTTACATCAAAATCCGTAACAAAAATAATATTCATATTGTACCTACTCGTACTTGCTCGCATGCAGAGAGCTCTCCAGAACTTGCTGTACAACACAATAACGGGAAAGTAACAACATTA
The DNA here is from genome assembly GCA_914767645.1 of Hydraecia micacea. Taxonomy (NCBI): domain Eukaryota; kingdom Metazoa; phylum Arthropoda; class Insecta; order Lepidoptera; family Noctuidae; genus Hydraecia; species Hydraecia micacea. The sequence goes on from OU611778.1 coordinate 20,134,779, forward strand.
CAAATAACAACATATTTGAACTGAAAACGATGTACGGAGATATTAGAATGAAGGAGGAGTATGCTTTGAGTCGCGCACTAAATGCAAGGAGCCGGTGAGTCTAATGGGCAAAGTGAATTCTTTGAGAGCCAGCTATCGAAAGGGTTATGTTCGTTCTTGTTGTATGTTATTTGCGAGATACGTTTGTGTTTGACTTAGATAATTGCAATCGGACGACTATAGTATTTTTTGATGTTACGGATTGTTATGTAGTTTGTAACGTGTGTAATAAGTCAACGACAGTATCGCAGATATTTTAATATCTTACATACAAACAGCACCCTAACTTTCAATCAAAATTTTTAATAATTTTGTTTCGAATCTATTGCTTCATATGTTCGAAAAATTTCTCTATTCATCAACGTAAATAACGCAATGAATGTTGTTGAACTATCCAAATGAAATCCATGGCTACTGTTAGGGTTTACGCAATTACCAAGAACCTATAGGTTTGGAACTGTCTATAAACTTAATAATACATTTGTCCCTGTCAATCCTTTAATTAAGCGATTCAAGAGCATTTCCGCATACAGCACACGGCACATACATTATATGCCCAAGATAATTACAAACAATCGTTAACAATCAGTCATCAACTCACTCCGACGTCTTTGGACCAACAAGGAACCATCAGCTAATCTCACCCAAAAAAAACATCCTCGCAAACTTCCAGTTAATTTCACCGCTGATCAGAAACGTATTATCCATAAGACAGAGGTTCCACCGAGAAGTTCCGCCGACGTGGCAAGAGCAGGACATCTCAATTATTTCTATAGAGGAAGCCATCGTTGGGTCCCGGGTAATGGCCGCCCGGTCACCGCCGGTCCTGTGGTTACGGCTTCAATTATTGAAGGCTGCGCGTTAGTTTTCTGCTTACCCCTCTGAAGGTACAGGTTGTGTTTGTACGTGTACGTGATTCTTAGCTAGTTAATTATAATTCTCGTTAAGAGATCGAGAGAGCTGGTCAGTTTATATTAGCAGCCTGTAATTTTCGCAGAACTTAAAGGCGACAGCTTTGTCCAGATTACAAACAGGGATGACGATTAAAAACGTACGCAAGGATTACATAGCATAAAGTGTCAATTCAACATGTTAATTTAATTAATTATAATTGGAGCATAGTATTGTTAATAGCTCCAATTATAGGCATTCAACTCAAGGTTGATCAGCAGTATAATACCCAAATCGGCAATGTTGTGTAATTTGACAATAATATACGTAGGAATGATTTATAACCTTCACTTCAGGCCAGCTGTTTCAATAAAGACAAGAATACTTTCTATTAGTGATTATGATAATATTTTCTAAGACCCCAGCATGTAGCAGTCGTGGCCGAGCGGTTAAGGCGTCTGACTAGAAATCAGATTCCCTCTGGGAGCGTAGGTTCGAATCCTACCCACTGCGGACACTTTTTATAATATTGAGTCACTATTTTCAATTTGTTTTTAATTACACATATTTTAAATTAATTATATATATATAAATATTGTTCTTTGAAATCAATATTAAATCATTGACTTATATTCTTATAGCGAGATATTATGGGAATCCTGCACCAACAAGAGAGGCAGCTCTTATGATTAGAAGAACTCATACAGATGGCCTTACGGTAAGTTACAAAACAAATATTAATTGTCATTTCATCAGTCAGGGAAATTAATTGACTATCCACTTAAATTTTCCGTATATTCAAATCACAACTGTCCTTAAACAGTTGTATGAAATGACAATAACACCGTAAATTGACGTATGGTGTCAAATTGCTTAACAATTCATTTCCCGAACTGTACTTATCATCTTGAGATACCAAATGGTGCCAACGGGACCCTATTACTAACCGTCCATCCGTCTGTCACAGGGCTGTAATTTTTTAACCGTAATAGATAAACACTTGAATATGTTAACAACGTGTGTACTACTTTTTATTTACTAAATTATTTAAAAAATATGTACCTAGTGTCAAATATTATACGGTGGTATCAACCCTTCAAGAGATTTATGCAATGTAGGAAAAAAATATAATTTAGCATATTCAATATAGATTCGAGTTCGGCTATTGATTACCTAATATAATATTCAATTTACATTGTATTCAAGCAATAGTTTCCTTTAATATTCAGAAACATAATACTTAACCTTTACATTTTGAATCATATTTAAAATTAAGCAAGTTTTGTTTATGCACGGGCGTACCAAAGAATTCCATTACTAAAAAGTTGGTATTTGCGTTCTTCTAAAATGAAAATAGTTTGCTTCAAGATGTTATTTTCCTTAGCTTTAGATTTTCACAGTAACCTCAAATCTTACCTAGTTTGATATAATCCTAAAACAAAATATTCTGTTTCCTTGAGAAAAACAATGCTATTTACTAAAGACGTTTCTTGAAGTACACAACAAGCAGGTAACTTGTACTTCTCGTTCCATCCACGTCGAAACGAACACAAAGTCCAAACATTTGAACGAAATGGAAATGTTATTGTTTTAAGCGATTGTTGGATGCAGCCCGCCTGGCGCCCCGAGCCCGCGCGGCCCGGGCGCCCTGCGGGACCTGGTAATTCAATGAGTCCACCTCGGCCCGTGATCCCAACACGACTTGGATTTTAGATAGGAACTACGTGACTTTGTGTTTACTCTCAAAGCTCGCTTTTGTGTTATTTGAAGCTTTATGTTTTAGTACTGTACTGTACTCAAAATACAAAAAGAAACAAAACAAAAGTCAAGTTAAAAATTGCAACTTAGCTTAAAATTTTCTAAAATAAATTTAATGGTATTAGACTTGTGTCCAAATAAACTTGGTCAAATGATTTATAAAACCACTTTCTAATTCAAATAGCCTTTATTTCTGATACTGTACATGCAAACACATTTCCATCATTAAAATTTATGAAATACAAATCTAAGTTTTATTCAATTTAATTTTTTACTTTATTTACTGATTTCATTCACATTCCATGCATTCGTTATTTATCTAAATTAGAATAAATATTGATATAAAATATTTGGTTTCATTCATTATTGTTAAATTATTATTAGTATCAGCTTGCCCTTTGGCAAATGCCTCCCCTAGAGTTTGCCTTAATTTTCTGCTTGTGGCTTTTCTTCTTCATGTTGATCCTGCTATTTCTTTAATTTCATTCTCCCATCTCATTCTTTAACGCCCTTTCCTTCTTTTTCCATCTCTAGGGTACCACATTGTGACCCTCGTAAAACAAAATCACATAGCCTAATAATAATTGGATATAGCTTTTATTGCCGATTTGGCAATGATAGGTCACCCTGATGAATTTATTATCACTTTAAATTCCCAATTATTATCACCATCATATCTAAATTAAGTTAATACATATACCGAGGTGGTCACAGTGTAGCATCAACAGTTAATTAAATATATGGCGACACGGCCATGTAATCAACGCGCTGTTTGATTATTAGCTCGGCGGGACTTGATTATCTGTACTTATTATAATATTATCTGTAATCTCCCATTATCGCCTGCGGTGACGTTACAAATTACTAGATACTTATGTCATAATATCGAATTTCGAATTATATTTTTTTTAGGCTGTGGTTTGGATCCAATTGGATTTTATTTGATATCTTGATTGGTATTTTTAACAGAATAATTTGAACTCGCAGAATCTGATGGCAAGAAAGCAAGTTACGCCTTGCAGGAAATTAGGCTTCTAAACTGATAGCATTAAAATTACTGCCTCCGTTTTTAGGGTTCCGTAGTCAACAGACGGACGGACATGGTATAATGGTTCCTTATTATAGTTTCACCACATCCGTCCGTCTGTCTGTCCGCGGCTTAGCTCAGAAACTCTTACTACTAGAAAGCTGTGATTTGGCATGGGTATGCGTAGTAATCGACAAAGTTATAAAATAAAATTTGAACAAAAAAATTTTAGTGTATGTACCTGCACGTAAAGTGGGGATGATTTTTGGTGTTCCTCGATAAGCTGTTCAATATATTGCGGGCGTGTGAAAAACAATGATCGGAATAACGGACCAGGTCTGATGGGCTTACAATTTCTCCAAGGTATGAGTTTCTGTATGGTATGTGCGGATACACACCAGAGAAAGACTTTCCATACATTTAACAGGTCCACACAAGCACTACAAATGTTCATTACTATTACTAAACAATGGCACATATAGCGGCCCAGCGGGTACAGCGGGGCTAACTCGGGGCCCACATGGGACCTACGAGGAGCCCGGGCGGGCATTAAACGCATCGCCACAATCAGTGGAGCTCGTTAAGTATAATTCGATCGCTCACCGCCGCTGTTCACTAATCACCCGTTCATTTACATACAATTCATTTGTTTTGGTCAAGTGATGTGTCGTGCTCGTGTGTAATCAATTGGCTATTGACTTTTTAGATATCGATAAAGAGAAATGCAACCGGCAAACGAGTTCCAACCTAGCTGTCATTTAAGATAGTGGACGAAGCATCAAGCACGTGGCAATCGAGTAATAAAGCTAAGTGGGAGTGACTGTGTTCGATAGTAGTATTAACTTTTGACTACACTACTTTCTTAAAGTACCGTTTGAAGAATAGTGAGAAAAAGAAAACAATCTGTGAACAAAACTAAAACGTAAGGTTCTTGTGGCTTTGTTGCTTAACCGAGAACAAAGTACATTGGATTCGATTCATCATACACACCTGTATGTGTTAGTTCAGAACAAACTTCGTACTGGGAAACGTAGTTACTGGTTTCCTATTATTTGTCGGCATTTCATTTCAGTTAAGGACGAAAAGGAAATGGACGATGTTGTAGTTAAGCACAATACACTGTCTATTAATTAAAGCCTTTTAAATAATCGATTTATACATCACAAGCACATCCCTAGTCCGTAGCCTGTGACATTTTCACAGCTCTACAATTTGGCGCGCAATTGTTTGACGCCATTTTAGATTTGTCTACATATTAGTTTAGGAATTCCCTTATTTACAGTGCAACTGTTAGTAATTAAACACAGCTTTTACATTGTTTCTGAAATTTAAATTCTGTGTGATAGTGTGTTTTCTATTGCTGGTTTTCTTCACAATAATTCGTCACATAAAGTGTCAATGAATGCTATGATGTTTTTGTGACCTGACAGTCTATTGTTACTCAACTTTCACGACTTTTCCTCTTATTTATTTACGCATTTATGTACACACATATATAAACAGACAAGAAAAAAAAGAACAGAAAAATTGGTATGAAGGTGATGCTTATTTCTATAGAAATCTCTTCCAGCATACATGCTGCGAAAGCCACGATTGCTGCGATACATCTTGTGAATCTATGTCATATTAATTCATAACTTTTAGGCAGACTAGTTGATAGTCGCCCAAAATAAGTAATACCTAAGAAGTATTCACACATTTTCAACGTGTACTTTTATTTCAACACATTCTCCTCAAAGCCACTTAAATCTACATACATAGTTAGTAATAAAGTTGTGGCTATATACTCGAGCGTCCTTCTAGAGACATGGAGCGAGCTCACCAAAGTAAATTCAAAGGATTTAAAATCTACGCAGGGACACCAAGTAAATGATAACAAAAGGTATAATTTGCACGAAGCGCTTAGACGTAAAATTATAAAAATTATCGTTATTTAAAATTTACGAGTGCCACATTTGGAACACCCACAACATTTTTTTTAGTTACATGTATGTTGTATCTATATAGGTAGGTTTTTGTAGTAGCTACTATTTTCGGTAGAAAGTAGGAAATCTTTAAACCTTTCAAAAAGTCACATTTTGTTCACAGTTTGATACTATCTACAGTCTACATAGACATCTAAACTACACTAACCACCCACTAATCGCTACTACTACTTATCTGCGGTGTAATTGCATAACACACTAACAGTAGCGATGTCTTTCATTTCGACAGTTCAACAACATTATTTCCGTTATTTACGTTGTTGAGTAGACAAATTTTTCGAACATAAGAAGCAATGGATTAGCAATATCCTTCAAAATGATTCAGATTGATAGTATGTTACGCAATTAGGGTGCTGGCATCACTTTTATTGGTGAGAGAAGGCTTTGAAGTTGCGAAGTAATACTATAATATCGACGGTAGTAAATAAATAATTTGGCCCTCTGCATTTCTCTATACTATGTCAAGTGCGTGGCTAAAAAAAGGCGACATACCTACAGGTACCATACAGGTACCTATGTCCCTGTCGTTGTAAAAACGTACCGTATTTTTGTAGGTTTTGTTACGTAAGCTTATCCAAGGTTTTCGTGTTCCGCTTAAAAATATTTTTTTAATAAACAGACGGTTTTTACGTTGATGAGTAATGTCATTGAGGTCAGAGGGCTAAGTCCCAGGTGATTTGAAAACGGAAACTAATTTAAAAAAATGACAATCAATAAATATGGATGCTCGATTAAAGCTGTTACTGACCAAAAATGCGTATGAAAATGTCAATTTGCTATATGTCGTAATATCTATATCTATAATAATAATAAACCTAAAGAGTTTGTTTGTTTTTTTTGTTTGAACACACTAGAATTACCAGTCATCATCATCTGCCTAGCCTTTTCCCAACTATGTTGGGGTCGGCTTCCAGTCAAACCGAATGCAGCTGAATACCAGTATTTTACATGGAGCGACTGCCTACCTGACCTCCACAACCCAGTTACTGGGTGATACGTTACCCCTTGGTAAGACTGGTTGTCAGACTTTCGGGCTTTGACTACCCGTAACGACTGTCAAAGATCCGCGAATGACAGCCGGGACCAACGACTTAACGTGCTTTCCGAGGCACGATGTAAAGATGGCCACCCATCCACAGAACAACCAGAAAATGGAAGAATTGGACTAATAAATGAAAATTATTTTTTCATTTTTTAGTCCAATTCTTGAGCAAGGTTATAGGCTATTTAGCATCAAGCTACGACCCTAAGGAGCCGAGCGAAAAGAAAAAAAAGGCAGAAAGAACGAAGAAACAGCGCGGGCGGGCGATGCGATGCGACGTGGTGGGTTCACGCGGACGAAGTCACGCACAGAAGCTAGTTATTTTTATATTTTTACGCGAAGAAAATAAGTCTTTCAAATTCCTGCATAGATAACTAAAATCACAATTTCTTTCAAGATTTACTATACTTTCCCCCTTGGAAAAAAATGAAATTCAACCCCAATTTCCCTCAGGTGTCGTAAAAGGCAATAAAAAGATTATAATCAGAAACATAAGTACTTACTTATCGCTGAAACGATTACATAAAACGCTAAATATTTCTGACAATTTAAAATAACGCACCGAAATTCTTAAAAAACTTCCATAAGTGCCCGAAAAACGCTTAATTGGGAATCAATAGATTATTGTTTTCAATGCGGCGTGAAAAATAATGATTATAATCAGCAGTGTACGAGTATGTACTGGCCGTCATGATCATTCCAATAATCACTGATTTAATAGTACTTGCTTTCATACCCTCACAATTATTCGGCCCCACGATAATAACACCCAATTTATTTCTCCAATTAACGAGCAATCAATTATCCCAAAAAATACTCAGTTTCGGTGATTTTTAAAACGATTATATGTACAGCCTCTGGTGCGCGGCGGATTTAATTTTAAAGTTTGACCAACGTTTTCATAGGTCACATATGAAATTTGTCAATTTTGGATAGTTCGTTACCTAAATGTGACCTTTGGACTGGCGTGGCCAGGACAATTAATAACATTTCGTTAGGCACGTACGACAGTCCCTCGTTGTACATACCTCGACCCTGACTCTCGAGCCCGGCGTAACTTTTAATCAGTGTATTCGGTTTATTTTCATTGATTGTCGGATTGCCATTTATTTTTGGAACAGATTGATTTTGTTGTTGCGGCCTGAAATTGAAACTGTCTCAACTGTCTGTGTTTTGTGACTGATTTATTATTATGATTCTGGTTGTTGCCGACAACCGCTGTGTTTATTGCTGTTAAAAGTTGTTTTTTTATTTACATTCCGTTGAAATGCTGATAGAAATCTGTTTTTAAAAACTTCGGTTTACATAAAGTTGTCACTAACTTAGAAGGGGAGTCAAAAAGAACTGTTTCCGCCCGGGATCGAACCGGGGGCCTTGTGCGTGTGAAGCACACGTGATAACCGCTACACTACGGAAACTTATTACTTCTCCCCGAAATAACATAACTATTATGATTATGACAGACGTTCAAAATCGATTGTAACAATCTAAGGTCAGGAGACAGGTCGTTGGCCTTTGAGGATATTAAATTAATGTAATTTATCTTTAGGAATTTATAAGTTATGTCTTTCATATTTTACATAATTTCTAAATTGAAATTGTCAGAAAGTATTAGAAAGCTTGCGGATCAAAGGCCTTTGAAATTCCTCCTACCATCGCCAATGATAGGTATTATTATGAGGAACTTTGAACTCTATTTTGATGTCATATAAGCACGTAATACAATGAATAATATTTAAAAATAGCTTCGCAATTGATAGCTAGATAAATATTTACCCCCTTACTAATAAACGTTGTATAGCGTCTGTATAGTTACACAACGCTTTGTCTTCTTCTTCAAGACAAAATGATGTCGACTGAAAGAGAGAAATCGGTTGTAACTATTCATCTGATATTATATAATACGTTTATTAGTAAGAGGGTTAATATAAAGAAAGCTGTGTAAACTGCATCCCGCAATGTCTTACGCATGCTACAAAGCAAAGATTGCACCACAGTCCCAGTTATTAAACCCACTTTATTAAAGACAGTTGCCGAAACCAGCAACAGTAGCTTGCCGCCGCCTTTCGCTGCCTATGAGCCGCCATTATTTGAGTACAACTTAATGAGTCCTTTGAAGTCTTGTCTCTTTTGTTTGACTTTTCGGAGCAGACGTCAGAATTAACTGCGTGGCTCGTCGCCCGGTAATTACCAATAAGAATCCCTCTACACCCCCTTCACCCCTCTCCGCCCCTCCCAGCCCCGCCAATTACTTCTGGTTTGAAAACACAGTTAAACGTATTTTATTGGCTGTAGAATTTGGTTTTCCGCTTGATAGAGTTATGAGTTTGTATTGGTATTCGGAATTCGGATCTGAATGTCACTGCAGTTAGGTTGTGTTTTGTAAAGGCGTTTCCCGGTATTGTGAGTAGAGATTTGAGTGAATAAGTAGATACACAATAGGGATGGCGACTAATTTTTTTTTCTTCGTCTATCAGGTAGATTATTAAAAAGTATTGGGCACGTATTTTTTCTTTTTTCACATAATCAAAACATTACAGAGATAATATTGATTTGAAATGTCGCATGACGTCACGTGTTGGTATAATTTTTACCTACACATGAAGTCACGAGCCCCCACTCCCAAACTTTGACACGCTTTATCTTTGTAATTTTTGGGTTGATTGACACAAGAAAAAATATGTCTCCATTTTTTTTAATAATCTAACTGACGGACTAAATAGAATTTCGTTTACTTTACCCCGTCGTCATCCCTATTCTTTGATGATTTCAGAATTCTTTTGATTGATAACTGTTTATGCATGGAAGTATTAATGTGTACTTCAGTAACATTTCATTGCAGACGAACAATAAGGCATCTGTTGCATTGTGAAAATTTTGCATCTTGTCCTAAACTCCTAAAATGGCTTTTATGATACTCACGGAAAGAAAACACGTGGACTTATATTTACTATTTAAATGTCTTTAATCCCAGTTCACCCTAATCTACATGCCACCCGCCACTTAATTATCTTCACCCACAATCGTCACAACTCAATAATCTAACCTAATATGATTTCAATCCCTAAAGCTATAAAAACAAAGAGTATCAGCATTAAGTGAACAAACGAGCCAGGGATCACCAACTTTAATTGCTGCCTACCCACATTAACCCTTGCCATTTCCGACCAAATAACTGTAGTCAATTCTTTAAACTTTGCCAATGGGAGACAATCTGGACCAATTATCGTGGGCTTAGTGCGAGCACGAAGAACGTTGGTACAGAAGGCCGGGTCTATACAACGGCCGGCCGTACGCTACGCACACATAAACGCGTGAGATGTCTATGGACATCTCTAACGAATGCCTGTCGCTAGAGCGCTTGCACTCGCTGTACGTAGATGTGTGCGTACGTTTTCGCTCATTGAATGGACCCGGCCTTCTGTACCCACCTATTCCGTGGTCCAAGGTTTGACTTCGACGCTCCGAGATCCGCATTTAATTGTTCCAAGATGTGTGTTGCTGATTGATGGACCGAGTTCCCAGTTCTGTATTGTTTTTATTTTGTTTTGTTGCATTGTTGAGTGTTGAGCTTTTAGGGTTTTCTTTGGGAGTTTAGTGAGTTGGTGGCTTATCTGTATTTAAAAGATGTAGATTCGATTAGATTTATGTATTTAATTGTGTCGATTGTTATAATCTGTATTTTTACTCTCATAAAGAAGTAGCAGTAAAAATTTTGATGCAGAATGTGACACTCTTTGGCAGTGTGCGTGTAATTAGAAAGTGCTCGACTCGTCGGAGCTCAGTGAAAATATTTTTTTTTTGTATTTTACCATATTCATAAATATTTATTATCAAAATAAAATTGTGTAAATGGAGTTCAATATATGTTTACGGTATGCGGGGTACAAAGACCAACAATGTTAGCAGCATTCTGTACCAGAAAATAAACGAGGAAGATAAGTATGATGACGCGCTTCATATGACACACCAAATATTTATAGCACCACCAAACCGCGTCACCACGATCAAAAATACCGAAAAATATTGTTCAATTTGGCTCCTGAGGGCCCAGTAAATATACTGTGATCTAATATTAATAATAAAAATGGTTGGCTGGCGAGAATCACTCAGCCCAGGGGAACATCAATATCGCGCTTATCAGGCCCTCGCAGGCTGCTGCCTTGTTCCAGCTAGATGGCGCTGGATGGATTTGGGTTGCGGTCACTAGATAGATAAGAGCCGAAGGACCATTTCTGATGATACTATAACGATCGGGACCTGAGATCTTGCGCAAAATTTTAATAGGTTGGAAGCAGGTTCTAAAATGTGGAAATAGGAATGTCTCAGAAATTTACTTGAGGGTACTAGTGTGACCATGTTGTAGCTATAGCAAGATATAATGACTTTTAGTTTATTTTTTTACTTGCGTCTTTGCAACCTCAGAAAAAAAATCGTAAATTAATTCTTGTCAAGTACATCAGTAGGTACTGTGAGGGCTATTACATGAGGTTTTTTTTATTTGATGAACGTTATAATTGTCACGTTTATTCCAAGCAAATGTGTTTACATTAACGCGCATAATTTATCAATGTTGTTTCGAAACAAAAAACGCAAAAAAAATCGTTTTTCTTCCAGCCTGCACAACATTAAGTCGAGTTTTGCGGGCAATCTTTACAGTACCTATAGGTATAAAATCCAATCCATCACAATTGTTGGTATGCTTGTATACCTACCTATAAGTTCACTTCACGAGTTATGCTATGTTGGTAGTACCTAACACTTCTGTAAATTTTTGCCCTGTGGTGTGAGGATCCAGAATGCCGGTCAGGTTTCTAATTAATTTAACTTCAGGTTGTAACTGAGAAAGTTGTATTTGTTACTACCGTTTGTCTAAGATGCTAGTTTCTTAGGTGTTTCCTTTTGTCTATGATTTTGCAGGCTTTTATTATTAAACATTGGCAATTAGTTCGTAGTTCGGGAAGTCGTATGTACGACGAACGTTTTTAAACGCTTTAGGACATACGATTCCTATAAGGATTTATTTTTAGCAATATTTTAAATATAAACTTTTTTTTAAATTAGCAATATTGATTTATCCGTTGAAATTATATTTAGATATTTAAATAATTATGTGTAAGTATATGAAATGAATATCTACCGGTGTTTTTCTTACCGCAGAGAGGCACAACGCGACAGCATCAAGGAAATTGTTCTACGAAAATCGCGTCGCACCGTTGTCTTTGCTATCGGGTAATAAGGTAACAAGAGTCAGTTCCCGTTAGTATCGACTTATGAGAACTTTGGTAACTATGTTATAATATAATAAATGTATTTTGTACAATATGTAACGATTATTACCTATCTTCATATTCTGAGCTCAGTCTCTAAAATCCTTTAAAAAAGAAAGTTTGTAAATGGGACTCTTAGTTGGATACATCATCATGAGGCGGTAATGCCATAATCACCACGGTTAGATAACTAATTGGTGATAGCGAGAGGGATTGACGTACGGTGTGGGACATCAGAATGTGAAGTAATAATGGTCTGATCATGATCGAAAAGCAAATGCTTTTATTCTTTTATCCTAGTTCTATATACGAGTTTTTGGCCTGCTTAAATATTTGTAGTCTCAACCCATTCATATACATAATTACTGGGTGCAAAACCGTTTACTTAGTACAAACGTTCCGTCAGAAAATCAAAGGTAACGCGCCTAACGTGGCTTTAATAGCAACTATTAGAAGGGCGGGCGTTTTGGGGGACTGTCTTATGTAATTTTGACGTTCAAAAAGTGCTGATCTCAGCCTAGTTTGAATAAATGACTTTTGATTTTGATTACGCCAAAGTACCAAGTGGGCGGAGTTTGGGAGAGATTATGAGAGATTAACTGTGTAGATTAAAATAAAAGTAAAACGTAAAACGGCCCGTCAAATAGACTGAAGTTGGTAATCCTCATCACATGTATCAACACAGTTTGGAACTCTGAAACTTCTTCGGATTCAACGCAGGAGGAAAAATGTTGAGATTTATTCGAAACTCGAGCGGCGGCCATGTTGGGTGCCGAGTAAGGGACTGTCTTGTTTTTTGTAAGTGGCGATTTTCTACCCTTGTCTAGCTTGGTTATACTAAGTGAAGAGGTCATTTTTATGGTTGCCTTGCTCATTTGGTAGTAGTAAAAGCTCACGCTTTTTACCATTTCCTACTTAGGGCTACGGTACTTGAAGAGTGCAAATGCCTCCCTATCACTTAGCCTCAATCATCTGTCTGTCACTTAGCCGTATCTTTTCCCCCTTTTTGGTAGCCAGTTTAGTTTGCACCGAATACCTGTTAGGTACCCCGTGCATGGTCTCATAGCGAGTCCGACATGCACTCGGTCGGTCTTTACCTAAGACAAAATCCTGTAAGTAACAGATTAATAATTAATCTGTTTTATAATTCAAACACTGCCAAAGTACTGGCAATTCTTTCAAAATTCTGTACCCAAAACTTTCAGTCGAGTGTTTTCTCCTTGAAACTACGCTGTATAACTCCTTGTGAAGGCGAGTTTATTGCAACAAATCAAAAGTTCTGGCCGGTGACGCCGTGAATAACGCTGCCTCTACTCCTCTATATCATGCAGTTAAACTAGGTGCGCTACTTCCCTTGAAAATGTAAGTAAATGGGTGGGAAGTGTTATTCTATGTTTCTTGTGATTGTTCTGGACGGCTGCTGCGGTTCTTCCCTCCCAAAACGTTTAAAAAATGTGCGTGGTCGGAAAACCCCCGCGAACTTATTTTAACTTTTTCGAACGAAAGAACGAAGTTTCTGACGCGATACTCGCAATCACACACAGTCGTATTCATTGTTAGACGTAGAATCAGACGGAGAACAAGTCGCATGGAGGGGACATAACGCTTTTCCGTAACGTGACGATTTCTATAGAATAGAACTTCGTTCCTAAAATTAGTGATCAATTCTATGTCGTCATGTTGTTTTACATCTGTGGTGCTAAAGATGGCGTACCTGAAAATAAGAGATGGTGAGAAATGAAATAAAATCTTTTTGTCATCCTGTTGCTAAGGCAACAAACAAAGAGACTTAGATTAGCTCTGTAAATTCATGCGAAAAAATACATTATTCTTATATAAGTACACTATCTCTAAGCATTCTACAAGAAAAAGGCCTCGCAGCGGCTTTTAAGATCATGTAAAAATCATCCCGTAATTCACAATTTCACAGAAATATCCACGGGATTTGCTCGCATCGTGTGATTTTATATTCTATGTATATTTTCTGGTTTTATTGGAGAAAATCCCGGTTTTATGTACGCTCGACCCTTCAATCATTTCCTTGTGAAGTGGATTTTGTTATTCTTGATGGACAAAGTCAAGGGCTCTCGAATTAACCCCCTCCATGACAGTTGTTCGTTTTATGAAAAGAAAACTATCAAATTATATATTTTAGTGAAGTCCTAGTCCTATTGAATAGTAGCAAACTTTGTTTTGTTTAAAATAAGGTGTATTTATAACTGGGTCTATTATCACGTTAAATATTGAAGGTATCTGTTAGGTACCTAATATAATAACTAAGTAGTTCTACAATAGACGTGAAAACTGAAACTGAGCCTAATGAGAAGCCTCAATAAGACTCATCGAGCATTTGAAAATATCAAATTATAATGGATATGGAGGTCCGTTTCCAAGATGGTATTTTCTCTATTGTTCTAAAAGATTAATAATATAATTTGAGCAATTTAATTTTTATGTGCGATTAATTCGTCTTGCCTCCAGACGCCATTGTTCTGGGTAATGACCCGATTAATTGGCATTTCGGGCGAATTGCCCGTGAGTGCCGAATGCCGAAAACCGAGAATCGGCCTTTAGAAGAAACGATCCCAATTAACACTCACTTAGTCGTTATAACTCAGAATGAAACTAATAATTAAATGTATATTAAAATGAGAAAATGTATATACACAGAGAGAAGTGGAAAGAGAGTAGGGAGACCTTTGCCCTGCAGTGGGACATCACAGACTAATAATAATAATAACAATGTCTCATGCGGGTGCTGGAGTTGTATAAAGTAGATACAACTCTGCGCACCTTCCTGATGTTGTGTATGGGGCAATGGAGGACGGTCCTTCGCTATCCAGGATGTTGAAATATCCAGAGGAATAGCGAACCGATAAGGATCGAGCGAGGCATATTCCAGGGCGACAGTTTGAGTCCGCTTTGGTTCTGCTTGGCCTTGAATCCTCTAAGCACACTGCTGGAGGATTCAGGTCTAGGCTATCGGCTGAGGAGAGGTGGTCCGGTTATATCTCACCTCCTTTACATGGATGACCTAAAAGTCTTAGTCCCCAACAATTTGCAACTGATGGAGCTACTGAAAATTACTGAAACTTTCAGTAGCGCCATCAGGATGGAATTTGGTGTGGACAAATGTGCGGTCATGCATGTAAAGCGAGGGGAGATTGTGGAGTCCGTGGGAACCCAACTCTCGGATTCCACAAACCTATAAGTATTTGGGTATGTCGGAAGCGTTGGGCATCAATGTTACTGACATGAAGCAATCGTTAAGGGAGCGCTTCTTTGGCCGCCTGAAAAAGTATTTAATAGTCTTCTTTAGGCGGAAACAAGGTGCGCGCCTTCAACGGTTGGATCATGCCGGTTTTAATGTACTCTTTCGGCATACTCAAATGGACTCAGACCGAACTCGACACCCTGGATAGGAAGGTCCGTACGCTGCTGACTGCAAATCGAATGCATCACCCACGGTCATCGGTAATGAGGCTGTATATCCCGCGAAAGTGTGGAGGTCGAGGTTTTTTAAACGCTAAGACTCTTCACAATCTCGAGATATGCAGTCTCAGGGAATATTTCCTAGAAACCGACGTGGGGATGTAGTCCTGGTGGACAAGGGGCTCACCGCGCTCTCCTTAGGTAAAGAGTACTGGCGCAAGCCAGTAGTGCTTGACAATAATGATCGCATGGAGGTATGGCAAAGTAAGGAGCTTTACGGACGCTTTTTCCGGGCCCTACATGGACCCGATGTAGATTTACTAGCGTCCGTAGCCTGGCTGTGTTTCGGTGA
This sequence comes from Hydraecia micacea, assembly GCA_914767645.1. Lineage (NCBI taxonomy): Eukaryota > Metazoa > Arthropoda > Insecta > Lepidoptera > Noctuidae > Hydraecia > Hydraecia micacea. Next base: position 20,150,575 of record OU611778.1, read on the forward strand.
CATAACTGTCCCGCACGATGAGAACCTCGTGAAAGCCGAGAAAGATAAACAAATCAAGTATCTTGACTTGGCTCGCGAGGTTGTCGACATGTGGGATGTTGACTCAGCAATCATTGTGCCGATAGACGTGACAGCCAATGGCTAAAGGCCAAGAGCCTCGATCAACACCTGAAGAGGCTCTCGTTGGGCAGCTGGATCATGGGCTTGATTCAGAAAGCAGTACTTCTGGACACGGCCGCATAGTTAGGAGGTTCCGCTCTCTGGAGCCCTGACCACCGGTAGCTTGGACCCTGTTCCCGATACCGGTGGGCTACTATTTTTTATATTAAATGTTTTATATTTTTTATTATATTCTAATATTTAAAAATATAATTTATATGTATTCACATAAATACCTAAAGGAAATAATAACATTAAAATGATGGAGTTCCTATTTTGTAGATAATCAATTTACAATTTTTGCAGGTTTTCTTTATGGGGGTTTAGTAAAAAAATCTCATTGAATATACAATGTTAAACTGCTAACAGGATTACAATAAATCTACCAATCTATTACAAATTGATGTTTACAGTACACTACAAAATTATTGGCAGCCCACGCTTGATTCTTTGGTCCAAAAAGGCTTCTCCTCTTCACTCCGGCTCGCGGCACGCGACTTTCGCGTACGTCACGTCAAGCGACGTTCCCGTTCGTCACGGCGAGCGACGTTCTTGTATGTCACGCGTTGTAAATGTGACGCAAGCTGGTCCATCGCTCGTGGAAACAGTCTCATTTTTCTATTATTTCCTCGGATCATAGAAGCAAGGGAAGTAAGGTTTCTTAGACGGCGATAAGTCTGAAGCTGTCCGGTAGCTTTTACAGAATACGTTAAATTCATGACCCTATTGGGAATACCGTCCGCCTTTATATATCATCGTCGAATGTATTTTTCAAGAAAATTTATCCTAAATTCTATAAACTGCTACATTGTATTCAGAAGGTGTTTAGCTAACTTTACATTTACATGGACTTATTGTATTCGCGTCAACCATAAACTTACGAAAATGCTCACTGATTCTAAAAGTTAACTATAAATAAAAACAGAGGTTCGGTGAGGATTTTACAGGATTATCTTCTGGAATTTTGAGGAAACTATAAGGTAAAAATTTTCTTTAACAGATTATGCGAATTTTGGACATATTGAAGTCTCCATTGCCTTCATTTTCAATTCACCTTTCTTTCTATATTCCATGTTTGCCCCAAGATGTGTTTTTGTATTCACGTTTTATATGATCCTATTCTAGTGGGGAAATTTGTTGGTGAGTACAATGTATCGACAGGACACACATCGATGGAGTGTAGACATGATTTTTCATGATATATGGGAACTGTTCCGGGACAGGTGGGGCTCCCCAATAAAAATATCTGCCTGCTTTTCCCAACTATATTGGGGTCAGCTTCCAGTCTAACCGGATCCCAAGTTTTCCATCTTTGGAATCGTTTCAACGCAGTTAAAAACACAAAGCACAGGTCAAACAAAAATATATTCACAAAACGCGACGCGCAACGGTCGGCTCCGGCACAGATAAAAAATCATAGTTAGAGACATAAACTCTAAGCTGTATAGGTACAAACCAGCTACTTTTTAGATGATAAATAAGTGAAAAAAAAAATGTTTTTTTTATTTTCTATATAACTCGGTTCAGACTGATGTTAGGTTATGTTACCGCATATTAACTTTTGTTCTTCATGTTATTGTCCATCTAATTAATAACGTTTGATCGATGGCCGCGAAAAAAAAAACTGCACCATTTTTGGTTATTGGCTTTTGTTGGTGAGTACAATGTATCGACAGGGCACACATCGATGGAGTGTAGACATGATTTTTCATGATACTCGTATATGGAAACTGTTCCGGGATAGGTGGGGCTCCCCGATAAAAATATCTGCCTGCCTTTTCCCAACTATATTGGGGTCGATCGGCTTCCAGTCTAACCGGATGCAGCTGAGTACCAGTATTTTACACGGAGCGACTGCCTATCTGACCTCCACAACCCAGCTACTGGGTAATACCCCTTGGTAAGACTGGTTGTCAGACTTTCGGGCTTCTGACGACCCGTAACGGCTCTCAAAGATCCACCAATGACAGCCGGGACCAACCGCTTAACGTGCTTTCCGAGGTACGGAGGGGTAAAGATGGTCACCCATCCACGGACCAACTGCGGCAAGCGTAGCTTAACCTGATTGATCGACCCGTGCGGCTGTTATTATTTAGCCACAAGCCCCTGCCTGGGGCTCCCCGATAATGGTAATGATTTCTATTATAATCGAAATGAAAGGAAAACAAGGAGGATCCACTGTTTATCATTGTGATTGTAAAAGTTGAGAGGGAGCGAATGGGGTGTGGAGATGTTATTAATTTTATTTGTGATTCAGAATGATGTTGCAAATATTTTGTTTAACATTTGGTTTTTCGGTACAGCTTTTGTTGATAAGACTATCTTCTTTTAGCTTTTTGAATACGAGAGCAGCAAAGCATTGTTAGACTGCTTTGATTGATTCATAATTTAGTTATGTGTTTGAATCCCAAACAATAATACCAACTGTCATAATCAAAATCCTTTGTCAATCCTATGTCAGAATTCACGTGATGGAATGAAACTCAGCCTGATTGCCTGCCAGGTCTAGAGCACTGGAGCAATGGTGGCCAGTGGTAACGACCGCGACTTACGAATTGTAGGTCGTAGGTTTGAACCCAGTCAAGCGCATTACTTTGTGTAAATTACTTAATCACTACTGCTCTCAAAACGGTGAAGGAAAACATTGTGACGAAACCGGCATGTCCTAGAACCATAAATTCGAAGCCCTGTGACTTCAGTCTACCAACCTGCACGGGTCCCGCGTGGTAGATTACGGCCTACTCCCTCTCGCTGAGAGGAGGCCTGTGTCCCAGCAGTGGGAACATTATAAGCTGATTATGCTAAAGCATTGTTAAAGTAACAGACCTCTCAAGGTTAAACGACTCCACAATTTTTTACGTGAAGAGTACGAGAAAGTCAGTGACTATTGGTACCATAGTCCTAACTATAAACTTTACTACGGCACTTAGTTTTACCACAACAAAACACTAAATATATACTCAAGTAAGCCCATCAGGTCTTCTAAGAACGGACACACGTGCGGAGTGCGCCACTAAACGCGTCCAAACGATTACCTAAATCGCCATGTAACGTCACTCAACGTAGAAGCGTTCCCGTGTCGCCGTCGCCGCGTCGTCCCCGTCCCTCGTTCTTACCATCCCTGTAGCGTGTACCAGCCCTAACTTTGAAAACTGTAATTGCTCGTTACAAGTGTATCATTGGCTTTAGACGGATAAAAGCGTCTTTCAAGCGAAGAGTTCTGGAGATTCAGTTATGGAGTATTATGATAGCTTTGAAGTATTGGGACGGGTGTAATAGAATTTTGATGTGATCATGATATTTGGGGGCTGATTTTTTGATAAGGTTGCTGATGTTTTTGTGGTGTTGAAGTTGTTTATGCGTGCGAGAAATGGAGCAAAGATTTTGTTTTAGGTTCGTCAAGGGTTTTACTCCAAAGTAAGGTAGGGGTGGAACTGTCTATTTTAATTATATAAACATTCAAACTTAAATTCTCTAGGCTGTTTTATTAAAATCGTCGTGGAAGATTTTGTTAGACATAACAAAACCTTCCTAAGTTATTTATATGTACACCAGGCTAACCATTAACACCTACAATAGTATCTAGCTCAAGGCAAAAAGTCCAATAAATTGAGCGATACAAAGCCGGGCTCCTTAGACGCTCAATTTGCACAAATAAGCGGCCCGTCCGAATTCGTCCGATCCCGTCCGAATCCGTCCAGTAAGGTGTTGAGCACACTGAACTGATTCGGATATTTTTACATGGAAGGAACGTCTTTTAAAGCTGTTTTGTTACGTCTAGGCTGTCGGTTACTGTCTACCTGAAGCTTAAGATAGCGATAGAAGTACTGTGTGCAGTGGGCTGAGTCTAACTGAAGTTAAATGTGCTGGATTAGACTTTTAATTGACATTTTGCAGGTGTTAGTCGCCTTCATAAATAATTGTCAATTTAACTGCAGTGGCGACTCCTAGGAAGCTTATATTATGAGGTTTGAGAATTCTGTTCATATCTTACAGAAAGAAATCTGAATCAATATTCACATCCCAAGTTTTCTTAAAACGTTGGCTTTAAACCTATATGAATTTGATGGATATACTATAACTTCTGGCTTCTGTAAGTATCTGTTAGGTTTAAAAATCACAGCAGTGCTGCGCAGTGGTAAAAATTGTTCAATGTGAATAAATCCTACTTGAGGGAATAATAAAACTTGATATTTAAAGAATTATTTCTTTCATTTGCATTTAAATTGGCAGATTTCACAATTTGCAAATTGATGTTTGCTAGTTTTTCAACGTCACATTATTCTGTCAGAAAGGTACATCTCAAACGTTTACTTTAGAGTTTTGTGTAAAAAAGCTTTTTGCCACTTAGCTGTTAGTACAGCTTTTATGTCGAATTTAAGGCTTTTAATATTCACATTAAACTAATGTGTTACTCCAGTTAGGCAATGTAGGGGTAGGATTTAAAAGCCTTTATTGATCTAGACGAGTAGTGTGTAAACGTTTCTGCTCACAATGGTAAGTGCAGTAAAATGGAACAGTTACTTATAGGATGACGTTTTTTGGGATCAAATACATAATAAACAAATGAGCTTACATTAAACATAAATTATGAAGGTCTTTTAATAGGCTTGATTTTAATAGGCTCAAAAGTGATCTATTCTTCGTTCGTCCCGAAGTTTTGTCCCGCATCCCAAAAAATTCTTAGTTTATCCCATATCTTCAATTTTGATAAAGGAAAGTTATACTGAACAGCGTTCAATTGACAAAATATACGTGATTGTGTCTCTCAATGTTCGATTACGAGATCAGGGATTATTAAATTATCCCGTGAAATTTTGCCTGGTAATCCGTTGATTCGTTTTAAATTAAATTGTAAGTACTTAACATTATCGCAAAAGTATCTCTCCAATTGTATACTAACAGGAGTGAATGAAGTAATGTAGGATGACTTCAGTTCACCTGCCGCACACAACGCACACATTCACACAACTATTCAATTTTCTCTATCTACTTTACGTCGACGACTTTATTTTGCAATTTTCTAGCAAATTAACTCCATCTCAGTACCATTATGAAAATGAGAAAATAAAACTAATACCAAAAGCTAGCAATGAATACTAAGAAACAATATTTACAAGACTTTTAATTTATCTTAAAAGTTGCGACAAAATATATTTCTCTTAGAAAGTTTCGAAACGTGACAAAGAGTAAGTGGGTAATTGAAAAAGAATCGCTCAAGCAAAAGAGAGCTGCAAGTGCATTTAATATTTTAAGTGAAATAAAAATAGCATGGCGTCACTTTGTCTTTGTTTTTGTGAAGATCTTCGCGAGTCAAAGGTCGGAAGTTAATAAAAAGGTGGAGTTGCGCTCCAACAGTGACGGAGAATTGATTCTCAGAGAAGACGATTTCTCTTTCTAAATACGATGTGCAATAGCTGAGAATTAAATTCTTTCAAGTCAAACGTATCTTCCAACTATTCGTCTTGTGCATGGCTTTTATCTTGCTGTTGAATTTTCTTGATGGACAAACTTATTCGTCAATAAGTCCTATTTTTTTTATTGCGATATGGGCCATCTCTTGACCTCGATCTCGCCTAGTGGAAAGCGATGGATGAGGTCTATGATGGAACGAGCAAGCCCAGAAGATGCTTATTCGCTCTTGTTTTGAAGGCTGACAGGATATTAAAATTCCTGTAAAATTAAAAACATTTAAGTTAATAACTTTACCGGCCCGCTACGGTATGTTAGGCAGCTCCAACGCACCTGACAAAAGAATAGTGTCAATCTCCTTTTCCTCTACAAAATTCACGCTTCGATACAAAAATTCCCACCAAAAGATATCATCCCCATCCGTATTGAAATCTTTCTTGAAGTATGTATCGCGGCACACAATCGGCTTTCCCCACACGAAGCGCATCGGCACGTTGTGTGACGCTTTGCTCCGTCCACTTGATCCGTTGTGCGGCGCTCGCGTGAATACGGCTGAATGTGGCTGAGACGGTCTGAACGCTGCAGGAATGAACATCAGGTGGAGGTGGGCGAGTAATACTACTGATATCAAAAGTAAAAAAGTATGGCTGGGATTAAATTTTATTCTTAAGGTGTTTACGAAGCTCATCTCTCTCTCTTCTTTTTTTGTCTTTGCTTTGCTTTTCTTTCTTTTTTTGTCTTTTTTGCATTTTTTTTTATGATTGTGTGCTATGATTGCGAGGAAGGTTAAATAATGTCCTCAATGTTAACTACAATAATAATTATAATTAATGAGGTTCCAAATGTTCTCCCGAGTACCGCTAATAGTATGCTAATTGGTACACATGTTTAACAATGTGAAACGGGACTTCTAGCGCAATTTTCCCAAGACCGGTCCTTTTGTGCAAAACATTGCCTAGATATTCTTTGGCTAGAAAAATAATGGGCTATTGAAGAATCTATTATTAGACGCGTCTAGACAGATGGTACTTAAGTTCTTAGATTCCGACCCTTACCCCTTTATAGTCGACTAGTTATGAACACCAAAGGAACTTAATATCAAAAAAGTCTAAAAACAGAAGTCTATCGTTGCCTAGGCTAATTCTAACACTTTGTCATCTAGTCGGCTGATGTTTTTCTATCATTGCAGGCTCATTGTGACGTAGCAAAAAAATTAAATATTAATCGTGTCTAGTAGCGACACCTGCTGTAATTAACGGCGGACTAACGCCTTGGTTGTCAACGCTGTTCTACGTTGACACAGATGGCGTTGATGCCTTTTGTTTAGTTAATTAATTGCAAGTTTATTGGATAACTAAATAATAAATAAACAAACTTACATAATTTACCACATTTTATTTTAAAAAAACAATGTCTGATAAAATGAAGATACAAATCGATAAGAAATCTTATATGGTCTGTGAAAGATGATTCGAGAAACTGTCAGATTGGTCTGGAGGAAAAGGCGGGGTACGGTGTCCGGTCTTTACGATCAAGGACACGAGCCTAAAGGCCGATTGAGAGGGACTTAATCCTAGGAGGATTGGGATGTGTCCAAATAACCCGATGGGGTTTTTATAAATATGAGCTGTTATAGGCAGAATTCCGTGAGTACTAAACCATTTTCTCTGTTCTTGCTGGATAGCCTATAGCTTAGATTCTTGCATGTGTGTTCTGACACGAGGACGTTGTTTCAGGTCTGGCTTTTATGCTAGCCTTTTAAGATTGGTGCTATGCGCGATTGATTTGATGCCTTGGTGTTGCGCCGTGTGATGATTTGGTATTCATCAGAGCGCAGGCGGATTTGAGGTTATCCCTTGCGGTGTGGTCCTCCGACGTTAGGAAGGCTTTACCTAGCCGAATCCAGGTGATGAGGGAAGTACGCCACTCCAGGTAACGAAAGCGTCACCATCTTGTCCGTAGGCCGCGTTCGCGTGTGTTCACAGGTTTCTCCTGTGAACGACGCTAAGGACCCTGAACCGTCAACTGAGGGTGTTATACTGAAGGTTTTATAGAGAGTATTATCTGTGTGTCATTGTCATTTAATCTATGAGAGAGTTAGGCCTTTTGTAGGAACTAGGTTGTTTTATGACCAGTTGTTGTAAGGATATTGTGTCTCGGGTTTGCTTAGTATAGTAGTTATTTTCCCTATATGAGCACAGTCCTAAAAAGGCCAATACATGTTCGATTGAGCTAGAAGTTGTTAATTCGATCACCTCACGGATTCGCTATAGCGACTCTGAGAAACTGCTATTTGTCTCATTGCTGGCGTTCACTGACACCACTAGGAACGGAGACTAGTTGTGTGGGTGTATGCCGTAGACTCTGGGAAGGGTACATTGGTTTAGTGGCTTGCCACATTGTTTGTAAGTACTTTCAATTTTGTATAATTCCAATAAACTTTGTGTTGTGTAAGAAGGTACTTGTTTAATTAATCCTTTCCTAGCAGGTTATACCTTATAAATTTACTTTAGCACGGTGGTGAGTAGTATAGTCAAATAGAAACCATCATCAGCTTGTTTCCAGTTTAATAAAGTACAGGCACTGCGGCAAACTTACCGTGCGGTTCAAACACATATTTAAACTATTTTGTAATTCTGGCTTATCCGTAACTTATCATGTAATTACTGTAGACTATGGGCTTAAGTATTATCAATTGGGTGGTAAGCTTTACGTAATACAAATTTATTTTATTACTGTCATTTATGGCTACTAACAACATTACTTTTTACTACCAGAATTGTAGAGGTACTCGTACAAAGCTGCAAACGCTCTACATGAACATATTGAGTAATTCTTATGACGTTATCGTTCTAACCGAAACTTGGCTTATTCCTGATATCCGTGATAGTGAATTTATTGATGAACGATATGTTGTCTTTAGATGTGACCGTGACCGTGTTGCGACGAATAAAAAAGATGGAGGTGGTGTTCTAATTGCTGTGCTTCGTGAATTGCGGGCGACAATATTGAAAACTCAATTATTTAACTCTGAAATTGAACAAGTTGTAGTACAGTTACCTGCCAAGCAGCAGCATACACGTCATATTATTGGTGTCGTGTATATTCCACCAGCGTCTCGTGCAGAGGTATATGAGCAATACTTAGACATGCTGCAAGGCTTAGCTAACAATCCCAATTGCAATTCATATCATTTCTTTGGTGACTATAACTTGCCTGAGATTGATTGGGTGCAGCAGGGGAACCATGCCACTGCGCGTCACACGGACCCTACGGGACGTATATTACTTAATTTTATAAATATAATAAATGGTTTACAATTTCATTACACAAAAAATAGTTCAGGTCGTGTGCTAGACTTGATAATCTCTAACGCGGACCCTCAAGCGATGCCCTGCAATATCCTGGTGAATCCCGATAGCCTCCACCCCCCCTTTTCAATATTAACTCACCTAGATGTGCGTTTCAAACCAATGAAATGCTGTCATGTTCGCAGGTATAATTTTTACAAAGCAAACTATGATTGCATTAAACACGACGTAGGTAATATAGATTGGGAAGAGTCACTCTCTCATCTTTCTTCTGAGATGGCTGTTGATTTTTTTTATGAAACTATATATAAAGTTATCAGGTCGCATACTCCATTAACTCATACTAAAAACTCAAAATTTCCGATCTGGTTTTCACCTTCTCTAATAAAAAAATTCAAAACTAAAGAACATGCTTGGATTAAGTGGAAGAAATATGGTAATCACTCTGATTACGTGCGTTTTTCAGATTATCGCAGATTGTTTCATAGTGAGACCACTAAATGTTATAAGAGATATATGACATCAGTTGAGGACAGTGTTCCAAAATCTATTAAGTATTTTTGGTCGTATGTCTCTTCCAAGAATGGAAAAGCTAAGTATCCTGCTAATATGTTTTACAAGAATGTTTCTTCCGACGACCCCAAGGTGATATGCAATTTGTTCTCGACTTTCTTTTGTTCGGTATATGAACCCTCTACCTTTGACCCAGACATATGGCAACCGTCTAATTGCTACGAAGACAATTCGCCATGTATCTCTGACATCTACTTGCCACAGGAATCAATACATACAGCATTGAAGGCACTTGATTCTTCTAAAGGAGCTGGACCCGATGGCATACCACCCTCCTTCTTCATAAGTACAGCTGACCACTTGTCTTCTGCCTTATATATAATTTTTAATAAATGTTTGAAGGAAGGGGTCTTTCCTGCAGTTTGGAAACGTGCCTCTATTACTCCTGTGTACAAGAGCGGCGATAAAAATAATGTTGAGAATTATCGGCCCATTTCCATTTTGTCCACTTTGTCAAAGGTTTTTGAACGACTTGTGCACAGTGCCGTATATCCTCATATCCGTCATCTTATCATACCCGAACAACATGGTTTTGTCAAATGTCGCTCTACCACCACTAACCTCATGACCTTTGTGAACTATCTTTTCGAAAATATGGACCGCCGGGTACAGGTTGACGCTGTTTACACGGATTTTCAGAAGGCCTTTGACAAGGTGGATCACACCCTGCTCATGGAAAAAATTGCTTTTAATGGTATACGCGGCAATTTACTCAGATGGTTTGCTTCATACATTTTCAATAGGACTCAGAAGATCGTCATTAATGGGCATGAATCTGACTCTATAGTTGTTAAATCCGGGGTTCCACAGGGGTCAGTATTGGGTCCTTTTCTATTCATATTGTTTATTAATGACATTAAACATTGTTTTATCAACACAAAATTCTTGATGTATGCAGACGATATGAAAATTTATACCACCTGTAAGAATATTCGCGACTGCCAGTATTTACAGCAGGACCTTGATAGATTTTATGAATACTGCCTCAAAAATAAACTCTTTCTAAGCCTTCCTAAATGTTACACGATTTCATTTACTAAAAATAAAAATCAAATCAAATTTAGTTACTCAATAAACAGTATAAGTCTTAAGGAAGTTCAGTCTGTCCGGGACTTGGGTGTTACGCTTGACACTTGTCTGCATTTTGATACTCATATTGACAATATAGTAAAAAAAGCCTTTCAGATGTACGGACTGGTCATGAGATTTTCCAGTAGCTTTGTGCGACCCTCTACATTCTTAATATTATATAAAACCCTGATTCGGTCGCAATTGGAATACGCCGTCCAAATTTGGGATCCTCTATATGATAAGTATAAAGATAGGCTAGAAATTGTGCAGAGAAAATATTGACGTTCGATGAATTATAAGTGTAATCGTCCTAAAGTCTCTTATAAACAATTGCTGAAACGTTACAATGTTCTTAGTTTGCAGTCTAGACGATTTCTTCTGGGTGTAATGATGCTGCATGGTATATGCAATAATAGATTCGACTGCATTCCTTTAACAAATAGTCTACATTATATAGTACCTAGATCTGTCATGCTTCGTGGGGTACGTGTGCCTCGACTATTTCACACGAACTCGTGCAGGACTAACGCCGGGGAGCGCGTGCCTCTTCGTCGCCTTGTTGATACGTACAACGCTCACTTCATGGAGCTTGACATATTTACTCTTTCCAAAGATCGTTTCAAGGCGAAAGCAATCGAGTTACTGAATTCATAAGTATTTTTTTTTTCCCTCCTTTTTATTAGGCTTTTACGATGCACACTATTTTGTCTGTTTTCCTTTAACCTTTTTTTTTGTGAATCCGTGGACAATGTTGTGGGTTACATGTATAATAATATAAATATGGTATAGACTGTGTATAAATGTATTTCTAAGTTTTGTGCTATTTTAAGAATCTCTAGTTAAGCTTGGCATGTAACTGTTTTTTGTCCCTAACAAATAAAATAAAATAAAAAAAATAAACAAATAAACTACAAAAAACCGGGTTACATCATGAATACAAACTGAACATGAATATGTATTGCATCGTGAATAGACCCGGGCTAAGGATACGTACGCACTGGGCGGTTGTAGACACTGGTAAGACTATGGTACGGTAATTCGGCGACATACTGAATGACTTGTCTAATAGTGCAGAAACTGGTATTCAACTGTATGACTGGATGCTGACCCCAACATAGTTGTCGGATATCTATGCACGCAACGCAACTGAGCGTAGTGGCTATAGTTTTGAGTCCGCGTATCACTGGTCAGTTTCCCTCAGTCGTCAGTTTATTTAATTCGCCAGTTTCGTTGATTAGTCAGTTTCACTGATTCGTCAGTTTTACCGATTAGACAGTTGCGTTAATTCGACAGTTTCCAGTGTTTGCCAGTTTTCGTCGATTCGTCAGTTTTGTACACTCAAGAGAAAAGTTTTTACGTGTTGAAAAACACATATTGTGGATAATTTATCCTGCTGTTAGGAATATCTTAGTAAAAGCATTTTGAACCCACAATCATAATTTTTTTCACCGCCTTCCTTTACTTGCTACACGATGATTTATTTGCCAAGCTTTTTAATTAGTCATCAAATACCGTGATCACCCATGTTATATCTATATAATGAAGATTTCTTAATAAGAATGTAAATTATTTTAATTGTGTAAGTATTTTGTAAATACGTAATGTATAAAACATTATTAAATTAAAGCATTCAATTTCAAAGCGGCACCACAAGTTAGTATCTACAGGTACATATTCTGATCCATTTTCAGCAGATCCTTTTGGAACAGACCATAGACGTGATTATTTATTTTAATATTGATTGTTTGATTGATTGGCTAATTTATGGAGGGTACACCTCACCATTAATTAGTCAATTACACTCTGCTGTGTCCTCGAGATCAAGGAAACTATGTAGTAACGCGCAGGTACTGCTATCCAAACACTAAATTTGAAATCAACAAGATAAGCAAAAAACATGACACAACTAGTGGTGCCCTCTCTCGGTAAATCATTCGCGTTTTAGTGCTTGCGCTATCCGCCACATACGTTTTCGTTCCTCTCGAAAATTAAAAAAATAAATAGTTTCAAGTGTTTTTGGATAAGGTGTGTTTATGTATTTTATTGTTAACGTAAAGTATAGTATAATTAAAATCATTATGCCGAGAAAACGGTACAGTGATGAAGATATTGAGGCCTACGTAAATCGAAAAATGAGGAAGATCGAGAAAAAGTTGAGGAAAAGACGTCGACAACGCTCATCTTCGCAGGATTCTTTAAAAACGTTAGGTAAGTACAAATTAAATAACAAATTACAGTGAAATTATGTACCTAGCTACTATTCTACATAAAGAGATTTTTTTTTTCTGTAAGCGGGTACCCACATTGTGAGTTGTTATTATAAAAGTGGTTGGATAGCAGTACCTGCGCGTTACTACATAGTTTTCTTGATCTCTTCGGACAGAGACTTCGTGTAATTGGGATTGAACTTCACTTCAGGTAAGTTCGTTTAATCCTCAATCAGCATTGTCAAATAGCTGCAAGAAACTTGTTACAGTACCGAACACTCAAATTGTTTATAGTCGTAACGATATTGCGACTGGTCTGTAAGTTTCTAGCATTGCACTATGATTATATTATTGTTTGACACAAGTGTCAGTTGTATCGTTTTTTTAGTTATTAAAGTCCTCATCCAGTATGCAGGTTTATTCAAGTGTTCTCAGGGCGCAGACGGGATCGATAACAATTTGTGCGTGAATATCTGAACGGATTATGAATAAAACAAGATTTGCATAAAACTGAAAATAAAAGAAATAATCACGTCTATAGTCTGTTCCAAAAGTATCTGATGACAATGGAAACAAATTGATCAGAAAACGTACTTATGGATACTAATTCGTACCACTTACAGATTGCATGCTTTGATTCGATTATGTGAATACAAAACCCGAAATTCTTATTTTAAAGCACCTTCAGTTTGTTTTTAATTTGCCTATTAAGGTTTTTAATAACCTCAACTTTCATCGATGATATTTCATAATTAGATTTATATTATTTGATTTTAGATTATTTGATAATGTTATTAAAATGTTAATTGTTAAAAAAAGTGGTGAGATATAAACTTGAAACCATCTATTACCTACACATGAATGTGTTACCTGAATGAGGTTTGTTTACACTTTAGCAGATTTTTTTTGGAACAGACTATACGTAACGAGATTTTACGAGATATAAGTGAAAATATTTGTTTGTTTTGGCTGATTGTGTGACTTGTGATCAAAGAGCCATTAATTTGATAGTCAGATTTGAAAGTAAACTTAAAAGCAATCTATAAATTATTCAACACGCGTTGAATATTAAGTTTTGAATATTTTTTTTCCTTTATTTTGAAAGGGATCACAGTGTTCACATAAATATTGATATTTATTTAGTGACTTAGGTACCTTTATGTACGTATTGAATACGGATCTGAAGGATGTAAATAACAATTGACTATACAGAGAAATTAAAATAGCTAGTGAAACTTAGCAGACGTGACGGGTATCGATATCGAAATGTGATCAAATAAAAAAATAATTAATTAGACGAGTTGTTTTTGTTGATGACCACCGCAGGTAATGTAGTCACTTGAAATATCAGTTAAAAACAGTTTTATTTGTATATAAAATCATTTTTTTTTTATTTTGTCGTTTTTAGATATCGATACCCGTCACGTCAGCGAAGTATCGCTAACTAATTTAATTTCTCTGTATAGTCAATTGTTTTTAAAAAATACTTAACAACGCTTTTGGCAAACGTCTAATACACATCGTCACTAGATTGATGATCTTGATAAACTCTTCAAATACCCACGAAGGGAAAATATACAGGGTTATTGGAAAAACACCAACAACCTCTTAAGAGGTCATTCAGGCACTCATCATTATGAACAACTTTTACTATGGGACCAAACCTAAAATCGCAAAAAAAAATCAGCTGTTCCCTACATTTATGTTCGTATAACTCGTCAAAATGTAGGGAACAGCTGTTTATACTATCGATATACTATCGATTGTAGACTTCCCATTTTGTTCGATAGCTTAGCAGAAAAAGCTAGTACAATAAATAAATAATTCATTTATTCACAAACCAAGCTAAACACACACTAAAATATTTACATAATTTAAAAAGCTAACAGTCTTAAAATAATAATATGTGTAAGTATATAAGGAGGGAGCGGAACTAATCAAAGGGCATATATATGTAGGATCAGGAGTAGGTTTTATGTATGTCTCGTTATTATCAGGATATTTTAATTACTGTGGGCGTACTGTGAGTAGTGTTGGTTATAGCGCAATATAAAAACGGTTTGCAGTTCAAATTAGATTATAATTTCACGAACAATTATCACACTAGCAAATTACACACTGTATGTACACGACACAACTAGATACACAGTAAAATAATTATTTACAGTAACTAAGTAATTGCGAACAAACCGTAGGATCGATTACTGTTCGTATAGTGACAGAGTCACCCAAATGAAGTTAAGTAAACCGACAGGTTTGTCGGGAACTAGTGCTCTGTCAAGAGTTGAGTCCATAGACCGACTGACTCTGCCTGACTGACTGAACTGAACTCTGAACTCGACTCGACTTGACTTGTCTGATTGAACTCCTTGACTTGAACTGTCTGCACAAACGAGTGCGCTCAGTTATAAAGGGTTTGTCCCCACTATGCACTCGCCCCACAACAACTCTGTCCAATGCCGTACGGAAATACGTCATCGTGTTTACTTGATACAATACATGTGCTTAATCTAATAAGACTTTCATTATAAGTAATCAAATAATACAATAATAATTATTGTAAATAAACAATAGTGATTTCACAAAGTAAATCATTTTAAAATCAAAGTAACATGTCATCAATTGTTTTGAACAAAACCATCAGTTACAATAAATCGAAATAAGTTACTAAAATCAATTAGTTTGTACACCGAGTACTCAATAAATTATGTTCAGATTTATTAGACAATAATCGATAGTCAAATCTCTTAAATTAATAATAAGAAAACAAGTCATAACAAATTATGTTGACTACCCACAATTATTGTAATTGACAACCGTCTCCTACACGGCCAGAACTGACGTTCTACACGACCTCGTGTGATTCTGGGAAAAAAATCTCTTTGTGAAAATCGATCGGCCTTTCTGACCAACAAATAAACAAAAGCACAAATTACATTAAAGGTATGTACAAAAGAAAAATCCTGAATTAGTCAAATAAAATCATTATCAAAAGCAGTACTGTTACAGACGATACATAGCTTAACTAAAGTAGAGACATAGTCTCCCAGCCGAAATCCAGCCGAAATCACGCCATGGGATTCGACAAGTAATTTGAAGTCAAATAGACAACCCGCATAGGCGTTAAGTTCAACTTTCAAATCCAGGAGTCAACACAGACATCCGATTAATTAAAGTAGATACATTGTCTCCCAGCCAAAATCACACCATGAGATTTGGACAAGTAATTTGGAGTCGAATAGACAACCTGCATAGGCGTCAAATTCACGTCCAAATCCAGGAGTCAACATAGACATCCGATAAAGTAGAGACATAGTCTCCCAGCCAAAATCACACCATGGGATTTGACAAGTAATTTGGAGTCGAATAGACAACCTGCATAGGCGTCAAGTTCAACATCCAAATCCAGGCGTCAACTAGACAACCAACATAGGTGTCAAAATAGACAACCAACATAGGCGTCAAATAGACAACCAACAGAGGCGTCAAATAGACAACCAAACAAGAGTCAACATAGACAACTTGTCAATTCAGCTATAGTATGTCAGCAGCAGATGAATCATCATCAGTGTCATCATTGACATCATCACATCACTAACAGTGAATGTACATTCAGGCATTTTTCGTACATGGCGTACTTGATTCAACCAGAGCCATGTAAACAAACCTTGATAATCATAGCAAAAATCATCTACCAGAGCAATATAAACAAATTTTGATAATCATAGCTAAAATCAACTACAAGAGCCTTGTAAACAAACTTTGATTATCTAGTCACAGCGAAAATCATCAACCAGAGCCATGTACACATCGTTATCCACATTAACAATAATCTTTTTCACTATGAGCCTTAGACACCGAGAAACCCACACACGAGTAAACCACTCTAACGCCCCGGCTCTCTAGCCGACCAGCAATCACATTGCTGTCACACATCCAGCGCATGGATCCGTGTGCATCACCCTGTGACTACACACAACTTTACTACGGCCGATAGAGAACCTCTACTCGCGTGGTTCCCACTACTTAGGCTTGCTTATCACCACTGTGATCACCATCTATTTCGACTAGTACATGACCTACTGGCATCATTCTTAACTGATCGTAAGCGTATTTAAAAATTGCGTTATAAACTAGATTGGGCTGTATCTAACAATGTAACCATTTTTGCTGTTGTTTACCAGGGAAGCACTCAGTATCCGAGTCAAAACAAAATGAAAACGACTCACCAGATACTATAGACAATAGATAGCTGGCTGGTACAGACATCCACTTGCTGTCACTGTTTCCTTGGCAGAAGCCGTGAAACTTCTTGCAGGAAAAGCACCGTTCTTGATCAGCGATTATTCGTACAGGAGTTCCGAAGAGTGCAGCGCTGTTCAACACTCATTCTGCTTGCACACATCCTTGCGTGTTAACCTGTAACCAAAAAAATCAACAGCAGTGCATGTTCCACTCGGCCAATCATGACCACATTGTTATCGAAACGCAACCATAATTTAATAAAAACAATAGCAATCATCGACAGCAAAAGATTTCTCTAAGCCTTAGTAACAATTAGTCAGGAACTATATCAACTTAGATCAAATACAACGCTCGTGGTTTGGCTGCCGCAGCAGCTAGTAACACTCATGCCACTCATATCGTCATCACCTCAAGTGATACGACCAACACACATCACAGAGTCTACGACTCCCAGTTCATAACAAGACCAACACAATAATAGTCTCCTTTAAGACTCTGGTCCCCGCCACACCACTAGCTGCCCATCGCGCTCTGAACCACTCCACACCGAGTTGCAGTTACGACTACAAACTAGTGCGTGCAGTGCGACCAAATAGCCATGGTATGTGTTCTATTTGCTGGTGGAGGCACCCTCCTCAACATCTTCTACATTAGGCAAATCTAACTCGGCAGGTACATTACTTAAAGGCATCTTTCGTATGCGATCGGGAGCGTACTTAGAAGTACATACGGTTAGAATTTAAAGCTTTTACGTATGAGGATCACCATCCAGAACTTCAACTGCTTTAAACGGACCTCTGAACTTTCGATCTAACTTAATCAGATAAATTTTACTCTTTCTTTTCTAAAAACACGAAATCCCCAACCGAAAATGTTGTTATAGCGGCCTTTGTCATATCAAATGAAACCTTATTATTGTAAACCGCTTAAAACTGAATTTATCACAAGTACTTTATGTCACAAAAGCTATATCGCAGACATGATAATTGAAAAGCCTAGGTTCAATATTTCACTTACTATCATAATATTACTCTGCAAGTAAATCATCATCTGCCTAGCCTTTTCCCAACTATGTTGGGGTCGGCTTCCAGTCTAACCGGATGCAGCTGAATACCAGTATTTTACATGGAGCGACTGCCTATCTGACCTCCACAACCCAGTTGCTGGGTAATACGATACCCCTTGGTAAGACTGGTTGTCAGATTTTCGGGCTTCTGACGACCCGTAACGACTGTCAAAGATCCACGAATGACAGCCGGGACCAACGGCTTAACGTGCTTTCCGAGGCACGGAGGGGTCTTGGTATGTAAAGATGGTCACCCATCCACGGACCAACCGCGGCAAGCGTAGCTTAACCTGATCGATCGACCCGTGCGGCTGATATTACTTAGCCACAAGCCCTCTGCAAGTAAATGTCGGGTAGAAATGTAATAAAATCTCAAGTTGTTGCTCGTTAATCGCAACGCTACATATGATTTGTTCTGTGCTGAATACACGCGTTTGACCAATACCAGTCAACAAAATAACGTTATTAACTCGTGCCATTTAATCTCAGCTAACAAGCATTCAGCTTCAGAATTGTAAACAAAACAATACAGCTCACCTTTATTTTCTAACGTGCCTGAGGGTATTTGTACGATACAAACATCCAATAGCCGTTGCTGCTTATAGCACGTTGTCCACCATCAGCTTGGCTGCTACTGCTCATGCAGGGCCGGGATATGTCCTGGATCCCCTCACTTGCAGCACACGAAGGGCTTCGCTGACGGCTGTGAGGCTCGATTCAGTCACTCTACGTCACTGGTAGCTCCTTGCCACGTCCTTGGTATGCTATCTGCGATAGCCACGCCGACGCCGCTCCCTTGCGCGCCCAACCGATGGCCACAACAAGTTGACCACCTTGCAGTGAATTTTCAGCAAAACACAAATCACCTGTTGTTGTGCACTGTTATGTTTGCACAACAGGCGCGTCACTAGGCAAACGTATTTCTGCATACAGCCTATGTCAAAAACAACATGCACTATGATCGCGCATCCATATCTGCTTTGTCTGGGTCGAACTTACACAGATCCACACGATTATTAAATAAGCGTTCGCATGTTTACACTGTTTTTCAAATGTCAACGGTCACTTTCACTTTAAGCGTTCAGATTTTGCACATGAACCAACACGAATATCACGGTTTATCCCACTTCTGATGTAGGATCAGGAGTAGGTTTTATGTATGTCTCGTTATTATCAGGATATTTTAATTACTGTGGGCGTACTGTGAGTAGTGTTGGTTATAGCGCAATATAAAAACGGTTTGCAGTTCAAATTAGATTATAATTTCACGAACAATTATCACACTAGCAAATTACACACTGTATGTACACGACACAACTAGATACACAGTAAAATAATTATTTACAGTAACTAAGTAATTGCGAACAAACCGTAGGATCGATTACTGTTCGTATAGTGACAGAGTCACCCAAATGAAGTTAAGTAAACCGACAGGTTTGTCGGGAACTAGTGCTCTGTCAAGAGTTGAGTCCATAGACCGACTGACTCTGCCTGACTGACTGAACTGAACTCTGAACTCGACTCGACTTGACTTGTCTGATTGAACTCCTTGACTTGAACTGTCTGCACAAACGAGTGCGCTCAGTTATAAAGGGTTTGTCCCCACTATGCACTCGCCCCACAACAACTCTGTCCAATGCCGTACGGAAATACGTCATCGTGTTTACTTGATACAATACATGTGCTTAATCTAATAAGACTTTCATTATAAGTAATCAAATAATACAATAATAATTATTGTAAATAAACAATAGTGATTTCACAAAGTAAATCATTTTAAAATCAAAGTAACATGTCATCAATTGTTTTGAACAAAACCATCAGTTACAATAAATCGAAATAAGTTACTAAAATCAATTAGTTTGTACACCGAGTACTCAATAAATTATGTTCAGATTTATTAGACAATAATCGATAGTCAAATCTCTTAAATTAATAATAAGAAAACAAGTCATAACAAATTATGTTGACTACCCACAATTATTGTAATTGACAACCGTCTCCTACATATAAATAACTAAACGTGGCCTAACTATTCTGAAATTACCGGACTGGACGGTGCAGTTGTTCCCAGGTCAAATTCTTCTCGGGTTTCCCAAGAAGCTCAGCAATTTAACCGGAGTGGTGAAATCTGCTGTTAAATCTAGAGAAATTGTCGAGGCCGACGGCTCACCTTTGTGAAACTACCAGGAATAAAGGGGAGCGTTGTAGATACAATAGAAAATGAATTTACACGGTGGTGTGCTAGGTCAATACAGAGTACCGAGAGTACCTACTGTAGGTTCAAACTTGTAGTTAAGCTGTGCTGGCCACTGCTAGAATAGAATAGAATATAGACATTTATTTTGAAAATATTGGTAATACTTAATACGTGTTATAGAGAGGGGTCCGTGGCTAAATAATAACAGCCACACGGGTCGATCGATCAGATAAGGTTACGCTTGTCGCGGTTGGTCCGTGGATGGGTGACCATCTTTGCATACGAAGACCACTCCGTGCCTCAGAAAGCACGTTAAGCCGTTGGTCCCGGCTGTCATTCGTGGACAGTCGTTACGGGTCGTCAAAAGCCCGAAACTCTGACAACCAGTCTTACCAAGGGGTATCGTATTACCCAGTAACTGGGTTGTGGAGGTCAGATAGGCAGTCGCTCCATGTAAAATATTGGTATTCAGCTGCATCCGGTTAGACTGGAAGCCGACCCCAACATATTTGGGAAAACGCTAGGCAGATGATAGACATTTATTTTGAAAATATGGGTAATACATAATACGTGTTATATTACATTAAAACTCAACCATATTTCACCATTCGGCGTGCAACATTTATATTATTAACATTCATTCAAGTTTAACCAAAAGCCAGATCCATCACGCCAGAGCAATTCAGGTTATTATTTTCTCTGAGAAAAACTCACTCATACTGTAGTACGTTTTATCTATTAAAAATTTACGTAGTCTACTCTTAAACAGGACTGTTGTCAAGTCTTTTCAACCACTTGGTAATTTATTGTAAATAATTGAGGCCATACAGAAACACTTCTGCGCACTAAAATAGTTAATTTACTATTGTCACGCCTGACCTTTGTCTATGCAACAAGAATGTTCTGCTTCAGAACACCAGTCCCACTGCTGGGCTGCTGGGATCTACCTCATACGTTTCCACTGAATATTTGTTAAGGTTAAATAATTCACTTGTCGGCAGCAGCCTAAAAACCTAACACTCTTTCATACCTCAATGTATTAGTGCCTAATTTAAAATTGTAGAAAGTGAGGTTGGACAGTAGTGGCTCTATCTTTAATTCTGTTGTCTGTTCACAACATTGTTATAAAAACCCGACACAAAGCCTTCCACCTGATCGCCTCCAACAATAACAGGAGTCCAATAAGATTCCATCACATTAAGCAGAACCCCTAAATCCGAAGCCACGTCCGCACGTCCAGGCGATATCCCCGCAGAGCGCGGCATACATCGCTGGCTCACACCGGAAGATTTATCACGCCGTCAATGCATTGCCCGCATGATGGATGGAGCAGTCTCATCCCCACGTTTGAGTAAACGTATTGTGCTAACACTGCGCTTGCAAGATGGATCGGTTAGTGTGTTTAAAGGCTTTTAAGATACTTTTGTGGTGCTTTGTTTTGATAGTAAGGGGTATTGGTTACAATGTAATGGCTCTGATGAAGACAAATTGCGTGTAAACTACTATAGAAAACGAAAGATTCATATTTGATACGAGTTAAATTGAAACTGTTCCAGCATTTAAGTGTATTATAGTGTCTGTCATCTTGTTAGAGTTCAAACCAATAGCGTTAGTTAACGTGTGACTTAGCTTACAGAAATGTTGTCAACGAAAATATTTGTGTCTATTTTAAATAAAGTGGTTTTAAAACTGAGCTGTCGAGCTGCCGTGGTCACAGTAAAAGATTTTATAAAAAAATTCAATTTCTCGAAAAAACATTTCAAAGCCAAATTAACATCACACAAATTAACGCGGCCATGTTGCGGCGTTGAAATATCCCATCAAATCGTATGAAATAATGCTGGCAACCAGAACGCGGCAATTATGACGCCGTTCTCGTTTCGCACCTAATAATATATGCAATTAAGTTAATTGGAGCGATGTCGCGGGTACATGTAGTAGTAGTTATTAGTAGCAGGTGCTAAGCGTTAATTTTCGAGGTTCGGGCGTGCGCTCGAGACTGCGCTTTGAGAGGCATTCTGTGACGTCACAAGTCCTTACACTGCGTGTGGGTGGCACAGCTCCGGGGTAAAGCAAGCAAGCTTTAAGGTAACAGTCGACTTCGTACAAAGCGGGTACCACCGTCTTCTGATACCAAAGGAGTTATCAAAGAAAGTGTTGCTGACCATAAAGAACACGTCATCGGTAACCATAATTATGGTTGATCATGCACTTTATCCTAATTACTACCTTAACTGGTACAATAACTCGCAGATTTAACCAAACTTAACTTCATAACGTCTCCTTTGTAATACAACGTTGTAGATGTATTTTAAGTCTACCGAACTTTCTCCCTCACAGTTTTTCAAGTTGTGATTGTCATGGAAACGCCTGGGGTTATTAAATCTGTGGAGTTACTCAGACAGCTGTAACGTTACTTGATCATCAAGTGTGTTGTTGTTCTCGTCAGTGTGTCCCGGTCTGTCAGCAGTGTCGTCACGTAATGAACTGGCTGCTGCGCTCGCGAGGTTCTGACGCGCCCACGTTTACCGAACGGCTTTTATCAATATTTGTATCGCTCTCGTTCTCGAGAGAAGGTAATACTCATACAAGGGCAATTTAAAAAAAATTGTAGTTATTTAGTAGGTATACTTACTTATCAAAATGCGAGCAGTGCTAGGCCATTGGAGACGGCTCTGACTTACAAGTTGTAGGTCGTGGGTTTGAACCCAGCCAGGCGCTTTAAATACTTTCATCACCACTGCTCTCAAGACGGTGAAGTAAAACATTGAGGAAACCGGAATATCCTAGAGCCAAAACAAAAACCGAAGGCATGTGACATATACCAACCCGCACTGGCCCGCCCACTCACTCTCGAAGAGAGGAGGCCTGTGACTCAGCAGTAGGAACATTATGGGCTAATTATGCTACTTATGAAGATGATGGACCGAAATTCAGCGTGTAACAACGCTTTTAAATTAGTATATAAACTGACGTGTTTCAGTTTGAGAGGTATGAGTAAATTCACACACACATACACAAAAGACTTAAAGTTTGTCTGTGTGATCTCTCATCTATCAGGGTCATGTCTTGACCACCAGAGCTGTCTTCGGGTGTAGGACGTGTCAAGTTTTACAGCACAGCTGCTCAAGCACACCACGAATGTTGAAGCAAACAATACGTATTTCGTGAAATCTAGAGCTTATTCATTAAGTTATCTTGGTAAGTAAGTGAAACACGCTAAAAGCAACCAGGCAATTGCATCTGAAATCCGTATTCCTTTTGTAAATTCAGACTAATGAGAACTACAACAAACTTAAACTTTTGATTTATAAGTGTACTGTAGCTGTTGTAGCTGTTGGCAGCCTCGCTCACGTACCTCAGGAGTTGAGGACCTACTGAGAAATGAGTTTATGCGGTGCACTTCATAGTTTCCTGGTAAACTTGAACTAAGACGGTAAAAGGTGCTATTCTGTGCTGTGTTTGGTTATAATAAGAAAATACTTTTGATCCAATCCCATCATCGTCACTATAGATATCCGTGCTCGTTACGAATAAGACGAAAAAAATAGAATTATTTAGCGTACCGAAAAAAAGAATCATTTAGCGTAAGTTATTTTACAGCAGCAGAAACTTGCAAAATGTATTTTAAAACTAGATATTTTCGAAATCTTCTCAGTTAAATAAAATAACAGGACTGTTCGTATAATTGAATTTCCACTAATTAACCAGATATCACCACTTTCCGTCGTCGCATATTCATCGACCTCTGATCGGCAATTATCGAGTAATTATCGACTTCTCGCCATACGATTCGAAACTAATGATAAGTTCGCTCATTATACAGTCCTGCGAGCTGGAAATATAACTGAAAGATGTGAAATTTTAATGTTCATAGAGATTTATAAAGTGGCGTTCGGGACAGCGATTAGGTTTTCGGATTGACTGCAATTTGTAAGTCCTGAAAAACCTGTTAAGTTATAAATAACTCGTAACAAATTCATTACTTAGTCGCTATCAAACCTATAAATGTTACCAAATATAAAGCATGGTTAATCTCATTTTATAAAGAAGCCTGTTACTTTGTATAAGGTTAACTGTTTACATTTTCTCTTGTCAATCCGAACGCTATTTGTTATGCTTTATTAAATTACCTGTAGCCGGGAATTTTTACATTTAATTTTAAATTACGTGTTATATTATACTTATGAACAACGTAATTGAAGCAAAAGGAGTATGTAAGGATCGTAGCAGCTTGCGTTCTGTAGTTTCTGCCTACCCTCATGAGAGGTAGACGTGAGTTATGTTTATGTATACATAATAGATACCTACGTGTGTATATTTCTGAGTTCAAAATATACATACGTCTCGTGTAACGATTCAGTAAATTCAAAGTAAACGCTCCTCCAGGACCGGAGCGATCGTATTTAGGTCTTAAATGACGAGCCTAATGGCTGTCCTAGGGTTCAAGCGAATTTCGGCGCTATTTCGTGTGTCTGCTGGACATAAGGGCAAAGGGTTGCCTGATAATAGGCATTAAAATTCGACAACTTCAGAAATTATTGTTGTTGAATCGTTTACGTAAAATAGAATTTATAAAATAAGTGGAACAAATAAAAATAGCTCTGAATCTGCTGAGCTGATGGAATTGGATTGCTTTAATTTATGGTTACTTTGTTATTCCTGTGTGTATTGTATATTTTTTATGACGTGCGTCTTATTTGTGCAGAATAAACATCTTTTCTTTCTTTTTTAATTTACGACAATGCAAACATACAAAACAAAGAAACATATTGACATACGTACTACCGTATCACGATGTATAAACCCATGCATCTGAACCCATAAGAGATAGATTGACCCTCTAATACGATGGACATCTTACATAACCAGCGAAACGTATTAACATAATAAGAACAACAAAAAAATCATATTAATATTTGTACTGAGGGTTCGGATTCCTAAGGGATCAAAGAGCGATGCGGGAACTCCTGAACAGGGCAGAATGGAACGGGCAGAGGAAGGGGGGGGTTGTATGTAAATTTTGTCAAAGTAACATCTGGCTCGGGCCGATACCCGTAAAAATAACGGAGACGCTGATTGTCTCCTCAAGTATACATATTTCATCAAGTGCCTGTTTCTTTGCTGTTTGTTTGTGACTGACGAACTTCTTGATGGGAGTTTGGCAAGTTGTGTGATTTCTTTTATAGGGTTATGTTGTTTGTCGGCGTGTTAAATTGAAAATATCTGTGGGTGACTATGTAATGGGCATCATTCTATTATTAACACTATAATGCTATCGGCGTACATATAAAAGTACCTTCTACAAGTTGCTGCTAGTTATAAATATAATAATAACTTGAACTGGCTTAATTCACACTCAAGTGTTCACTGCCAAGAATTACACTCAAAATAATTAACTTGAGCTAAAAATAGATCTTTGAGACATTGAGGAAATACGTCACAAAATATTGTGTGGGCGAGAACAAACTTTAGGCTATGTAACTACCTTTTTGCTTATATAAATTGTGGTCTTTCTGCACAAATTAACACGTCCTGAGGCTGAATTATTTGGTTGATGTTGGTGAATGTTCTTGTAGGGTAACAAATTACAAGAGCTGTAAACAATACAAGCATTATTGGCAATATTAATGTCAGCCACGAGAGTAGGTATTTCATCACGTTATGAAAAGTTTCTGTAATAAAGAACATCAATCGAATAACAAAAGTTGTTGGCCTTTCCTAACTTAAACTTTCTATAACGTTATGTATGTACATAAATAAACAAGTGCGTGTCAGACCACGCACAATGAAGGTTTTCTTAATTGGGATCAATTAATCCCAAGAACAAACTTAACTTTGTAGTTGAAAAAATGTTCTCCCATAGATCGATATACGTCACGGTCAACTAGCACGTAACAAACTAGCTTCAACTTTCTGACTAACTGACCGACTATTTAATTTTGACAATTCAAAAGTGCCTGTACATGGTTTAATTGAAATAAATGCTTTGAGTTTGAGTCAATTCTCCAACTACAAGTGTAAGACTGTAATCGCAAAAAAAATGTGATAATTTTACAAACTAATGATTTTCGGACTTTTTGTTTTACTTGTGCTGTGAGACTAGAAGGCCAATTCCCATAGTTAAAGACATTCAAAATATACTCGCAATCTCATCTCAGTAACAATCATTGTCAAAAATGTAGGGATTTTAGATGTATTTTTGACAGATTAAGACTGAGATCAGACTTTGAACGTTCTTAAAATTACGAGAATTGTCCCTCTGGATTCAGCGGGAAGTATACCCTACCCATCAACTGTGGATCTCGCTCCATGAGCGAGACGTCAAGAAACACGCATTTGTGAACTCCGCTCCTGGAGTGCGATGACTCACCGACGTTTATTTTAACCACGTTGGGAGCATTAAAATATGTCGCTTAAATGGCCGTATTGCGTTGACTTAGAAGCTTGATTTTTGTAGAAATCTAAGGGACCGTAATACGTAGAGAATTTGATTTTAATTTCAACGTAGTACCTCCACGCGTACCTGAGAAAAAGGGTCTTGGCAGACAGTTGGACAGACAACGAAGTGATCTTATAAGGGTTCCGTTTTTTCCTTTTGAGGTACGGAACCCTAAAAACATATTAAAGCCAGTTCTCTTACTAAGAGTCATTAAAACCCTGAATCCATGGACCTCGCTTGACGTGGTACGGCGTAACCAGCTACGCCGTAGCGCGTGGTCTAAGGTAGCATCATGTGCGTAGGCACACTGTTTTTATGTTTGACTTCTGTCTATGTAACTAGGCTTCAAAACTACAATATAAGGTGTGTGTTATAATTCGAGTTTTTTATTAATTGTCCTATAAATAGATAGGTAGTTACCCCGTGTAGATTAGACCAAAGTCGTTCTCAAAAGCCTAATTCGTCTCCCTTCAACGTACACATCACATGACAAGCTATCAATAAAAATTGTTTGCAAGCAGCTTAGCGTCCATCACTACTGTAACTGTTTTGTCTAAACAATATAATATTATTTCTGATACACTCTTAATAGCGGCTGCGCATGTATCTGCCTACAGATAGTTAGTTTACTAGTTTTTTTTTTGTTAGTCTATTTTGTGTCCCACTGCTGGGCAAAGGCTTTCCCTTTTTTCTTCCAAACCTCCCTGTTTTGTGCGATCTCTGGCCAAGTTGGCCCTGCGAATGATATTAGATCCTCACGTCACCTTCGCCTTAATCTACCTCGACGGCGATGTCCTCCCTCAGGTGACCAGTGAGTGACGATCTTTGCCCTTTGGCAAAGTTTATGAGTTAAGTAGTTTAATCTTATACTTAGTGTAATGATTAATGAATGTTGGTCAATTGGAGAATGTGTACAACAATAATCTATTGCTGACTGTGGAGGCTTGTAAATAGCTTGTCGTCAATTACCTCACTAATATTTCTGTATTTGATAGCTGTAAGCCACCCAAACAATAAAATAAAATAAATAAAATACAAAACTATTCAATGTCTCGAGAACAAATGCCTATTATTTAGCCACAAAGCCATGTAAGTAATACTTGTCAAGACTAGACTTCACGAATTTATTTGCTTTGTCTGAGGGAGTCAATAATTGGCGAACGAAGGTATTATCGGCAACACAAACTCGCCACCGTGTCTGTGAGTAGTCTAGACTGTGTCAGACTATGTTCATGACAAGGTCAGTTGTATTAATTATTCTGTGATTTGTGTGATATTTTTGTTATTGATGGAAAACAATACAATTCATATAATTCAGTGAAGCATTGTTCAGCTTTGACTCGCATAAAATTACAGTCATAGAGACTGTAATTTACAGTACAATTAACCGGGCATCATGTGGTAACACTTTGTACTATAAAAACCGTTATAAAGGCGCTGTCAACGTCAAATTGTTACCACTGCGCTGATGTGCGGGTGTTCTGATTATATTCAATCATCTTAGAACCCGATATGAGGAATGTCCACTGGACACCGCTATCTAAGTTACCCTCAACGTTGTGTGACGTCATAAACCGTTGCGTCGACTAGTTGGTGAGCCCCTCGGGAGAACTCTTGTAGATCTATGAGCGCCTGGTACTCGCACACATTGTTTCTAACATAAGGTGGATGTTGAGATAACTTAGAAGTCATTCTTTTTGGAAATAAGTAGTGTTTTGATAAGTTTTAGGTATTGTAGTCCATAGAACAGTACAAATGCAATTTTTACAAGCTCATATAAGTTTTGTGTGCGTTTTCTATTTTAAATTGGTCCTTCATTATTTGGTTAGACACATTAGCAACTAATTAACTGATATTCATTGGTATTATAAAGAGTAAAAATGACCAATTTAAAGAATTCCTTCTTCGCATCTGGTAAAAACAAAAACTGATCACTGTAACCATGCAATAAAGCTGATTTTTAAAAAGATTAGATAAACTTCAGAGACTAAAACTGCTCGTCACATATTATGACGGTTGATCAAAGAAGGCACCTTTCTTTAAGAGCGCAACATGAGCGATGTCCTTATCAGTGCTGGTGTAAGAGCTTGTCATAAACTGGCCGCGTCGACTTGTTGGTGACTCCGCCGGGAATAGGACGCTCTTAATTCTGCGCTTCCCTGATATTTTCTCATCGACGCACTGAAAACGCGAAACGCTACTGTTTTACGTCAAAAACGATTTACCCAATAGTTCCAATATAAATATGAGTTTATTAAAAGCTTGTTCTATAGATATTCATATCACTTTATCAAGATTGGTTTTAATAAATTATCAGGATACCTTTATTAAGCAATTTTATTTTTCTAATAGCACTACATAAAGGCTATATTGGTCTGGAGGCTTAGGCTAGGTACTAAAACGGAAAAATTGAGTCATAAATACATACTTAGGCTTAACTGGACTCCTAATTGATATTAGGATCTATTACAAATAAACTAAAGATGTTCCGAAATAACAGGCATATGTAACAAGTATATAATAACAGGTATTCATAAGTTATTTTGGTAATGCAGGTTAACCACTAATGAGACACAATTGATTTTCTATTATAATTGGCCGATAGCGTACCACGCCGGAATTGAGTGATCGCTACAGTACCTACATCTTGGTAAATCAAAAACACTTTACACACCATATTTATAACAGATATATTATAGGTAGCTTTATGTTCTATATTTATATTTTGCATTTTTTTTATTTCAATTGCTTCTTTTTAAAATAACACTGGGTTTTTTTAAAGACGAAATCAATTCCTTTTACTCTATGCTCCCAAAACTACACATCGGTTTTAAATGATAAAACGGTTTCCGAACTCCAAGTTTTATAAGTCTATAACAACAATACATCCGCAATACATCTCCTATTCTTCACACCTGTCCAGTGACCCAGTCCGTGGTTGTCAGTGAAGGATTTATTAAGTACCCGCGACCCACAGGCGCGAGGCGTCGGCTGTAATAGGGTAAATGAAAAGGGCAGTAACACTTCTCCACCATGTGGAATCAATTAGTGTAGGTAACATGGGGCTCCACTTCCGTTGCTGACTAGTTTGGGATACTGAGAAAGCTCATTTAGGTAATATTTGGACATAATGAACTGTTGTCTTAGCTTTGAGTTGAGATTGTTCAGTACATTTAATTAATTATCCTTATACGCTGAAAGCACATAGGACTTAAACATAACTGAAGAACTGTGGGTACTATAGGTACACCTCTACCCACCACTTCGGACAATCAAGGCGGGATGTTATGTTACGTTATGTGTACACGCAGAAAGTAATTTTGCTCGGAAACTAATAAGTTCATAAGAAACTAGTTTCTACAAGTTTTCTGAATATTTTCATAATTAAAACCAAAGCTTCACGCAATATGTTCCTTATTTCTTTCAGGAATTACGAAAATACCCACAATTGTCAAAACCTCTACAAGCGGTTATTCCACCAAGTGAGAACCTCCCTGTAGTGAGTATTACTAACTCTAACATTGTTCCGATTTATGGTAATAGAAATATGAGTTATTAAGCGTGCGCCGGCGGCGGTGGCGCGGGCGGCGGCAGAAACCTTATCTCTATCATTGTACTTGCAATGATCTCCGATAACGCTTTTATTGGCAGCCTCCAGCCGGAACAAATGGCTCTTTGCACCAATAATATCTGTTCCAATGTTCGTGGGTTTGAGTATGAAGTTATTCGCAGATATCGTACGCAAACTGGTAGCAGTAAGCAAGAACCTTTTAGCAAGTATAAATGTATCTCGCACAAACTGCATCTACAGGTATACCTAACATCAATCTTCTTCTTCGTTTCACGAACTGTGTCCAAATAAACTTTTTTCTTTCTTTCTTTCTTCTTCGTGTCGCTGGCACGACTATCTCAAATCTTGTTGGCCCAAAACTTCGCCACTTTCACGGCGTCATCGGTGGCAGTGCAGAGGTCACTTTTACAGCCACTTTTGGGATACAGAGGGCGAGGTAGGAGGTGGAGCATGGTTTGCGAAACAGCAATGCAACAAGCCTGCTGCCATTTTGTCGAGGTAGCCCCACTGTACCAGGTTGGAGTTAAGTAAATCAATATTTTTTTCGTTTATTTATCTATTTACTAATTTAATTACATATTTTAATATTTCTTAAACTAAATAAGTATAAAAAGCATTTAAAAATAAAAAAAAATAGTGATCCACAAATGTCGGGAGCAGGGTCCAAGCTACCGGTGGTTAGGGCTCCAGAGACAGGAACCACATCATAATGCGAGCCGTATCGAGGAGTACTGTCTTTTGAATCAGGCTCTTGATCCAAACGCTTAACGAGAGTCTCGACAGATGTTGATCGAGGCTTTCGGCAATCAGGCCATTGGCTGATACAACAATCGGCACAATTTAATATTTATTTATCCATTTACAACCAATCCAATCCAATGACAGCCGAGCTCACATCTCACATGTCAACAACCTCGTGTGCTAAGTCGAGATATTTTTTTTACTGTAATAAAGAAGTAAAACAATAACCTCACTGAGCAAGCATGGCTCTCGTTTTCCGTTTATTTTATTATTTTAAATTGCGTTGGATATTCATAGGTAAGGCTTAATTTATGAAGAGTGTACTATGTCTCCTTACCAATCACAACAATACGCGCTAAATTTAAAAAACTGTGTTTAATTTTTGGTTGCTTGTTGCTGCAATTCAACAACCACTTTTGGCAGTTTTACCTGCAGTCAAAGAGACCTCCCCCCCCCCCCCGAAGAAAGGAGGCCTGTGTCCCAGCAGTGGGAACATTTATGCTTATGCAAATAGACCTACTGCAACTTCTTCCGTGTATGTTTTTATTTAATGTTATAGCTTCACGTAGTTCAGCTTATAGCTACTACAGCACAATTTTAAATGTGCTGTACGGCTTGTCTTATTAATACTCCAAAGTCTCCCGGGTACATCGAAATAAAGTCGTTCTAGAGTGATGGAGATGATTCCTGTTCGCTGTAAAAGATTATGATAATCGAATTGTTGATTTATTGTTGCACGCCCAGAAAAACGGGCCCTGTATGAAATTGTAATCGTAGGGCGAAAGAGAGGACGTGCAGGGGATAGACATTGAGTTTCTTGTTATTTGCGGAATAACGTTATTAGCTTACAAGTTGTGTTCTATGACTTTCAAACGTAACTTTTATTATTATTATGACAGCAGAATATGGAAACATTGGAAAATAGATCTGTTATTTTCAATATAAATCGCCCCCTTCTACGAGCTAAATATTATTAGGACATTTTAAATTATGAAATGAGTTTACAAAAGTGTTAATACCTAAATAAAATCTCTTTAGTTCTATTTACTAAAAAAGTTTTTTACATCCTTAAACAATTTTAAAAGTGAGGTGTACACGTGTGGAAGGTTCAAGAAGCGCCCAGCACAGGCATTCGAAGTGAAGAGTCGCTTTGAGTTAAGAGCCTTACAAAGAAAATACCGTAATACCGTCCTCACCGAAATAAACAAAAGTCCTCACGAAAACGGCAGAACAAAACTTTTGAGATCCGCGGTTAACGTGACTGAGGAGTTCTTACGTCGATCCTGTCTTTTGATGAATTTTCGACTTGTTAAGAAAAGTCACAAAGATGGCAATTTTGGTTCTGTATAGCATATCATGTCCACCAGCGGCCGGGGGCTTAGTATTATCATATGATTAACATCATTATGACAACTGCATGCCCCGAAAGGTGCGTAAAAAAGGCTTAATTATCGTTATTACGATAAATGTTGGTAAATCTTCATCGTCCTTGAAATTTTTGATGTTAGCTCAATACGCAATTTAGATCACAGTTCTGACTCCATAACTGTAAAGAAGAACATAAATCTAAATTTTCCTGGGATCTAGGATCAATATCAAGAACCTCAGAGCATGCCGAACTAAACCTACATAACATTAAAACGTACCTAAGCATTTGTTTAAAGTTGAACCGTTTCGCAAAGTGATTGGCGCTCAGAACTTTAGATGGTCAGTGAAAGGGATCAGGAGGCGTGCTTCTTGAGTTTCATGGGTTTTCTGGCTTATTATGGTGTTTCGTTCTTACAGTAAAGTTTAAACGTGATGGTTGTAGACATTTAGTCTCTTGATGCGTTACTTATACCTACTCAAAATCTGCAATAATCCATATCTTGTTAATTCCGATAAGCAAATAAATGATTTGATTTGTTGTTGTAAAATTATTATTTAAAATATCACATAAAAATATTTTCTTGACGGGCTGATTCATCATTACATAACTTCACATACCTACAGCAAATAAAATAAATAATTATTTAATAATCATAATTTTTGATAAAAAGCACTTCAATACACTAACCGAAAATAGCTAAACACGTAAAGAGAGACCTAAGCCCTCCAATACCTTACCTAGCTTACCTTACCTAACCTCTAACTCTGCCGGCCGACTCTATACAAAATTTGGTCTGGCGAGTCATCTATGTTATGGATTTGGCTTCCGCACTTAGTCCTTCAAGTGGACCATTGTGCGTCTGGCGAGTCATATATATTATACACGCTAGGAAATAATCACTTCAAAGGGTTACCGTTATCGAAATCGATAAGGAGGACTATAAATATAAAATAAATGTGTCTCAAGCATGCCTAAAAGATTCACTCAAAGCTTTCAAAACTAGGTGATCAAACAAAATAAAAACTCACTGCAATATTTCTCCCAAGCGACACTAACTCGAGAATCTTATGAACCGACGGAACCCTAACTTCGACTCGTGTTGATTAAAACAACATTCTGTGCGTCAAACTTGTGTCCTCGGCTGAGCACAAAAGTCACTCTCACACAATTATGCGTTTAAACGCGTCATTTTTGTAACTTTTCTCTTTGGGATTCAGCGTCGAGTTTAAGGGATCTACTCGAGAGGATGTTTTTTTCGTATGTTTCGTGAGTTTTCTTGTGTAAATGTGTCGGTGTGAAGTTTCTTTATGGTGTTTATTACTTTGCACTTCTTTAGGATGTTGTTTTTTTGTTATGCTGGATAAACGGAGGTGCGAATGGAGAAAAATGATGCTATTGTTGCTTTAAAATGTCGTATTGCCTAGAGTTTTTGACTATGACGTTTTGATTCCCCGTTCCAATGAAACTCCCTCTTCTTCTTCTTCTCAATCCTACAAAATAATCCAACAAGAACAGCATTTTTGAGTCAGTCGCCGCGCAGTCGAGAACTAAATCCACGACAACTTTAAATAAACCAAAGACTTCACAATCTGCATAATCACAAAACCCCGAAAAGTTAGCAACATGTTTCCTCACAAAGACAAAGCTTGATCCCCCAATCAGGCTTTAGTAAAAAACCAGAAACAAACGCAAGCCGTCACAAACGATCAACGATATTCGTCGCCGGCACACAGCGGCGTTCAGTTTCCGCCACCTATTCGTGTCCAAAAATACCATCGCGCTGCCGAAATAGGTCACCAGCAGAAAGGCATTGTGAATAGCAAATACGATGTAATTTGGCGGAGTGGGACGATAATGGGAGACGGGCGTTGCGAGCCGGCCCTACATGACCTTTGTAATAATTCGGATCATTTTTATTATACCTGCCCTTTCTACCTAAATAAATGTTAGTGTAGGCCGCAATAAACGTTTGCTTTTGCATTTACGTGATTTACAACGCGTTGAGCGCGGAATGATGGTCTTATGGTCGGGATCTTGGCTCTGTTTGTTTGGATGTGAACGGAATTTCAAAATGGCAACGTGTAAACATATTACGTAAGGTATGGTATACGTTTGCCTGTAACACCCTGCAGGGATTTGATTGTGTTTATATTTCCTTTAAGCAATGCTGAGAGGGAATTGTATTTCTTGTCTAAGAATGCAATTAACCCTTATGATAATGTTTGTTTAGTTTAAGGTAATCTTAATTAAAACATATTAATAGGTAGTTTGTAAAATTCTCCGAGTTCTTTAAATCTCACGTGTTTAGGGTGGACGAGGCGTTATAGTTTAGAATATATTAGACATTGCAACATTTTTTTAAATCAAAAACTCAGGTCTTTCGATCCACAGAAGAAAAAATTCAAAATAAATCACCTACATACATTACAGGGTCCTGGAACATTCAAGGTAATTTTATTTCTAAGTTAGGGATCAGCATTAATTCTGGTGTCGAAGATTGATCGTCGCTGTACCGGCGACGGACGGAGTTTTTTACTTCGCTCATTGACTTAGCGCTCGGCGGGGAGATGAATAGACTCTGAGATCAAGGCGTTACTGGATGAGATAGATTTTATCATGGAGTAGCTTATTTTTAAACTGTAAAGAAGTGTCTCTGGTAAGAAATAAATTAAAATTCCTGTCATTCAGTAAACTAAACTCTTGTACATTTGATAATAAATACATTAAAACAATTAAATATATCCAATTCAGAATTAAGACGTACCAGCGCTGTGTTTGTATGCATACACTTTGTGCCATGAGATTCCTTCATACAGCATAATAACCCCCTTACTAATAAACGTTTTATAGCGTCTGTATAGTTACACAACGCTTTGTCTTCTTCTTTCGAAAGTCAAATTACTGACGACCTTTATTAGTAAGAGAGTTAGCCTATAATGATGTATTATTTATTTTAATTAATTAATTGTTTTATTTATTATCTGCGCATGTGGTGCTTTTCTGTAACTAATGAAGCGCTTAGACTAAAGTTTGCAATGTACAAATTGTAAAGTAACAGTTTACTCGTTGTTGAATTATTTATTCATTAATAATAAATAAATAAAGTTCCTAAGTAAAGTAAAGTTAGTTCCTCTCTCTGGAGCCCTGACCAGCGTTATCTTGGACCCTGTTCCTGACACCGGTGGGCTACTATTTTTTTATTTTTAAATGTTTTTATATTTTAATATTTAAAAATATAATTGATATGTATTTATTAAAATAAAGAAAATAAATAATATTGAAACTGCTGGGACACAGATCTCATACAATACTTGTCACAGAACATTAAAATAAATGGAAATCAATGTGCCGAGCCTATTCCCAACTATATTGGGGTCGGCTTCCGGTCTAACCGGATGCAGCTGAATACCAGTATTTTATAAGGTGTGACTGCCTATCTGACCTCCACAATCCAGTTATAGAGTAACACGATACCCCTTGGCAAGACTGGTTGTCAGACTTTCGGGCTTCTGACTCCCCGTAACGACTGTCAAAGATCCCAGAATGACAGCCGGGACCAACGGCTTAACGTGCTTTCCGAGGCTCGGACGGGTCTCAGTCTGTAAAGATAGCCATTGGTCACCCATCTGGGACCGATCGCGGCAAGCGTAGCTTAACCTGATCGATCGACTCGAGCGGCTGTTAGCCACGAGCCCCATTAAAAGAAATGGAAATACACTTTTAAAAACAAATTGACGATACAGTTCTCTCCTTCAACAACAACCTCGTTGATCGAGTGTTTGCAAGCGCGGCTTCTCAGCGTGGGCTATTGAGTTCGATTCCCAGGTCTGGCAGTGTTGTTAGGATTTTCCATCAGGAATTTCTCAGTAACAACGCGAAGTCTGGATTTCTGCTCGGTAATTAGACTGCTCACGAAATGTGTATGGTAGGTACTTATGTTTTGTTACATTTACTTCAGTAGGTACTACTCAGTAACTAACATTATTGACATGTTCTTTGAAACATGCTGGTCCTGCTCCATAGGACCATCTAGAGTCTAGAGACAAAATCAAACTTGTAGCTAATTTAATTGTATAATTTTTATGACATTGATTAATTATTACATGTAGGAAAATCATGTACTTTTACAATATTTATAAATACATATGTAAGCACCATGTATCTAACACATAATTAATTTACCTGTCATTGCTTTATTTTTCATTCATTTTACCTATTGTGGTATAGTAAAGCAAAAGGAAAACATGTGAACACAAGAAAAAAGAAACATCATACCTCTCAATGTTTTAATGTATATCTTCTGAGAGACACATCCTGAATGGTTTTACTTAGCATAGCATAATCAGTCAACTCCAACTGCTGGGATGAAAGCTTCCTCTCGGCGAGAGGGCCCACCACGCGGGCCCAGTGCGGGTACGTAGGTGTCACATGTCTTCGAATTTTTGGTTCTAGGACATGCCGAGTTCCTCGCGACATTGAGAGCAGTGGTGATGAAATAATTTACACAAAGTAAAGCGCCTGTCTGGGTTCGAACCTACGTCCTACAAGTCGTATGTCGGGGCCGTACGTGTTTGTTTATTTTATTTCTCGACTATTTCTGAATCCATGTCATGTTCATTTTCATTTTCATTATTACTTTCAACATCATTGCTGTTATTTATTATATTGCTACACCAAGATAGCTCCTGGTTTTCCACTCCTCGCCAAATTGTTTAACAAGCAAGTTTCTCACATAGTTTTTCTTTTTTTTAATTCAGATACTTTTTTATTGCAATTTCATTTAAAGTAAAGTTAACCAGACTTTTATGGTGTTTCATAAGGTTTATTTTTGTATCATTTTCAATATCCGACATAAATAAATAATTTTCAAAGTTACTTATAAGGTGACATGAGTGTTGTGCAATCTTTAAGAAATAGGTAGGTAAAAAACCGTACATTGCCGTGCAAAAAAAGTAAATTAAGAACTTTGAAACTAAACTGACTGAAAAATATAGGTAAAAAACATGTTTTGCTGCAATTTTTATGAAACTAAAAAATTAGTTCTGGATTAATCATGTTTTGTTCTAAAACTGTATTTTTTAAATTTCGAACCGGATTAAACTAGTTTTGATGAAATAATGCATTTTATTTATTTTTTTCTGCTGGATCTATCTCGTTTTGACAAACTTTTGTTTGTGCTGCATATGAGTTTCAATGAAATCTACAAAAAAAAAATTGTGTTCTGTTGAAAGTGGAATAGTCAAGTTTTGAAAAGAACCTCCTCAGAAGCCAATGTATGGAAGTTTCACTGCCCCTGGTTGTTTGTACAATAGTAATCTGTGGTTGTTTATTTACGTCAGTGTGTTGGTAAAAGTTGTTGGGCAAAGCCGTGGGCAATAGCTAGTTATTGGTTTCAATCCGTTTTTATTTGACTGTACTTTATAATTATGTGCGAGCGAGTTGACGACAAAAAATAGGTAAAATAAGCGCGAGTTTGACACACGCGAGTTGACGAATAAGTCGTAATACGAACTGAGTACTACACATCAATACATTATACACTATAAAGTATTGTTTCAATGGCGCTTCCATAATAATTATAACATCGACTTTACATCCACGTTTTCACATAGAACCCTTTTCCTAGTTTCAACCAAGCGTATACATACATTTTAGTTTTTTTTTTCAACATTTTTCATACGCAATACATTAGAAAATGTTGTATAAAACCAGAAGTAAGTTTTCTTTGCAGGAGTAGAAAATAAAAGAGGACTGCTTGTAATAATATTACTAGTTATTTCCTAGAGCAAAATGTTTATGCTTATAAGCATTGGTCGGGTAATTTTTCTTGTATTCACATGTTTTCCTTTTTACGCGGACTGAGCAGGATTCCAATCAAGTAGATGAGTTGGCAAGAATGTGGCTCAGCAGAAATGTAGTTGGCTTAGTTTCTATTTCATTTTCACACCTAATCTCCAGAACGTCTTATCGCCCATCGCCCGTCTCGTAATATGATGAATCGTTCTAAATATAAATAATATCAGGCTGTGTCTGTCCGTCAACTTACACTGTGTAAATGGAGCGCTGGTGTGTTGGTCCGTGTGTGTCGTTGGTCCGTGTGTATCGTTGGTCCGTGTGTGTCGTTGGTCCGTGTGTGTCGTTGGTCCGTGTGTGTCGTTAGTCCGTGTGTGTCGTTGGTCCGTGTGTGTAGTTGGTCCGTGTGTGTCGTTGGTCCGTGTGTGCCGTTGGTCCGTGTGTGCCGTTGCCTGTGTTATACCACAAAATTGAAGCAGCAATTGACTGGCACCGTCTAAACAACACGTACAATTGTTGTACCATACGGGCAAGTAAGTTGCCGTTCAAAACTGACATAGGTGTCAACAGCACGTCCAGTAAAATCGCATTCAATTACATGTACGAACAAACGAAACAAGTTTAAAAAAATCTTGAGAAGACGTTCGTAAAATTTATAATTAAATGTTTGGCAGCGCAAATACGGGTAATACTTAAATCATTTTTTTTTAAATCAATTGTACAAGGACGTGCAACTCTGTGTATAGACAAGGCAAAACTTGCATGCAATCTTATTGCCTTGGTGTAAGTCACATGCAATTGTATTAATGGCAAAACTTGCATTCAATTAGAGTATTAGATTTTATGGAAATCGTACGCGTGTAGACATTTGCATATAATTCTTGAATGGCAATAATTGAACGTGTTTCATGGCATTCGATTATTGCTCTTGCACTTCCAAAAACTTGCACCGTCTAAATGGGGCTTCAAGAAAGAGTAAAGCCCACCAAGTTTTCTCACTGTATATTGGCGATTTCAGACCATCCCTGTTATATTTTCCTTCACCGTTAGTTCGCGTGCCAAATTATGCCTCCA
Organism: Hydraecia micacea; assembly: GCA_914767645.1. Lineage (NCBI taxonomy): Eukaryota > Metazoa > Arthropoda > Insecta > Lepidoptera > Noctuidae > Hydraecia > Hydraecia micacea. The sequence continues at coordinate 20,189,809 of OU611778.1, forward strand.
ATTTATAGAGGTATAATTTGCTTATTCCAGATTTTGTCAGTAGGGTTTTTAATTTTGTTCGAGATAATAAACGTCGTTTGCATAAAGAGGTCCCTATTCAGACATTACGCATATTTAAACGACATGAGGCATCATATTTTCTCTGGACCAAACAAAAAGGCTCAACCTTTTATTAAAACGATACTTTAAAAAATCTCTCCATTTCACACATACATACTTATACTACTATAGCATGTGGTTCTAGTTCTGTGCCAAGGCTGCCAGAGTATCCCAGCGTTTGTGTAAAGGGACGAGGGCTAACTAATGCCCTGAATTTGTATGAGTCCCGAATATATGGCGACCCTCGCAGGCCCATTGTTTAGAAAACTACGCGAGTTATTCTTACGACTTGCAAATGTTCTGCTGAGGAACATTTTTGCGGGTTTTACCTTTAAATGGCTTGCTTACTACTGAACATTTGTCTTAAATGAACACTTTTTTATAAACGTGCATATTATGTATTATATATATGTAAGCTGAATGAGCAATTCAGCATGTTTATTGGACTCTGGCAATCAGATACGAGTTCTTAAAAGACATATTATTTTCTGTAGAACGAAAAAGTCTCCTCATCGTATGGGAATGCGACATAATTAGTGAAATCTGAATGCAGCCACTAAGCAGTTCTGTCTCTTCCTTCGAAGAATACAGGGCATCAAGGCAACTAAATTATGTCGTAAAAACATTTCAAGTGTTAAGAAAAAGAATAGCTTTTCACTATCAAATACTCTGTTACATTACTCAAACACAATCTTACATATTCCTTGAGCTCATATCTTGGTATGAACATAAATTATCGGAACTACTCTGTCGGAGGCGATAGCAACTCAATGGGCAAAGTTGTGCTTGTGTTCGATTCTAATCCGCACAACTATTGTGGATCCAGTCTCCAGTGGATTACGTAAATACGAATGTTAGTAATGCATGTTTAATGTCACGCTATAACCTTTGCGAAGTAAACAGACGTGGCGTTACGTTTGGTGTTACATTTTCAAGTAACATCCAGGAAAACTTTATTCAAACAATAAATAATAATTAACGGTACTAATTTGCGAAATTACCCGAAAAAAAACCCGGAAGAAAGCTTGTATGAACAAACATAACCAACTATTAGACACAAACCCATTTTCTCCATTCAAGAAATCGCATGACTGACAAACACCGTACAGAGGAGAATTTATAACATTTTTCCAACAAATAAGCAGTAAACTTTGTTCAAAAGTATCAGGACGCGAGCTCTTCAACGGAGGTAGCAAAGTCCGAAGCTAACACCAATGAGGCGATAGATAAATATTAAAATATTCATAGCGTGTGGAGAATGGAGGGCGTTTGTCGAACGGTAAAATGGAGTAAATTGACAGACACACAGCTATTCGTGGTAAAAGATTGCGTTTCAAACGTTAATACGATTTTTATACAAAATCCGGCGCCTTGGAGTAACCGTGACGACGCACTACTGCGATAGTGAGGGAACAGAACCTAATGGATGTCGATAATTAAAATAAATGTTTTTATTTGACTATGTTGCCACTGAGTTAAGTTGCAATTCTTTAGACATCTAGCAAGTTTAACCTTGTCAGATGTTTAAAGAATTGTCGCATATTTGTAAATGAATACTAAGCAATGTAGTTATAATAATAGTATAGTAGTTAAAATAATATTGATCAGGTTTAGGGCGATGCTATTTTCTTGAAAACATGCGTATTGATAAACTATGTACACAATAAAAACGCTATGATAACGATTTGACAAAAAGCTTTAAGAAAAAAACAAAACAAGTCAAATAAAAACGTTTTATTTCAAAAATATCATTTGATTTGAATCCTCGAAACTTTGGCACTTTGGTACCAAATAGTGGATTTATTGACTCTTTTAATTGTTGTAGAAATGTATATTGTACACTCACCCATGATAAATATGATACGTTAACCTAGGTACAGTGGGTTATATGAGTTATCTGACCCACCCTATAAACGAAGGAATTTGAACCCTCTGCCTGTAACATTAAGAGTTATTTCATTTGTATGAGTTTATCAGACTAGCGCTACTCGGTAATATTTTCGCCTAACTTGTAATAAGTGGGTAGTTGAAAGACAAATATGCGTATTCATTATAAAACTAGTATTCAAATGTTACTAAAAATACGGGTAGGAAAATAAAAATGAACCGTCACAATAATAAAGCTAAAAGCCAGTCTACGCACAATTGCAGTGACTACGCGTGAATATGTTTTACCTTGCCTTACTAAATTGTGAAAACAACGTCTTTTTCCAAGTTTTTAATTTATTTTTTATAGTTTTATTATCATGTCTCAATTGAGTGATTATTTAAAATACAAAATAATCTATTTGCACGAGGAGAATGTTGGCATCAGAAAGATTGCTAGAAGACATAATATTATAGCAGTAAGTGTATTTTTCTAATTTTATACTTTGTTTTTATACCCAACTATTCCTTATGCCGTGACGTAAGCAAACATATTTTTTATAACGTATAGTGACACCTGTTTCATTTCTTTGTTTCACAGAAATACAGTCAGATTGTGGTTAAAACGTAAACCCAATAGAAAACTTGTGGGGTCAAATGATTTTAAATTGGGATTCATCAGAAGTCAGGAGAATTTGGCGCAACTTGTGATTTCAACGTTCTCATGAAGAGTAAGTGATGCTTGCTGGAACATGGTGTGCGGCATGCGAAGCCGCTTGCAACAAATTGTGGAAAGACATGGTGCTCCATTTCGCTATTATGATATCACCACCGCCCGCAGTCAACAATACTTACTTACGTGTCAGTGTGTGTGTTAAATAAACTGTTGTCATCATAATTTCTATGGAAGTGTTTCATACAATGAATAAGCAGGTCCTTTTTACGATCATAACCATATTTAAAACTAAAAATACTTAAGTAGAAAAAAATTATAAAGTAGGTAAAACATCAAAGTATTTAGTGCTATTTTTTCACTTATATTTTAGTAATTACTATTTTCTAAAAAAATATTTTCACTTATAGTTTAGAAGTAGGTAAGTATGATAGTTAATGTGGTGATGTTATTGTTATAAAATAGAAATACCTATATATATTTCTAAACATATAACATGTTGATTCACTACATGTAACTGATTACTTACCTACTTAAAAATAAAAATGGGTATTTTATAGACATTGTTGAAACGAAGAAACAAAAATTCAAGCTTATCATAGAATACCTTATATTTAAAACAAGTAATTAATTTTGTAAGTGATTATTTTGTATTTATTTTGAATAAAATCGTTATCATAATCATTATTGTTTTTTATTTCTCATGTTAGGTATTTGTTTTTAAATAGTTCATTTAAATTAACTATTTTAATTTAATATAAATAATGTTTTGGATTCAAAAAACATAATTGAATATTGTAAACATAAAGCTACAAGAAGTGGAAAGTTTGTTTTGAACTCGCAACCATGTTGCTATAGGTTCACTGTTGCAACCACTAGACCAAATCGACTTAACAAGTATCGTTGAAATTAACAACTCCATCATGTGACAAAACAGTATTCAAAAGCTTACCTACCCTAAGGTTACGTGTTAAAGATCAAATTGGCATAACTGTATTCTATAATATTTACCTACCTTGAACAAGTCGTTCTATATAGTTCGTGAAGCTCGAAATCGAATAACACATTTATCTAGGTACTGCTAATTGCAGAAGGTTCAAATTCGTCTAACTTTTAGGTGGGTCAGCTAACACATATAACCCACTGCCCGCTGTTTTTACACAAGCTCAAAGTGGTTACTGACGGCCTTCAAGGTTGGTCTTTTTGACGTTACCTACAAACAACAAACATATTAGTTTATATGAATAATACTGGGAATATATTTACACCTATTAAGAGAACGAATTTTGTTAACTGTAAAATATCAACTATTTCGCGTCGAAAAACAAGCGTAATATGAAAGTTTCCGAAAAGTCATAACGTAAAAAATATAAATAACATGAAAATAAGATAATATAATGATATTTTAACAATTTATTTAATTTAACAGAGCGAAATAATATCGCTCTTGTTAAAATAACAATATCTGATTTTACTCAGCTATTATTATAGGGAGCCAGTACCTAGGAAATACAAAACCTTGAAATTCGTTTATTGTACCTACCTACCAACCTATTATTTGTTTTACCTACTTATGTTCAACACATGATACCACATCATGATACGTAAATCATGTTCGTGTTCTTGGAAAAAATTGTTCGCAGAATAACAACTTCGGAACATACAAAACGCGCTTTTGCAATTTTTGAATTATTGTCAATCTGGTACCTATTGAAAATAATTCATCCATCGGGGTCAAAGGTTCTAGCTTATAGTCATTAGGGTTATAGTCAAGGGTTAAGACGCTAATGGGCTAACGAGAAGTCTCTCGCTAGCCCATCAGCGACTTAACCCTTTAGTTTTACGAAGTTTGAGTAATTACAACTTATCGATGATTCAAGTAAACTGACCGTGTCCCATCCCTAGCGGGCGCTGGCGCACATTTCCGTCTGCGTGATGAATAGTTGCGGCGATTCGTCCGCTCGTCATATAGCGAACATCTATTATGTGTGAACTAGCCACTGAACAGTGTTACGTGTGTGTGAACGCAACACCATGAGTGTCATATGTATGCGCGTTATGTCAACTGCTACTCAACTAGAACCGAAACGAGTGGGCGTAGAAAATTACTACGCTATTATTTTAACCGAATAATTTAATATTGTTGCTTCGATCATTTTTGACTGTATTTTAGGGTTTTGATTTGTCCCGTTGGTCTGCTGGGCGCCTCAGTGCGGTTGTTTTACGTGGGGTCTTGGGATCAATCCCTGGGCTTGCCTTTAGAGTGCTATTAAGGACTGTTTGTCCGGATTATAGATTCTAGCGGAGTTAATGGCAATAGACTCAACCCCTATTACATAGGACGGAAATAAGTCATGTCTGATAAAATGTAGGCATTTTATTAACCTCAACCTATCTTGTAAAAACACAGACATGAAGTTATGTTCTCTTATAATTCTAACTTAGCCTATTCCAATCCACTCTATCCACACATTGAATATTTGATCGGAACCGCTAAGAATTCTTGAGTGGTCTAACCTACCTACCTACCTATATTGAGTAACCCACAAACGGCAAGGTTTAACTATAGTACCAACTACCCTAGTTAAAAACTATTCATAAATACAAAAGCGCAGGTAACACGCTTCCAGAAACCTATTTATATTTTATAATATTCAAAGCATCAAGTGCCAGTGTTCACGGTTGCGTTAATACCATATTTCGTATTAAAACTTTTTCATTAAATCCGTAAAGCAATTTCAGTATTCCTCTATAGAGTTGGGAAGTTTATTCTGTAACACCTGCTTAACAAAAACATACAGATTGGGGGAAATAAATCAGTTCCCGTAATAACCCGGAGCTCGGCTATTAATATTTGACTCTCGGTAATACAAGTGCATACGTAGCGTCATTATTCCCGTGTCTGCGTAACTCCGCTGAGTTCCGCGTAAGGTGGCCATGAGGTGAGACAGGGAGGTGCAAGTTTTTTGATAAAAAAATGGCAAATGTATGATTTAAGTGATAATATTTAAGGTGTGTTGGCCGTGGTCATACACGCGGCTTTGTGATCATCAAGTAAACACTTGCGATGATTTGCGATTAAATATTATTTTTCAAGGTTTTGTTCGTCCCACAACTTATTTTCAATACCAATAACCATTATTTTTAAAAACACATATTACCGATCCTCATAATTAGCCTAGAGAAGTCCACAGCTGGACATAGGCCTTTCCAATTGCACGCCATTTAGCTCGATTCTCGGCTACTCTCATCCAGCTGCTTTTAGCAGCCCTGCGAAGATCGTCGCTCTACCTAGCCTGAGGGCGTCCTACCTTCCGTTTGCCATTTCACGGTCTCCACTCAAGAACACGTCTACCCCAACGGTCATCGGTGCTACGGCTCATATAGTCAGCCAATAGTCACTTGAGCTTGCTTATTTTGTGAGCTATGTCGATAACTACGGTCGTCTTGTTTACGTTATGTTTATTTATTTTTATATGTGTCCAAAAAGCACATCATTTAAAATATCCTATAAACTTTGATCGCGTAGCCACCGTACAGGGCGGGGGCAGTGTATTGCTAGGGCGGGCGGGCTCGGAATCTGACCGTAGCATTTTTCACGGACCAAATCCTTCCCGGAATATTAACGCGATCTCTGGATACTTTGCATATACTTTATGTACTTACTACTCAACTACCCCGTTGGTCTCGTGGTCGCAAGCGCGACTGCTGAGCGTTCCTGGGTTCGATTCCCGGGTCGGGCAAAGTGTTATTGAGTTTTTCTATTAGGAATTTCTTAGTAACAGCCCGGAGTTTGGAAGTTGGCAGTGTGATACCCCCGTGCCTCGGAAAGCACGTTAAGCCGTGGTCCTGCGTCTGATCTCTCTCCGGTCGTGTTGGATTGCCGTCCCATCGGACTATGAGAGTGAGGGAAGAGGGAGTGCACCTGTGTCTGCGCGCACACTTGTGCACTATAATATCTCCCGCGCCGAAGGCTAGTCTCCGTTGAGATTGGCCGCCGTGGCCGGAATACGGTCTGGAGGAATTTATTATGTACCTTGATACGCTTGATAGTGAATGCTCTTACAGTTTTGAAGTTTAGAAAATTGAGGGTAGTTCTTTATGAACTTGTTTTGGAAAATGTATTTTGCTTACGAAATGCTCAGTCAGTATCATTGTGTAGAAGGAAACAAACACAATATTATTTAAAAATACAACCTTAGTTTTGATTTACTCTTAAAGGGTATTGTACAAAAATGCTGCTTTTGAAATGCCTTTTACATAAAATATGTATTACGTCGACGTCCGTTGGTCATTTTTCAATTTATGTGAAATCAGCCTAAATCAACAATCACGACCATTTATAGAAAAGTTATTTTTTGCTTTCAGGTTTAGAAAACCCAGGAAAGACAACATCTTCAACACACCATGAAAGTCTAATAAAAACCTCTGCAACGGAAGCACGAAGTCTGACCACATTTCTACGATTCTTTCAGCCCCCGTTAAAATTTAATTCGGTCCTGTTAAATTAAAATGTGGCCTTTCCACAATAAAAAAAGCGTTTTTTGTGTTACCGGGTTTTTTGAGATTAAATCGCTAAGCCAGGATATGCAAAATTGAGAAAAAAAAAAGCTAACAAAATTTATATTTCGTGGCACATTTTAATGTATGATGTTTGTTTATGAAATGGGTCATATTTCAACACTGGGTTTTGGAGTTCAATATGAAGGCTATCTCAATTAGAAGGACCCTCGGATTCTTTATGTAGTGGTCTAATTCGAGCATATCAAAAAATAAAAAACTACCGCCTACAACCGTCAAGGGGGTGATTTTACCCAACATTTTAAACAACTATGCTATGGAACTCATAACCGAGTCGTGGAAAAAATCACATACAGACTAGGTACTTCGATGCATGTGTTAGATAATTCATTTTAATATAATCATAATATTCGAATATCGTTTGTTGCCTTCATTTCAAAGACATATTTGACCTTCATTTCAAAGACATATTTATACCTACAGGCGTTTTAATATCTAACAAACTGAAGGACCTTAAAAAGTGTCAGATTTAATAACATGAATAATTGAAGATTGTCATAGTACTTGCGAGTAATTAGAAGAATTTTAATTAATATTAATTAATATTCGCAAATAATTACTCGCTGTAACTAACGTAGCTAGCTACTGAAGGAATGAATTGTAATCGAATTAAATTATTTATATTATATTCATTTATTTATATATACTTTATTGTTCACCAGAAAAAACATAATCAAAATATATGATTATTAATACAAAACATACAATGGGCGGCCTTATAGCTTTCTGCGATCTCTTCCAGGCAACCTTGGAATGGACAGTGATTGCGTAGATATAAAAACATGGGGTTGCATGGGTGTCATTATACCTACTTTAATAATTATTTACTTGATTTATTATGTAATTAAAATCTAGACGTTATAATGATGAGAACACAGAACAGTTAAAAGAGGATGAGAACTAAAAACATCACCACAGAACACAATGCCTGATAATTTAGTAGCAGCACATACCAAGCTAACAAGAACATAATGATTATTCATTATGTTACATACCTAATAGTGAAATTGTTAGTTCTCTCAGTCAAAAATACGCCTGAAATTTTTTATTTTCATATCATAACTTAATTTACCCGGAGCAATCCCTGATGGAAAAAACTGAAAATCTTTGCCAGGGATTGGGTTTCATCATACTACAAAGGCCGTCAGGAAAACTTGTAATTTTCACCACATCGCCAGTATGTGACATAAAGGTGTCAAAAACAATCTGTATATGGATAGCTGTTATTGTGTGACCGTTGTGTGACAACACCGCCATCTTAGGACACCAAAGCTTTACCCAGAACCATTAGCGTTCAGCATACACGCTTGTGAATAATAGTCCAGCGAGGCAATCTGAAATCATATAAGGCATAATAATAATATCGATGTACTGGGAATTAGGAAGCCTTAGGAGGTCCTACGCACGTTACACGCCATTTTAACAAGCCACTTAGTACAGTCAATCAGGATCAACAGATTAACAAAGTGATTGTAGGCAGTATCGGGTTTTGTTTCGTTGTAGAGGTTTATGGGCTGAAATAAGAGATTATTTACTATATTTATTTCTTAAGTGTAAGATGTGCACACAGATTGTCATCAGACTGTAAAATATGTACGAAATTAAAACCACGTACAATGTCGATCTGAAATAGGAAAGATCGGACGATGATAAAGTTTGGGTTGAAATATACACGTCGAAGGCAGATTGTAGAATTCGTCATTTTATATACAGCGCCGTCCATTTACATACTGTCGCTGTTATGTATAATGCCTAAGGCAAATTGATTACAAGTTCAGTAGTAAAAACTAAGCAGTAACCTAACTAAATACAAATGAGCCATAACAAATATTTAAATGCGTAATTAAATAAATACTAATCAGTAAAATGACTTAACGGGCAGTTACGTGTGAGCAGTTCACAAATCGAAATTAGTCGCTAACAAATCTATCTTGGATGTGGTGCTCGCTTCGCTCGCTCGGTTGATATTTATAAGATTAATTGTTGTTTGTTTTTTTTTTAGATTTTTGAATTTGATTTTTCGATTGGTAGAATACTAACAGATCGATAAAGCAATGTTTACCTACTTATACACATACATACATTAGGTAGGCAGATACTACAGAACACAACCTACTTCGATAACCAAAAATATCTCATGACTTCAAACCTAATATTCCGCAATGTTAGAAATAATGTAATGACATTATTTCTAACATTTCGTTCAATGGAACGACTATAAATTTGATATCCCACGGCCTGTCTAAAGTTTATTTATTCAGCGCAACAAAATACATTGTATACAACACCACATGATACATGTTACAGGATATAAAAAAAAGAATTTCATCATGAAACATGGCTGAAAATGCGCCAGTAAATATTGTAGCGAAATATGCTTCACCGCCCAGTATCTACACAAACTAGATTCGATGATTAAAAACGTATTTTCATGTTTCGTTTATTTTCGCGATGATTATGTAGGGTGGAAGGGACATCGACGTGCAAACTGTGATCATGAGTTCAACAAATGATTCTATACGTAGCGTAGCGTGGACATTTTTTTCAATGGCTATAAAAAAAAAAACAGCTGGTTCATAGAAAAGTGCAGTACCTACGCGGTCAAAATGTATCGAAAAGCTAATTAAAAAAAAAAATTACCGGCAAAAAATTTCAACAGCCGCCATCTTGTTTTTCATTTTGACCTCACTATCGGCTTCAGCCCCCTCGAAAACCATGAAAACGATACCCATGACATAAAAGTTTAACATTTTTGCAGCCGCCATATTTGATTTTCATTTTGACCTTACTATCGGCTTTAGCCCCCTCAGAATCCATGAAAACGATACGCATAACGAAAACATTTGAAATTTTTTGCAGCCGCCATCTTGGATTTTTATTTTGATCTCATTATCGGCTTCAGCACCCAAGAAAATCGTGGAAACGATACCCATAAAGACAAATTTGAAAATTTTTGACGATTTCTCCAAGTTTACTTCTACCGCAAGTTCCGTTAAAGAACTTCGTTCCAAAATATAATTTAAATATTCTATTTTGTAATACACATTCTGATTTGAACTAGTAATACTCGTGACCAATAACCTCACGTTTGCGGGTAAAAGAAAATTTTGATTAATGAAGGCACCATTATGTTTCTATTCATTCACTTATCGTCATAATACTTGTGGTATAGGTACCTTTTCTGCACCTAAATGAAGACGTATGAAAAGAACCAATTTAAATTGACATATTTCACGTTCAAACTCGCAAACAACCCAAGTTTGCTTATTATTATAATATACTATGACAACATTTACGAACAAACTCCAAATAATATTGGAACTTAATCAATTTCCTGTCGCACGCAAGTACTGGTACCTATATGCGGTACGAGCGGCTCCGGGTGCTTTCCATATATTATTCAGCGCAGTATCGGGCAGTGCTGCTCTGTTGATATTAGGCAACTGCCGAAATAAGGAGCGACATGACTTACAAGATGCCGAACAGGAATAGAACCTGTTTGGAATATTCTGGTCTGGACATTGACATTTCTTAGGGCTGATTTTCCATAGCCAGATAAATTTTATTCGAGGAATAAAATTGACGTTTGACAGTTTTTGTATGAAATAACTGTCAAAATTTCAAAATTATTCCTCGAATTTTATCAGATGATTTAAAAATAAGCCCTTGTTCGAATTTTAAATACAGACTTAATTGTTGTAGATATCTGTATTTGCAGAATATAATAATAGGGTTCGAATGGGAAGTGCCAGGCTCAAAATATAGATAAATGAATGTATGAGGAATTTCATGAATAAAGCAGCCGACACCATCGCATCGGCCACTTCACTGTTTTAAAAATATGCATTCGATGACAGGATTATGAAAGCGTTTTTTAAATAAAATCGATTATGTGTGTTCAGGATTGAACTATCGTTATAATTTGAGCGAGAGATTCTGAACTCGACTGATATCTACGAAAAATCGCTCGTAGAACAGTGTGCTACGCCGGCACTACGGCGTAGCGCGCGCTGTGCTACGATGGCATAGCTGACTAGTCACGTCACGTGTTCACTTTTTTATGCATAAAAATTAGAGTTGTAGTTAAAAGTTTTAACAAAAATGGTTATATTAAGATTTTAGTTCTGTTATGTATGTATATGTAACGTACCGCGGCTGCGACTCGGCTAAGTATTAAAGTTAGTGTGTCATTGACTGTTGTCCGTCCTATAGGTACCTGCATATCTAACAAGTTCATAGGTCTGAATCGTATATTTTTTTTTGACAGCATTCATTTTTAACGTTTCAGCTGAAAGGCGTCCAGTACTATACATAGGCTTCCATGCGTCGACACATCGACCGGACCTGTGCTTCTCACATTCAGTGGACTCCCGCGACCTTCAAAAGCCAGGACTTGCATAGAGATGTAATTGCACTGTGCGTGGAATTTCCAAGTAAGTATCTGCCATCACAACCTTTAAATTAGCTAGGGAGAATGTACCCGTAATCGTCACGTAATAACACACACATAGCCGGCAAGCGGCACATGTCCCCTCAAAGCGGGGTCATTACTCCGCGGAACGTTTTTATTCGCCGCGCGTACAATAAAGTGCATTGTTTTTGCGGCCGCAGGCGAGCGCACGGCGTCCCGCGAGCGAGACACGCTGAAATATTCGCACGTGTCGCAGGATCGAACGAATAGCTTTACGTGGAACGTTTTTTAATTATATTTTAGTTTTTCTTCCAAAATACCTTGTATAACACTACCTATCCACAAGACTTACGATCAAGTCTGTTTACCCCAAAGGGTTAGCAGACGTGCATATCTACCTAGTACGCTCTTATTTCACCAGTTATTAAAAAAGTCTCATGCAAAAAAGGGCGATTCATTCAAACGGCCAATACCTAAGCCGACAAGCTACTGAAAATGGCAAATTACATAAATAAAATGACCCTGTATCGTTAGTGCGTTAGTAGACAAATCTCACATAAGTAGGTTTGCTCCATGTGGGAATCGAACCTGTGACTTAAAACGCAGCAGCCAATTGCTCAGCCACTCTTCCAACCAGGCCTTTCAGATCTGCATTTTTAAATTGTACTGACTCAAACTGTGTAGCCTGCTAACAAAGCATTTATTTCAATGAAACCATTTGCAGGCACTTTGAATATTGTCAAGAACATGTTTTGACGTGACACGGTCTTCAATAAAAATGAGGGTAGACAACTTCATGACACATTAACATTCTGCATCAATCAAAGAATCCTCGTAAAAATAACACACAATAGTGTATTGTAGTGATGCACAAACATCCTCACCGAGAACAACTATCCTGAGGGCTGCAAATATTACTTCTTATGTGGGAATTGAAGCTTACATACAGAACAAAAACGGAGTGTTCGATATGCAGGGACAATTAAATAAACATTTACTGCAATTGTTTCCATGGATAAAGTAATGCGCACTATAACCAAAATCTTATTGTAACAACTAGAATCTTGTGGCCTACATATTTCTGTGTAATACCTTTATTTGTTATTACTAACTGACATGATGGAACATCACGGCTTGTTTCCCCGAGGGGTTAGGCTGTGGTGTAGGTAGCTGTAGTATATCCACATTTCACCAGTTATGTTTAACTCCCATGTGATAGAGGGCGAGCGTATTTCTGTCAACCGGGCACAAATCCAGACTCCAGGTTGCTACTCAGATATTCTAGATGGAAAAACCAACTATTCTTTGCTCGACCTGGGAATCAAAGCCACGATCGGCAGTAGCGCTTGCCACCACTAGACCAGCGAGGTAAGCATTACTAACTCTCGAAATATTTTCCCAAGTATTCGTAGATTAGCATAGAATACGTTTGAATTTTGAAGAAACGCACCTATTATAAGACTAATAGACGACCCATTATATTGTGATTTACAAAAAGTCACCATTAGAAAATAAAATCTGTCCATTAATAACATTGAAACTACTCATAAGTATTTCAAATCACTTCCGCGTCCAATAATCAATTTGAAAACTAAATAAAACAGACAGCTGGAGTTTGGTTCACCCTAGTACGGCTACGATTATACTGCGAGACTGACAGCTGACCTTATCACGACTTGACATAACTCCGGGCACGCGAATGTCACGCCGACCGTACTGCTCAACAATTTCTATAGTACTGGATGTTTCTCTGGAAATACTGGTGTTGAATATTTTGGTTGGTTACGGAAAATTATAACTGATAGCTTTAGATTTATGATTAACAATGAAAATATATGTATCTGTATGCTACTGAAAACATTAAGTATATGATGGATACGAAAATAATGGAGATCAATGATTTAATGAGGATTATTTTTACAAAACTACTTCTAAGAAATAAGAATGAAGAAAAAAATTGCCCAAGCAAACAGTGTGTACCTGTCTATAGCTCGTTAGATTTTCCATTCATTAAACAATTGCTTTTCTCAGAATCACGTTCCTTCATCTTCTGCCTCATCGACATTAAAGCGGCGATCTTCTTTTGTCCCAACAATTGTAAACACAGCTCAACTCGCTGTCAGTAGAAACACACTAATTTTTCATTCGCGCCGACAGGTAGCCGTATCTCTGTTTGCATCCTATTTACAGCTCCCTCGGACAGTTAAAAGGAGTCAAAGAAAAGCCTATCTTTTCCGTTTACACGTTTGCTGTGCTAACTTCGCTGGGGCGATCTCTGTGCGTGTGTGTGTGGGTGTGCACACACGACACACGCTGCACCAGTGAACCAGGGCTGCCACTGGCCTACTTTTCTCCGTCGCCGTCGTGTCCGGGAAATGGGACGTTTGTGAAGATCCCTGGCGCTAATTACAAGCTTCCTTTCACACGCCCGATGGAGCTTTTTCGAATGTTTATCACATATTCTGTATGTCGCAGAGTTTCTTTGGAATTCGGGATTTGCTTAACGTTTTAATCAAGTTTGCAGCGGGAACCCTAGGCGTGTGCCTGTGTGCTAATGTGTGTCGGTGAGAGGTGCTTTGTCGTAATGCACACAGCGTCATTAGCATGGAGCAAATCGTGGGTGCAGTCATAAAAATTTCATTTGTCAATCTGCAGGCTCGGTCACTGCAGGCATAGAGCAACCTTGCGCAAGTGGAGGCACTTTATGTTATGAGCTTTTTCTTATTAGTATTTTTTAAACCAGTTTTTTTAGGTAAAGCCTGTGGGAACGTAAAAATAAAACCACACCACATAAAAGACCTAAGTAATAACCTGGTGTAGCATCCATTAAATAATAAATCTCAGCTATAAAAGTGCACACAATTTGTTTTAGCAAAGGTAAAAAAAAAACAGCATGACTTTTATGACCTCTCAGGGCTCTGATTGGCTGAACTTTGCAAAAATACGGTATGTTCTAATACACTGGTTATCACAGTTTCATCAGACAGGGCGTAATAGAAAGATTGAGCGGTATGGCGCATCCTACTACGAACCAGAATTAATCAAATCAAGCTGCAGGGAAAGAATTATATAATAGAGTTAAGTCGAGGTAGTATGAACCAGTTGTTTACGTATGATACATAAAAGGTGAAACTATTTGACACTTTCGGCCGATCAACAGAAATTGTAAGCATCCATGATTAAATCAGAAATAACGATAGGTACCTACGGTGCCTATTCACTACACGAAACTGAACAATTTTTGTCGACGTTACGTAGCGCAAAAACGAACAGGTGAAAAATATTCAAAAATTCGCAAATGATTAGTGTGCGCTATCATCTAACAATTCTACCAATCCGAACGGTCGAAATATTCTTTGACGCGGGCCGCAGAGCTTGCGCGGCGCCAGTCAGTAGTCGCCGCGATCCCGTGCCGAGCGAACGTGTCGCGCGCTCCACACACCGCTTGCATCTCGCAGCGAGTGAATTGTGAAACGAAAAAAATAAAACAACACCGCAGTGAAAGTGCATGTGTCAGTGGATTTAGATATGCATTGTGTTTGATGTGTATCACAAACGTGGATTGAAGGTATTGTGTTCGATAATTCTGTAGTTTAGTGTGTTGGCATCCCGTATCCCAGGTAGGTGCAGATTAAATCTTAAATGAAATGTATTATCAAATTATGATTATGTAAAGCGGTGTTAAAAGCTGTTATGTAATATATATTAAGTAATGGAAATTTGATTGCAAGCCTTTCCCATTAAAATATCACGATGAGTATGCGTGTTTTTTCATGCACGCTTGAAAGGAAACCAACTTAAATAGCGAGCATGGGTTAACTATATGCGGTCCCGCGCTGGGCGCCAATTTTCTCTGGTCCCACTGTGGGCGCCAATTACTTTTTGCGAAAAGGTACCACATGAAACCCCAGGGGAAGTTATTTTTGTTAAAAGACAGATATATTTTCGGTGTACGTAACGACACCATTTAATTCCCTAAGCAACGTAAAAGCCTTTTTAAAACAAATTATATTCGGAGTACCTATGCATTATCTAATAATGGCTTGTTAAACAACAAAAGGCAACATAATCGAGTAAATAAACCTTTTAGGCTTGCTTTAACACGTATTACGTGCGTAAAAAGGTAGAGAACGTCGTTAGTACTTCAACGTTTAAATGAATTAGAATTTTATAATCATATTTTCATCATATTATTTTATTACTATCATGTAAGTTTTTTTTCTTGTGGTATATTACTAAGTGAATTTACTTTGTTATAAGGTATGATGGGATTGACATATTATCCTTAATGGATAAAAGCCCCAAAGTTAATAAAAAAAATAAAGATTAAAAAAATATAATATATATACAGGCTGTCCCTGGAAAAATGTACCAGCGAAGGTCTGTAGTGTGGTCACCCCACATTAATACCTATCGATTGAACCCCTATGTATCTTCCGCGATATTTTGTATTCTACGAGAAATTATTTTTTTTGTTTCATTTTCAGATTTTTTAAATTGTAGGCGGTTTTAGTTTAGTCATAACATTTTCTGAGTGGTGTTTCTGTGAGATTTTTTTTTGTCAGTATTATGGCTAGAATGTGTATTCACATGTTGTAAAACACAGAACACCCAAATTATATCTACTAGTAGCTCAGAATTTGTTCATAAGGTTAAAATTTCTGTTGGAGAGAAATTTATAATTTCTCGAAAACTACAAAATATTGCGGAACATACTTAGGGGTCCAATCGATGCGTGTTAGTGTCCCCTCACCACAAACCTTCGCTGGTACAGGTTTCTTGGGACACCCTGTATATTATTTAATCATTTGTATGCCTAAGCGTCTGATCATGGAATGAACATTATTAAGTATATAATTATGTAATGAACACCTGTATGTAACGCACGTATCATAAATAAACGATTTGATTTGAATCTCTAATGTATCCGCGGCAACATTTCATTTTCAATTTTACTTTACGTATCTTTAATGTCATATTGTTTCAAGCGGTAACCCATTGATATTTAATTTAATTTAAAAAAATTATATGATAAATTCTTTACCATGCTTATATAATTTTTTATACTAAGACTTAACTTGAAAATTGGTATTTTCTGAGAATTTAGATCTTGGACTTGACATTGATTAATTAAACAATTAATTACATAACAGATTCTTTGTTAAAGTTGCTGTTGTTAGAAGAAGGAATAATTTTAAACAGCTATAATAGCAATACGAATTTGGGCTTGGAAAGGTTTAGATAAACGAAGTTTTAGATATTACTATAGTTTTTTAAGGCTTGGAGGTAGGCATATAGTTTTGGGTTGACCAATTCCAGAGAGCAGTACAGTTTTTTTTTTAATTGATTCTTCATTTGTACATTATTGATCCTTATCTTATCTATATTTATAATTCTTATAGATATTAAAACTTATAGTAGGTAACCTTTTTTTGGAATGAGCCGTGCTGCTCTAATGGTCTACAGAAAAGCATAATTCAGATATAATTATTTTAAGTTCTTTTATTCCATCACACACTTTTTATTTTAGATTTGATGCAAAATTCAAAGTGTCTGAAAATCTAATCATAAAATTCATTATCTTAGGAATCACAGTTTTTTATAATATACTAGTTCCTGTTAACATGGTTAGACCACATAATACTATATTATAATGAATATCGTTCACCTAGTTAAGGATGCAAGAGCTTCACTAAGAAAATACTAATGGTCCAGAAATATCAATCGGAATCAGAATAATTTATTTGTTAAACATAGGTATAAATATTAATGATCTTATAAATAATAAAGCTTTTGCTATGTTTTGTCGTTACAGACATACAAATTTGAATAAAGAAAAAAAAAGAATTAAAATTACAAATAAAATGTCAATTCAAATAAAATATTACAAATATAAAAAGTCAACTGAAATAAAAGATTACAAATATAAAAATGTCGACTAGAAATAAAATTTAAAAAATCACAAAAACCCTGATTAAATATTTCATAATATCCGCTTGTACTTACAATTTTAGTTAGTGTTAGATAAATCAATGTAGGTGTTCTCTTTTCGATCGTTTTTAAATAAACCTGCAAGTAATGTTTGTTAAAGTCCGCCTGCTTTATATTATCCATATTTTCCAAAGTATTTGAACGCCAGTAAATATTGTTGTCTTTATCTCAATTCCTGCAGTTTTAACTTGGATCGTTACTAAACTTCGGGAACGTGTTTTAAAATATTTGATCAATGACTTTCTTCTTACTTTTTTCTTTCGCATGGAGCGTTGTTCCGAAGTTCAATTTTATGTTAAAACGTGCGACCAGGCCAGTAGGTTAGGAAAACTTTTCTGACGTTATATTTACCGAGGATGTTATTAATGTTGCTTTTAAGTAAAATATTTTACTTGTGGGTGACGTTATTATATCTGCGTTTAGTTTATTTTATATAATAAGTTGTAGTAGTATTACTAAAGCAGCATCTAAATAGAAAATAAAACTTGTTCTTTACTTATCATTAAAGTATCCTTTTTTTTAAATGATAAAATAATATGAAAATATCTTTGCTTTTTTCAAATAAAGTACGTAGGTACCTAACTAGATGATAAAAATAAGTTTTTACCGTATAGGTTCGGTCAGCAAAACCAATTATATATCAAGATTATCTATCGTAGAGTGCTACGTCAAATTGGCCCAGAAGGCCAATTCCCGTAATTAAAAACATTCAAAATCTAACCGCAATCTCGGCGACAATCAATGTCAAAAACTTGTCAAAAAGGTAAAGAAATGAGAGGTACTTTTTACAGATTGATACTGAGATGACTGTGAACGTTCTTAAAATTACGAGATTACCCCTCAGTTGTCATAAAAATGACAAGGAGTTGTGATTTGCATAATATACGGACAATTTAAGTTGGTAGTCAATTTAATCAAAAAATAATTTCCCTGACATTAAAATAGGAACTTAATAAAATTAAAAGGTTTGACCCAAACTTCCTCAATGAACGAAATACACCTCTTCAATAATGCAACCCTAATCAAACTAACATTTAGTCAAAATCATATTGATGATGTACATAGATGTAGGTATTCTGTGATTTGAGTAGTTTAAACGTAGAGGGCGTTAGTGGAACTAGTTTCAAGTAGTAGACCCAAGTTATGTGTTTAATAAATGATTAATTTGGCGCCCCGGGCGACCCATTCCCACTTACTTATGTACAGATTTTGCCTGAAAAAAGACAGATTGAATTGCCCTGAGTGGGAATGTTGTGGCCTTCTAATTGAGGAGATAATAATAATATTATGTGGGAGAAGTAACATAATATTTAATTTCATAAACAACGGCGCTGTTTTTATGCAGACTATCTAAACTTAACTGAAGGCCATTACTATCATTTCATGAAAAAAAACGAGACGAAAATTCGTAAGTAATAATAAATTAAAAATCTCCACACTTAGCACATCCTGTCTAAATCTCGCTATCTATAGGATTCAGTTAGTTGAAATGTGTAGTTTAATACATCAAAACCCTTTTCTCGAGGAATTTGTTAGTCAAAGATAAAAGGCCGTACGATTTAGATTATTATTGGAGAACAAAAGAAGCCGTAGTAACGTACCCAACTCACACTGACCGCTAGATACAATGTTTCCATAGCAGGAGCTATTCTTAACATAGTTCGTGTCAACAAAAGAAAATAAGAAGTACCTACCTTGTATTTTAATATGATTCTCTATACAGAGTGTATCACAAAGGTATGGTTAAAGGAGATTGCCCAACTTTGGTCCAAATGCTGCCCAGGAATGGGAGTACCTGCGCTGGGTTCCTGGCACTAATCTATGTCTTCATACGAAATATTTTTACAATCCATCCTGGGGTTTCAAATTTTTGAAGTGAAAACTTCTTTAGCGGCGTTGTACACTTTTTTTGTAATGGACACGTGACCTGATCGAAAATTCGTAAGACGGATGGAGAGTAGACAGCCGGCGCGGCGTAGGAGTATCCCCCTCTCTTTCTACGGCGTGAAGTTTTCACTTCTGCCGGCACTCCCGGAGTGCAACCCGTCATTTTTTTTTACCTAATTTATTTTGATGATATTATTTTTTATACATGGTTTTTTTTTTATTTACTTGGCGTGGTACCTCACCCCCTTTATGATGCATCTTTTATGACCCCAACTAAAGATAATTTGTGTAAATGGACAGTTTTAGTACCTACTTAAATCTACTAGTTTTCTAGCGTATTACAATCTACCAAGCTACGATAATACATATTATAATATGACTTGATTTTTTTATTTTACTTTTATTTATAACAAGTGTACATAATAATGATAATTATGAAACCATACAATGAAAAAATATCTTCAGATTTATTTGTACACGCACGACTATACCTACATTTTTTAGTGTTGTATTTTTTGTAAGTAACAGTTTTTCTTAATTCCGCTTTACAATTGATGTACTGTTAGGGTTTCAACTAGGAGTACTAACGTGCAAAAATAGATACTTAGTTTCATTATTTCTAAAGTACTTGCCTACTTAGTCTTTCATGATAATTATTGATAGTGTATGAAAAATACAAGAAGGCAATGAATTAATGCACTTACTACACGCGCGCGAGTTACATGCCGTCGGGGTGTGACGTAGAAGAGCGACCCCCTTTCCCTCCCACTCCAATGCGCACACGCATCTCTGGCCGTTTGCAGTCTTAAGGCCTATTCAAACCTAAGCGGTATTCGCTGCCGCTGTGGGTAGAGGTGCATATCGCGCGGGTTTCACTCAGGTATTTAGTATCAAGTTCCGCGGCTAGAGCGGAATAATTGGTGCCATAGTACCGCATAGGTCTGGTATTGTTTACCTTCTTCTACAAAAACTTCTTCACCTTCCTGAGCGAAACTCAAACTCGGTATTCTACCCACAAGGATAGCGAAATCCACTTTGGTGTAATATTACCGCATACCCACTCGGTTTCCTCTACCGCAGACGGTAGCGAATACCGCTTAGGTTTGAATAGGCCTTTACGCTTGCTTTGTTTAGTGTTGTTACTGAGCGTTTCATCTTATCTCTCGGACTGTATTTTGTTGACTTTGCTTTTGTTTTTGGACACTCATATTTTGCTTTACGTGTGGGTTTTCTTTTCACCTGGACAATGTTTGAACCTGAAGGACAGGCATTGTGTTTATGTTGTCACTGTTCAGTGGACGAAACCGAAGAACGATTGATTGTTGCGCACGTGTGTGTTGTGTACAATAACGATGACGATTACGTATTATTATGAAATAAATAGGCCTAATACGAGTACATGCCATTTCAGTTTTTTATTTTATCTATCACTTCCAATACGGACGGAATAAGTACTAAAACTATTCATTTATACAAAATGTCTTTAGTTGTTGTCAAGGGGCTTGTGGCTAAGGAGGGGCTTGTGGCTAAGTAATAACAGCCGCACGGGTCGATCGATCAGGTTAAGCTACGCTTGCCACGGTTGGTCCGTGGATGGGTGACCATCTTTACATACCAAGACCCCTCCGTGCCTCGGAAAGCACGTTAAGCCGTTGGTCCCGGCTGTCATTCGTGGATCTTTGACAGTCGTTACGGGTCGTCAGAAGCCCGAAAATCTGACAACCAGTCTTACCAAAGGGTATCGTATTACCCAGTAACTGGGTTGTGGAGGTCAGATAGGCAGTGGCTCCATGTAAAATACTGGTATTCAGCTGAATCCGGTTAGACTGGAAGCCGACCCAAACATACTTGGGAAAAGGCTAGGCAGATGATGTCTTTAGTTGTTGTCATAAAAGGTTTAAAAACCTTAAAAGTACGTAAAAAAAACCATGTATAAAACATTATATCATCAAAATAAATAGGTAAAAAAATTAGGAACCCCTGGATAGATTCTAAAAATATTTCGTATAAAGACATAGATTACTGCCAGGAACCCAGCGCAGGTACCCCCATTCCTGGGCAGCATTTGGACCAGATCTCTTATGAAGATGAGCACTCTCCTTTTAGGGTGTGACAGGGATAGAGACCATCGAACTGAATAACTTTCTCCATGGGACCAGAATCGCATTCGAGAATAAAATTATCAGCCGTCCCATTTGGGTCGAGTAGGTATTAAGTTTTGTGCGGGACAGCTGATCATTTTTTAACTCTTCATAATCAAAATGGTGTCCAAAACAAGGTTAAGTTAGATAAGAACTTTTGTTTTTAGTGCACTGGAAGGTACCTGAGGCCCCGCATCTGTGTCGATACGTGCATCGCGTATTTCGCGAGCTCCTATAAATAGGTCAGCCGTGCCATCTTCATATTGACTGGTGGAAGTCGGAACCCTACGTAGTACGTGCAGTTATAGAGGTATATCGCAATGTACTGTGCTCCTTTATTTTTTGTAGAAAGGGATTGGTATTTCTTGTTGAAAGACTTGGATCAACTAAAAAACATGGCAACTAAACTATGTAACTCTGGCATTAAAGAGTACCTAGCTTCAGCTCTGAACGGTATATAAATAGGTGCAAGGTGTAGGCATATAAATATTTCAGCGTTGTCTCTGAGAAGGCAAAGCGTAGCTGAGTTACCTTTGCAGATGCGGGCCATATGAAATGATGATCATTTACAATATACCCTGCTGGTACGCTAGTCAATAATCTTCTGAAATTAAAAATAACTTCAATTGGGTAACCCACCAACTCCCAAATGTATCAAAATTTGTTTAACAAAGTTCAAAACAATCCCACCAAATAATATCCGCACATAAACCGAATCGGGTTTTTCAATACTTCTCGCCATACGTAAAAGATATTTGAATATAAAGTTTGCGAAGGCCGACAGGATCCAATTCTGGCACCTCATCGATTATTTTCAAATTCAACTTGAGCCGAACTTGTGGGATGTCGATAATTTCTCCATTGATATTAGAATCCTGAACTTCGCTCCCTCGATCCGAATATTTTACAAACATTTTTATAAGAATCCAAATATGTTTTTGAATACATTATTGATGATTGTATCAAATACTTTTTAGGTTTACATTTCACTTGGAATACATTTCGTTGAAATGAAATCTTGTGTGGGTAGGGATTTTAATAGAGTTAGCTTTTTTAAGGAAGGGTTTTGCTTGTTCAAGTAGTTTGTTCATAATTATTCAAATTAATTAAATTCTCACAAACGAAAATGTGTTTGGGTAGAACCGAGTATACTAAATATTATTATTTATTATTTTTTTCTATTAAAGGGAAAATCTATTTGCTAAAGGGATTGTTATAAAATTGGAGTACATAAAGAGATTAAACTAAAAAAAAACTGCAATGATTCTTCTATTTTCTTCACATAGTAATAATTATCCACAAGCAACATCTGTTAATTCAAGTCTAGTTCATACATTCATTATTAGTTTCTACACCAATCAGCGCGAAGTTTCAAATAAACGTCCGACCCATTATTCACACTAGCCCCGTTACGTCACCAACAACTAAATCAGAAACAACATCGCATTAGCATTACAAGCTTTTATTAGAATCGCTAATTAAACAACCAGCTCAGTCAAAGTCAACGTGATCCTAAACCATACCGAGCGATCTAGCAAGCTCTAGCACGATGTTAAAAGTACAGTCATGAGCATAATTAACGTATAATTATATTACTATGGACAGGCCGGCAATAATATCTGAGGGGCAATTCCCATATTTTTTTGACCGCCGCCGAGATGAGATTGCGACTTGAATTTGATCTTTTTTTAAGTACGAGAATTGGCCTTCTGGTTTCATGATTCATCCATTAATATATGACACAAAGACGTCATATGTTTGCAATATTTGCACTGATTTCGATATAGAAGAAAACTCGAAACATTATTATGTCAGGTTTGTATGCCAAAGTGATGTCAGATATTTTCGATCACAACGAGGTATCACATTCTCCTGAATATAACTGAGTAGGCAGATATTAATGACGCAAAATATGTCCGTTAATATTGCATTGACACATATTTTTGAAGCCGATGAAGCATCCTATATTTTGGCCTGGCCAGACAGTTTTGGTGTTCTTTCGATGCCACATATTTGTGCTGCCTCTTGTATATGCTTTCCACAAAATTTATTTTGAAATCAGATAATATTGTCGAGCGGTCCAATAAATATATTTATCTTCGTGACTGTACAGTCCCACAAATCTAAGAAAAATAGTTTGTTTACCTAACTGTTTTTATGCCGCAACAATTTTATGACAAAAGTTGTATTAATCTGGCAGCGGTCAAAAGGTTTTTCTTTTATTTGATGTGCGGTTTGAGTAAAAGCATTGTTTTTTAAATGTTTTATTTTAATTTTAAAATGGTTAAAAACCAATTACAATAATTAAAGACAGAGTTTTTCCATCAACATAATTTCAGCCCGGAATCTCTGCTGGGGTATAGTATTCCCCTTTTTTCTACCATACTTCCCGGTTCCAGGCGTCCCTCATCCAGATGTTTTCCGCGACTTTGACGATATCATCAACTTGACGCGCTTTTGAACGGTTCTGGTTCCTTTGGCCTAACCTGGACCACAATTCGGTCACAGCTTTACTCCATCGGCCATCTCTTCGTCTAAAAGTTTTTCCATTCCTAATATTAAAGAGAAAATAGAAAAGCATAACATTAAAAAGTTAACAACACATTTATGAATCCTTCTCACAGCTTAGGTACTTCTGAAGTTTGTCAATACTTCTGCAAGAATTTACAGAGTCAAGAACGATTAATAACTACACACATCAAAAGTGTCTAGGGATCAACATATATTTTTGCAATAACTTTTCTCCTGATTGATATTAATTAAAATTTTCTTTAAGGATTCATCAAATAAAGTGTTTTCGTTTGTCACAGTAACGATAAACCAAGTCACCTTTGCATTAATAAAGAAATTTGCCATTTTCCTAATAAAGGGATTTTTGACATTTGAACCACTAACACAAAAGTTCGAAAAAAAGACTGAAATAACAGTTTTCTTTAAAATTTTATTGGGTAACTTAAACAATTAATAATCCGTGTTTCTACCGCGAACACTAACAACACAAGAACATCGGTTTGGCATACTCAAAATGAGTTCATCCAAATCACGCTGTGGAATGGCAGCCCATGTTCGTTGCAACAACAAAAAAAGGTCTTCTTGCGACTGGATACCCTCCATATTCGGCAGAGCTCTTCTCTGTAGCATATCCCATGCATGCTCAATCGGATTCAAGTCTGGCGACTGAGCAGGCCAGGGCAGGACATTGATGTTAGCTGCGGCGAGAGTCTGTCTTACAACTCTTGCGGTGTGCGGTCGTGCATTATCATGCATTAACTGAAATAAGGGACCGATTTGCACTTGTAGAGGAACGATGACGTCTGATACAATCGTCTCAGCATAAATTTGAGCGTTGAGGTTGCCTCTGATCCAAATCAACTCAGTTCTTCCGCCGATCCAAATACCCGCCCATACCATGATGGTTCCACCACTATAAGGATGGACTTCCTGGCAGGATTTTAATCGCTGTTGGCGTCCAGGGGTTCTCCAGTGTCGTATACGTCTTGTATCCGGTCTCATACCAAAACGAGACTCATCAGAAAAGCACACGAAACGCCGTTGTTCTTCTGCCCAATTTCTGTGTTCAAGAGCCCATTGATATCGAATCCTACGATTGTGCATTGCTATAGATGGTACCCGTAGCGGTCTTCGGGAATGAAGGTTCACTTCATGCAAGCGGTTTCTGACTGTTTGGTCGCTAATTAAGTTCCCTGAAGAGTGATGAAGCCTCACGGCTAACATCATGGCGGTTATTGTTGGAGCTCTTCGAGTTAAGTTTTGAATGTATCGGTCTTGTCTCCGTGTGGTGCAGCGATACCGTCCTCCATGGCGCTCAGCCACGGTACCAGTGCTTCGGTAACGTGTCCAAAGTCGACTGATAACACTCTGACTTGTATTCAGAGCTAAAGCCACAGTACGTTGCCGGGAACCAGCTTCTATCATTCCCACGGCTCTGAGCATTTCTTCCCTGCTTAAATGACGTCGCCGCTCCATAATAACGTTGGTTTTAATCAGTAGTAGGGAAACAGTAGCACTAATAATGTCTTCAATGCGTTGTATGTTTTTATAGGGAAAATATTGACAGCTGATTTTCATCTTTTACTCGAATTTGATTCACAGTTCCTGATTCAAATTATGAAATGCACCAAAAAGGATCCATATAAATTTATAAAATCATAAATTTATTACAAAGCCACATCTCAATCTCAAGAAATCCGCATAAAAATGCTTGATCCCTAGACACTTTTGATGTGTGTAGTTATTGAAGTGAAAAGAAGTGATTTTTATGACTAGTTGTATTCGTTCGATTAGGATCGATGGAACCTTTAACTTACGGCAATTTTAGAAGTAACGCTACTCAGGCACGCAGCAGAAATATTGAGGGCACTTCATTCAACTGAGGTGGCGTCTTAATAAACTCAAGTTGACGCTGAGGGCAGGAAATGTTGCTATTGTTGCCATTTGGGAAAAAAACTCATTCATCCTAATTTAGTTCGTCCGCCTACCAATCTCCAAGTAAATAAAAACAAGATAAATTATATCGTGGAGTTAAGAAAAGGGCTGTTGGTTTAGAATAGGTGATATGCCAGGTTGGATCAGTGGTGGCCCAGGTAATAACAGCCCCGATTTACGAGTAGTGGGTCGTGGGTTCGAACCCAGACAGGCGCTTTACTTTGTGTAAAAAATTTCATCACCACTGCTCTCATAACGGTGAAGGAAGACATCGTGAGAAAACTGGCATGTCCTAGTACCAAACATTCGACGACATGTGACATCTACCAATCCAAAATTGGCCCGCGTGGTAGATAGCCCATTCTCGAAGAGGGGCGGCCTGTGTCCCTTTGTGGGGAAATCATAGGCTGATTATGCTGTAAGGTCATGAGTGCAGTTTTACTAAGTTCTCATTAGAAATGTATTTTTGCAATGGTAAATTCAACAATAGCTTTAGAAACGAGGGTGAAAACCTGTCAAGTAGGGAGAGGAGTTTTTCAGTTTCATGATGTTATTTCATTGCTGTCCTTGGACACTCACTTCCATCTCTGAGTTATAGCAATCTAAAAGCATCGTGAAGCACTTAGTAGTTGACATTTAGAAAAACAAAAGATAACATAATGTGAACAAGTCTGGTGAACAAAAGCCTTCTCTTTATCATACAGTTGGACAGTCACAGACTGATATTATAAATACCCTCTAAACTTATTTTCGGAGCGGCTTCCAAATTTGCAAGCTTGCGCGTGCAATGTCACCGACTAGTTGAAAACTTTGAGAATCTAATATGGCGCTTGAAATATAAAAGTTGTGCAAACTACACAGCTGAACCAATTTGCGTATGTGTTGTTTTGGGAGTTCTATTTATACGAAAGTCACCTCATTGGTTCAATGTTGAACTTGGCTTCAGTACTAGTAGCTATTAATGTTTTTGAAGTTTTGAAATTATATTCGATTTGGAGTAAATTTTGGTTTCGATTATATTCTTGCTAGAACACAATCGAAGATTAAGAGAAATTGGGTACGTGACCTTCGAGGGTTAACGTACGTCTCGTGACTTATCAATGTCATGATAATTTTAAGTCCGTAAACCGTTAATTGTTGCACAGACTTATTTGTGTTGCGGTACAAAGAAATATCAATAGGTAACCCTACTCACTCAAAAATTAGGAAAGACTGGAATTTAGGATGTTATTGAAGGCCTTTCTACACGGTCATATACGTGTTTCATGACGTGAAAAACTACGGTTTATTCGCCGTGTGTAGGCACAGTCGTCAGTGTTGTATGGATTACTATGGAAGCTTGTTGATGGACACGTTTTTTCTACGACGCGGCTTATACGCCGTACCGTAATGTAACCGTGCCGTCTACAAAGGGCCTCAGAGGATCCTTAATCTGCTAGAGTAGTCCATAACAAAACATGCCGTGGTGGCTTAAATAGCAGTAGGTACCACCACAATTAAAGCTACAGTAATCTACCTTCCGTAGCTTAAATAATGGTGACTGATAAAATAATATCCGCTTTCCCTTTGTCTCTTTCACACTTATTAAAAACTCGACTGTTTTGTTTTCACGATAAAGTTTTATAGCTTGAATTTATGGGAAATCCCTTATCCGACAATTAATTGTGTGGATTATTCGGCGCCCTCAAGAGAAGCTGATATTAATCTTAATGAACTCGCTGTTACACATCGGGTACTTTATCTTCATTTTTGAATATTACTTGAATTATTGGTTTGGTTTGACACGGTACTTGAGGTAAACTTAGCTAGCATGATGGCCACTGGACGGGAAACCCGGTTTTCCGTTCATCATAATATATCTGTATTTATAACAAATTATTAGTGGTTGCAGCATGATATGGTTAGAAAGGGTGTGGTTACAGAGATGACGATTAATAGAGAAGTATGGAAGAAAAAGACATGTTGCATCGACCACTAATAAATTAGGATCAGGGCAGGAGAATGATGATGATGATAGTGGTAGCAGCATCTGTTCTCAATCGAGCTTCATCTTAGAATTCACCCCATTTCTGGCCATGCCTTAGCTTTCTACCGTGAATGCTCTCACATGACAATTATTAGGCTATTGTATTGTATTGTATTGCATCCACATAAATGTAACTCTGTTCATAACTGGCCTGCACTTACGAGTACATCTTCTTGTCAATGTACCAGGTGCAAAGAAGCAAGAAGTGCAGGTGCAAGAATACAAACACGTAGGTGGTTATCCATCTTATAATGTCAAAAGGAAACGCAGCGGAAGTTTATAAAAAGTCTCATTAAATAGAATTAAAACAATCATTTACGTTTGTTTATGGAAGTTTGTAGTGAAGATGCAGCTTGACAAGGGAAATTATTATTATTTATTTTAAACTGCAAGTATTAAAAAACGCGCATGAAGATTTCTTTTAAAACTTAAGCAGAAATACTCTGAAAAATACGTCACAAAAGCAAATAGACGAAGCAAAACAAAACAAGAAAATGAAACTCCACTAATAAATAATAAAAATAAACGGTTTATCTATCTATCTATCTATCTTATCACTAATGAGTGTTAAAGCCGTCGCATGTACTTGCGAAGGAACGTATTCGTAGTGCAGGATTCCATATCCCAATTAATGGTTCCCATAAACTTGTTCTAGATAACACTCCGATGCCTGTGCATACTTTTTCCCAATTAAAACTTGGCCAAGCGAAGTTATAATAAGAGAAATAATACGTGAAACTGTACCGGACTAATAATTACGCTAATAAATTAATTTCGTTTGTCGTAATAAAGGAAAAACTTAATTATTATGAGAGTATGTAGCTGTTGTTATTTCATTTAATTTATTTAGATTCAATTTAAACGTTCTTTCGAAGTAAGTTTACTAGCTTTTGTACAGATCTCAGCCAGATGAAAACCTGTTTATTTTTTACCAAGAAAATGTATTTCTTAATTATAAAATCTTGATAAACGAGACCGATTCCACGAAGACTAAGATGAAATATTTCTATAGATTTTCTGTTTCTTTTTAATAACTCCACAGAGGTTTTCTGTGCAGGAAAAACAAAATATGAGCAAAAGTTATGCTTACTTGTTTTTTATTTATATTTATTAAAAACATACTTTCATTTCTTTCAACAATCAGAAATTCACAACCTTTCTAAATGTATACCTACTATAAAAACATGTTTATCCCTTTCTGTGAAAAGGTTACAATCTTTATTCTACAAATAGTACTAATTTTATATTTCGTAGTGTTTTTTTATGTTATGTATTTTTGTGGTGTACAATAAAGTGTATATATATATTTTTGTACCTGTTTTATTAAAGATTCAAATATTTACATAATTTAAAAAGCTAACAGTCTTAAAATAATAATTCTGTACAAGTATATAAAAAGGGAGGGGAAATAATCAAAGGGCATCAAAAAATTCATCCGCATCGCTGTCAACAGGAAACGTGACCAAAAAGCTGGCAGCATTGCCACGTTGTATGGCAATGCTGATTCTTTGGCCAAAAAATAGGCCAGCCCTCTGGTCACGTGAAGAGTCGACCAACCACTTGGCGATGTCTCGAAATACTAAGTGGGCACTTGGGCCCCATGGCCATAGTGTTTCAACCCCAAACGGCTCAAATATATAAGTTCCAAAGAGATTGGAGTATTTCCGCCGTTTGAGGTTTTCCGCACTTGCAGCAGCCGCCCCAGCATAGGTCACCGTGCTTGGAAGATGGGATGGCGCAAGGGAGTCGACACACGTGGCATCCCACACCAAAGGCCTACCTACCTTCCAAGGCATTATGGTCATTCCGTCTGGTCTCTTACCATCGTCGCGTGCCAAGCCATTGGGTTCTAAAACAGCTGGCACCCCGGCAAATATATCTAATACTTGCAGTTTTAAATAATTATTTGTGGTGTTCATCTTTTGAAATAGGTTTTCACAAGAAAGATATTTATAAAAATATCTCTATAACCCCCAAAAATGATATAATGAGATATAATAATATCGAAGAGTCCATGCCCTTTCTTCAATTCTCAATCAAATCAAACATAGCACAAAACGAACAGAAGTCCTCAATAAAATAAAAAAGTAAAAGAGCTTATACATAAGCAAAACCTCCGACATCTTTGATCTTTAAGTCCACTTACCATAATATAACAACGACTAGATAAATCAAAGCAAACAAAATACGTTATTCCGATGTAAGTCTAATATAAAGAGAATGTTAACAAGTAAATAGGTACGTGAGCGAAAAAAATATTCTAATATCGGTATTCTCCGGAGTATTCCGGCAAGATGGTATTTTTAATTTAACTGAACACGGCTCGTTCCGTTCCTAAGTAGTTCTGTTCCTTTGGAAGTGCAGGGTTCCAGTCCCTTCTGTGACCTCGTCATGCTCTGATGCTGCTTTCTTTTTAATTTAATCAGACTCTGGATGTACTGCTGTTAATTAATTCAGTTGTATTTACATGTGTAGCTTGCCAGGTATATTGCGGAGGGAAACAAGGGAAAAACATGGCGACTTTTTCCCGCGTCCCTATTGCCTTCGTTTTAATACATGTCGGTGGAATTATTTCATTTTCTACGTAATATTTTGCCGTAAGTAAATATCTGTGTTTGGTACTTAGCGTTATGAAAGTATCTAAGTAATTTAGTTTAAAAAATTGCTTTTTAAATAAAAAAGATATCATTCGAAGTTAGTTCAAAATAAAAATTAAACAAAATAATAAAGTTACAAAAGACTCGACCTCTTAAAATCCACGGCAATTTTGTTTACATTGACGCCTAACTCCTCCCACACAAAAACCAACAAACATTCCCCACATTTACGGCTAACAACTTTGAACCATTCTATTTTAACGAGAACTAATTATATACCGTTCTCGCAGCACCCACTTAAGGCCTACTCAACGATACATCCAGGCGAGCACTGCGCAGTGCACGCCGGCCCTTTGTTCCAACGTAAACTTGGAGGAAATTTGACAGTTTTACGGTATATAAAGGCTGTAATGGATGAGCGGGTGTTTAGCGATAATTAGCGAAGAACGAAGCGTGCATAAATCATGCGACCGACCATTGTTGTAGGGA
Source organism: Hydraecia micacea (assembly GCA_914767645.1). Classification (NCBI taxonomy): domain Eukaryota; kingdom Metazoa; phylum Arthropoda; class Insecta; order Lepidoptera; family Noctuidae; genus Hydraecia; species Hydraecia micacea. The sequence continues at coordinate 20,221,016 of OU611778.1, forward strand.
TGCTGCGAGATCGTGGATGTCTTGTAGGGTGCGTCGCGCACTTTGAACTCGTCTTGAATTATTGTCTGCATATTAAACTGCGCTCTTAGTTTTTATGAGTGTATTATCTAATGTCGGGTACGCACTGGTAAAAGCAAATTGGCTTAAATCTTGTGTTTATTAAATAAACCTAATTTGTGTAACATTTCATACTACATTTCACCAGTCTGGACATGTATGTATAAGTCGTTCATGATTTAAAGGACATCATTCACGTTTCATACATTTTTGGGCCAAATCTGAAAGTGCCGGCCAGAAAAAAAAAACGTAATATTCGGATAGATCACCAAATTCCTATTATTTTTTACTATGGCACCAAACCTGTGCGCCCTATGGTTATGTTGTTACATGCTTTTAAAAAAAATGTGAAATAAAATGTTATAAGATGTGTGTTATTTTAATACATTTGGTCAAATATAGTAAATATGAAAAAAAAAACAAGCAACAATACCAACAGCACCTCATTTAGATTCAGTACCTTTCATTTAGGTAAAAAAGAGCAAAATGAAACAACATTAAATTGTATAAATTCATTTATATTTGTCCTAATCTAACATATACATCATGTAATCCTATTGCAGGTGGGGTGAGGTATGGGTCATGTCTAGCATAACCCATGTACCAGACTATGGTCATGGTATGTGAGCAGCATCCAATGGTCCTCTTGCCGATATTGCATGTACAATAATAATGAGCTAATGCTCGACGACCATTTGCTGCCCGATCTAGTGCAATGTACACATGATATTTTTTGGCTTGGATGTGGCGGGATTGTATTCGTCCTCTTATAATCCACAAGTCTTCCCCTTCAAGTTCCCTGACTATTTCCAGAGGAATCCCACCACCGAGCTCAATGATAAAAACTCCGTCGGATTGAAGGTGCTCTCCGTAATAACTTTTTGCTTGTTTGAGCTGATATACACCAAGGCTGAATAATATTAAATCTTCTTCTCATTAATAATCTTAGAGCACAAACAATTTGAGTTGCACTGAATCCTCCGATTAAATTGTCTTGCAAAGCAAGTAAATGCCATTCAGCTTGCTCAAGGTGTTCACTGCATACACGGCTATTTTCGGTTATAAATAGGCTGTAGCGGCATAACATTCGTAGTATGATATCTTCGGGTACTCTGTGCCTCGTTGCATTTTGACAGTGTTGAAATACACACGTATTCGCCGAATTACCGGTACGGCTGAACCCGGGTAAAACGGTTGGTGAAGCATGAGGTTCAGCGTTGACTTCTTCGTCTGCAACATCATGATCCACTTCACGTTGGTGTCGGAGATACCGACGCTCAGCCCGTTGCCAACAGGGTCGACAAATAACCTCTGTAGGTTCTTCCTGTAAAACAAGAAACATGTATTATTCGTTGCACATGTACATACATGAGCCGTGATATTCTAATCGTTTTGTTTCCTAAGCAAGAAGGGTTCTATTTCACGGTATATACATACAAGGTGATACAATGATTAGTTAAGTACAAAGGAGTACTTATATATAGAAACAAAAACGTGTGAAATAAATAATTCTAATAAATGGTCAAAATGAATGAGTTGATGGCAAGTGACCAAATTATTTGGAAAAAGAAAACATACTGCGCCGACATCAGGTAAACTGGTATACAGACAAGGAAATGATGAAATAAAGACTTAGTCAAAATCATATAAAACTCTAGGTAGGTAAAGGTCTGTATATAAAATGAAATAAAATAATAATGATTCATACCTGTCGAACTAATAGATCTTCAATAACAAACTGTGCAACATCCGTATGCTGTGATTCTCGGGAAGTCCAAGTATAACTTCGACGATTACCGACAGGCGTACGACACGAAATACACAATTGTCCACTCATAACGTCAGTTAAAACAATAACAATAACAAAAAATAACTATAAACAAATAACAACAAACAAGAATAACAATATTAACTGAGGAGTGCCAGTCGCGATTTAGCCGTCCGATGTAACAAGAGTCGCATGGATAACTGAACAAAACAAAAGACGGGTGACGCGGGGTACAGTAGTTGCGGGCGGCGGGGAGGGACAAACCGGTGATTTTCCAGGTACCTGCTTAAAACAGGTTTGGACTTGTTGTGAATTGTGACGCTCTGTCTGTGCCTGTGCGGTGCGTGGAGTATCAATGATGAAAATACTCTCTTAATAGAGAATAGAATTCATTTTATTGCACATCAAAAGGACATACACAGTATGAATAATTAAATATACATGATCAAATGTATGAAAATAACAACTTCATAATAACATTTTTATTGTATTTTAAAAGTGTTTAACACCGTAACCAAAGGGCGCACAGATTTGGTGTCGTAGTAAAAAATGATAGGAATTGTGAGTTCTATCCGAATATTACACATTTTTATCCTGGCCGGCACTTTCAGTTTTTGGTCCAAAATGAATGATGTCCTTTAATATGCGTTTGTTTGCAACTGAAAACAAACTGTCAACAGATTGACGTGTTTTGTCCATGGCAATTGCCACGTTCGAAAATATTTCAATACATTTTTGAGTAGCTATCTTATCTGCCTCAGAGAACCTAGCACGATTCTCAACAACTCTCAATCGTTTTGAGCAATTTCAATATCAGCACTTTCCTGAAAGAAAATGCCAGCAAAGAGATACAAATTCTCAAAGACTCCTTCAGACGGCCTTTTGCGTCAAAATATCTGTATTTTGTGATCTATTCCCAAACATTTTCTTTGTAATACACCATCATCTGCCTGGCATTTTCCCAACTATGTTGGGGTTGGCTTCCAGTCTAACCGGACGCAGCTGAATACCAGTATTTTACATGGAGCGACTGTCTATCTGACCTCCACAACCCAGTGACTGGGTAATACGATACCCCTTGGTAAGACTAGTTGTCAGACTTTCGGGTCTCTGACTCCCCGTGACGACTATCAAAGATCCACGAATGACATCAGGGACCAACGGCTTAACGTGCTTTCCGAGGCTCTGGGGGGGTCTCGGTATATAAATATACCCATCCACAGACAAACCGTGGCAAGCATAGCTTAACCTGATCGATCGACCTGTGCGGCTGTTATTATTTAGCTACGGGCCCTTTGTAATACATAATAGACTCAATACCTAGAATTTAGTTTTATAACACACAACGGAACGAATCAAATGAAATGACAAATTCAGAAGTAATTTCTGAAATTTGTTTGTGTTTTCATTTCCTAATTTATTTGCTTATAATAAGGTCAATCAAAAATCTGAGAATTTTGTTTGATTGTGTCCGTTAAATATAGTGCTTAGGTAGGTATCTCGTATTTACACCAAGGTATAAAACATGTTGTCTACTGTTTTCGTTTATCGTTTACATCTAAAACAAGTTGTAAAGACAAGTTGTATATAAAAGTTGTAGAATACTTATAAAAAGTGAACAAACTAGTTATAGCGCTACACGGTTATTGTTGCGCATAACCAAAATCAGAATTAACGCCGCGACCTTGTATTTAGAATACATTTCACAAAAAAATTGCACAAATTTTTACCAACGGCGCCCCAGGGTGTGTGTAGCAGTGTAACAATTGATGTTTAAAACATTTTTTTTGAGAAGTCTCTTACACGACTTGTTGAAAACAAGTATTACATCTTATAATGTAGAATTATAATAGGTGGTAATATTACTGAGGTAGGTAAGCAAGACCAAACTATGATAAAATAAAGTTAGTGTGTTCAACAGTTTGATGTTCACACATTCACAGACGGTTGGACGGACGATCCAGCGACGCGTTAATTATTGAAATGACCGCTGACCTAGCGTCCAAGCCTTCTCCAAACACATGCGAAATACCCCGAGGACCGCAGACGCAGTTAAATTGCAGTCAAAAATAAATAAACTGCAACATTCCTCGTCAATTTCTCATCTAAAACTACACGTCCATCTCAAGTAGAGCTAAAACAGAAATATTCTTAAATATAAAACTTCCTAAGCTGGCATTTTCAGGCAAAAGGTAGCTTAAATCTACATCGCATTTTTTACGTTATCGGGTGAGACTGAATCCAAATAAGATACTGCCCGGTTTTTCTTGCTTAATGGACGTTTTCGGGGCTTAAATATTTTAAAACGGTTTATGCACTCCTTTTAGAAAAGTAAATGGCTTTTATAATTTATGGGGTATTTCAAAACGATCTTTTGAGGAGATGCTGTTGAATGTAAAATTAGCTGTATAGTGTTATATCAAAAACTATTGTTAAAGCGCATTCTAAAGAATGTATGGTCAGCAAAAAATATATTTTTTTTAAAACATAATTTTTGAGCAAACTATTTAATAAAAATTTAAAGAGATGTTCCGATAATACAAACTCTTAGCTTGTATGTTGAAAAGTAGTGTATGGAATAATTTTTTATGGTCAATTTGGTATACATGTAAAAGGCGCAGGGCTAATCAACTTCTGTTCACTTCCTGACCGTACCCAAGGCTAAATAACCAAAGATGTAACTGTGAGAGATGATGTTATGAGAAGTCGGGATACACATGAAATATAAAGCGATACGGAGTCCGCAGCGGCGCAGGCGAAACAGCTTCGTCACCTCGTTAGGCCGCAAACGACGGGTGACGTGCACAAGTCATTATAACTATTAACGATGTACACTTATTTGCTAATTTATTAAGTGTGCCGTTTAGAAATTGTGTGAGTGTTTACTTGAGATGCTGGTTAGGTTGAGTGGTTGTAGTTTTAGGATGGTGCTTAGATTTTCAGCTGATAACATCGAGTCACCAATTTGCATAAGATCTTCTGTTGCATTTTATCTTGTGTATTGTGTATCTTTGTAATTATAGAGTACTATTATAATTTTACGTAAAATTGTAATAAAACATTTTGCTGTCCAAAAATAGCAAGTTTTTGTGGTTTGTTATGAAATGTCAAGGTAGTATAAAATCATGCGATAATAATCACCTTTAATGTTTAGTATCTTATTATTCCCCATTTCTATATCTTTATTAACACGGCTGCTAACTCCCTCAGGGCTTTCCCCGCGTCATAATACTCACATAATCCAAAACATTAATTACGGCAAGTGTTTTGGAATAGTTCCTCTCGAGACCGCCTTGTAACGAGCAGACCCTCCGAATATTGTTGTTATTTACATACCTTTATATTACACGAAACAGGGTCAGATACAATATGTTATTTTGAACTTTCCGAAAGTTTTTGTTAGAAGTTAGTATTTATACGAGTATATAAAATCATCAATCAACTGGGACTTTTATAGGTAGGTATTCTTATGGTCCGTTTCATTATCTGGCAGTTAGTGACTCACAACAACTGTTCCTTTTTTAATTGATCCAAGCTTTTTTTTCTTTAGCACAATCTGTCCCACTACTGGGAAAAGGCCTCCCCTGAGTCCTTAAGATAATGCCATGAACCAGGGCTTCAGGTTCAAAAGGCCTCATAAAGCCCATAAATCGTCCCAATTCTTAGACATAACAATTACGTCCCCATAATAACCCCACAATTCCCAATTTCAAAGATAACAACCAAAACTAACAACCGTTCTATTTTTATCAATCTACCCTCTTTTCGCATATCTTTATGAATGCAATATATCAGAGCCGTTCCATCTTACGAGCTCTGAAGTGATCAGATAGAGGAGGCGAGGGTCGCAATAAACACATAATAAAGCGCGGCCACTCGGGCCGCACCTCCTCGCAAGAAATGCGGCCGTACGTGGCGGTTCGCGGCCGACGTGCGTGGAATCGTGCTCGGACGCAATTGTTCACTGACAATAACGGACGGTGATTATTTGCAACCGGGTTTGATTTTGAGAATTGCGACTATTGTAAATAAAATTGTAATGAATATAGTTGTGCCATGGATCTATGTTTTTCACAGCTTTTCACTGACTGGCATGCTTTCAAAACAATGACTGACAGACGAAAAACTGGGTGACCAAAAAAGGATGACATATTTGAAAAGTTTATTGAAATCTAGAGTAGGACGGTTCGAATTGAATTTTTCAAACTCAAATCAGTGTAAACTTACATTATATTTACTCAAAACAACGTCTCTCTGGTTAATATCAGCAGAACACCGAATTTTACAACAAGACCTGTTTTTAGAGCCAGCTGGCCAGCATCTTACTAAATTGGGAGTGCTAAAAAAATCAAGTTTAGAAGGACCAGTGTATTTGGTCACGCACACAATATAATGTACATAGGAACTGTTACCAACACTCACAACCTAGCCTAATTAAAATGTAGACAATGGTCACGAAATGTATTCATGAAGAAATATAACATTCTGATCGCATGCAAATACGTGTAATACACTAGTATTTCATGAAGACTTCTACATGAAAGTACCTACATGTTGTGTTACAGGCGTATTTTGCCTAAAATAGACTTATTTCTTGCGCCATCCACGTTTGATATACAATATACAGGGCAGGGACATCGACGCACAAACTGAAACCATGAATTCAGCACAAGATTCTAAGCTGCATTCGCGATTTAATTGCCAGAAATGTAAACAAATATAAATTAACGGAAAAATTACTTTAATTCCTACACAATAAAGTTCAGCTTACGCTACAACTTCAAACATTTTTATAACTTTTTCAATACTGCTAGTCACTCTGAAATCAACTTAATTACTATTGAAATAAAGTTGTTATTTGTTTAACTTGAAATAACATCAACTGTCAACATTAATTTGAATAGACCTTAGAAAATTGTTCCATAAATTTTGACAGAGGTATTGTACTTTTCTATGAAACAGGCTGATTTTTGTTTGATAACCAATGAAAAATTTCAACGCAGGGGGTTCAGAATCTTGTACTGAAGCCATGGCACAGGTTGCGCGTCGATGTCTCAGCCACCCTGTATATTCTATTGACTTAAGTTATTTGGGCAATTGATATCAATTGCCCAAATAACTTTAGTCAATATTTCAAAGCATGAAGTGAAGTTAGCCTACTGTATCGTCTTTCTGTTATGACCGTAGTCAGCTGGTCGTGTTTTCGGCTATAATCGCCGGTTTCTCAAAAGGCCTCTGTAACAAGTCCACAGGTCACCGGTTAATCATAGTCCTGGGATCTAGTCAAAGCAGGAATGTTATTTAAAAACTTTCCCATTTTTTTAGCATTTGATATTTCGACCATGAGCTATTTTTGGTAGAACTTTACTTGCATGTTGCGTGTTTTAGCATAAATGTTTAGAAAGGCCAAAAAAAGGTCGTAGACAGTTGTGTGTATGTTTCCACAGCATTCGATTTCTTACACCTTTTCCATTCTCTTACTAAGCTTACCACTGGAAATACGTCTCAACATTAAACTAAGATCCATTCGGACAATCCACTTTACTTATCGCTAATAACAACTACCTGATCCATCCTTTATGGAGCAAACAAAATGATCACATTACACGTGCGCAGAACAAGGAGTTGTTAATTTAAAATGTTCCGCAAATCACCGCCTTTACATAATTTAATAGCTGAAAGACTCCAAAGCTTGGCTTTAATAATTGATATATGACCGTGTAATACCTGAATATTTGTCCGCGCTAACGTAATGTTTTTTCTGCCTTTTGTTCGGTAGCAGGTTCGTTAAATTTATAGTATGATGTCAGTAATTAATATTTGGCTGTTCGGCGTAGTTTTACATTTAGATTCTTAAAAGATTATGAGTTTTCATTAAATAAAAAAAATATTCTTGTATTTTTTTGTAATATCTGAGTTAATACAATAATTCATTAATTCCACACAAATTATTGTGAATCACAGACGAAATCATTAAAGGTATTAATTCTGTATCAATCAACTCAGCCAATCACTGTCCTCTGTTGGCCATACATCTTTCCCAATATGCGTCACAACACCCAATCATCAGCCTCCTTTTCATCTCAGTTAACTATCAAAATCACAGCAGCCTCATCCATTGATTTAAATTAATTAAAATATAAAATGGTTTTCATTTTGCGCGGGAGCGACGCGAGCATGTCGGGAGAGGATGCGGTATTATTTCAACGTGACGACGAGTGGAGGAACGATACGCTTTTAAAATTGTTACACATTTCAACATTTTACGCAGGTATTAAAAATATACGAGTAATATTTTGTAGCTGCTATCATAATTTTGTTGCTGATGCTGTAAAAAATACAAAATACTTTCGATTTTTGAGTGGTGTGTAAGGTACCTAGTTGAATGGTAGCTTGATCTAGATTTCGTGTCAAACAATCTGTTCTAATAGCGACTAATAAAAATAATTTATCTAATTTAATCTGTATTTGATCAGCACTTGTGAAGATGTTAGCGACCTGAGGCTTCTGAAATAGCTCGACTCATTTCTTGACCCCAACCGACTCCGGCAGAATCCTCAAACACTGTCACTTTAAAGTGTAATGTAGCGACAAAAAGCTTTCAAAACATTATAAAGTGCCGTTTGAGAATTCGGCCGTTAGCCCCAAAGATCAATGACACCCATTACGCGCCCCTTAAACTCCACAAACTCATAAATATCTTCACAACAAATTCTTACTTACCTTCCCGTATTATTAACATAATTCACATGAAAATATAAGTCATTATTATTGGTGTGTAGTGGGTATATATCAGTTTATTTTGGCGGGCCGCGAGCGACCGGCCTTTTATTGCCTCGGTTATGGCTTATGGACATTTTCGGCTCCCAAGTTGCGTCACTACTTGCCAGATATTGAGCTCGGCATGGTGGCCATGCTGGTGGGACGTGTGAGTCTGTTTGCAACAATTTTCTTATTATTTTTTTCTTTTTAAACTTTAATGTAAGTATGTTCAATGATTTTGTTTCGAATTAGCCTTCTAAGGCTCAAAAGGGTCAAATACAAGTTGTTCGAAGTGTAACTGGGTGTGACGGTAAAAAACCGGCAAAAAGTTAGACCTTTAAAAAATAAGAACATGTGTTAGTACAATATTCTTTTGTAAAATTTTTGGATGCTAATTTTACTTTGTCTAGTCTTTATGCTTTAATATATCGCGCAGATCTTCTCTTATACACTATTATATTAAAGTCGCTTTTCGTGTCTGTCTGTATTTGATGCGATTTTCACCATTAAACAATTTCTTCCGGAAGGTTTATGAGTATAAAACATTCACATAAAACTTACATATAATATAGAAATCTTGATGTTTTGTCAAGTCGTACAAACCGAACGACGAAGGGGCGAGTCGCTCTCTAAAAAAATCGTTTACTTAAAAAAATCCTGCATTTATATCTTGCACAACTTAAATGCCAATCATTCTAAGTAAATGCATAAACTGTCTCCTTCCATACGTCATTAAGTAATCTTCACGCTCATTAACTTGACTAACTTCAGAACTCTAAATACCTCCAATTAGGCGTAAAGTTAACGTTCCAAGTTGCTAAGTTACTAGATTTAGAGCGATTCATAGTGAACTACCCTTCGATACTGCTGCGGATACGTTTCAGCTTGGGGACAGATTCGGGGAAACTGATTTGTATTGGCGTCTGAGTAATTAGGTAAGTACTAGATTGTTTATTGAGACTTGTAGTTAGAACATTGGGAATCTGTAAACCCTATTGCTGGTGAGTTACAGTAGTTTAGAATAGTAATCGGCCAACGCCGAAACCTTCCAGGAAAATAGGAAACTTTAATGTAGCATAATATTTGGCCTCGTATACGTATTCAATCCCTTGTTTATGTTTTCTCCGTCTCACCGCGAGGAGGCTTGTGTCCCAGCAGTGGGAAAATTATAGGTTGATTTTAATGTATTCAATTAAATAATAAATAATGTGAATTTCAGTTAGTAGGTATTTATTTATGCGTAGTACAAGCTTCATAATGACAACTTCTTCTTTATGCTTTGTTGAAAACTTCAGATAACATACTCAAATAATGCTCTATAACTATTTATTTAATTCGTAGCTAAGAACTTCACTTTTAGTGATGAGAAGAAGTAAAACAATCAGAAGGAGTAAACATTAGAATTATAATAATATCAAATAAGAGAAACTTAAAATAAAACATTTCTTATCTCCGTTTGACAATCAACAGTCAAGCATCTCCATAGCAACCGACAGATTAAAATATAAATGATCTATGGTAATGACATGTATCCTACACCACCCCCCTTCAGAGACCGTCAAGGGCGATAAAAATCAGCAAACCTGACATGACGACCAGAGCGAGTGGTATACTCTTTGCTACTGCTAGGTGGAGTGACTTCTTCTGGGTCAGCTTTACCAGCCAAAATGTAAGCTGGCTTAAGGCGGTCAATTGAGACCGTGACCTCTCTGCCCTTGATAAATAATCTGAAGACTTTGTCTCCCCTATGCAGAACTTTGTGAGGACCTGTGTACGCTGGTTGTAGCGAGCCACGTAATGCGTCTTCACGAAGGAACACGTGATCAGTGGTCTGCAGATCCTTAAAAACGAAAATGCTGGTCTTGCTGTGACGGGATGCTGGAGTTGGTTGCAGGTTTTGAGCGAATTTACGAATGCGTGCAGTGAAATCTGTGACGTTAGGTAGTTCCATCGCCACAAGGAGTGAAAAATTCACCCGGGAGTCTTAGCGGTTCGCCGTATACAAGTTCGGCTGAAGACGCTTGGACATCCTTTTTGAATGCGCTCCGTATACCAAGCAATACCCAGGGCAAAGACTCTGTCCATTTGTCATTTGCATGACACATTATGGACGCCTTGAGTTGCCGGTGAAATCGCTCCACCATACCATTACATGACGGATGGTATGCTGTTGTCCGCTTGTGCTGAAAACCAGCCAATTTGGACAATTGTTCGAACAGGGCCGACTCGAACTGCCTGGTCACCCTAGCGACATGTCGGGAGTAGGCCACGGGAATAATATATGAGAAAAAATATACACTGTATTATACAGTACACAATATACAGCGCTGTATAACTTTATGTAGTATACGGTGGTTATGTTACACGGCTGATGAGATCGCACTTGTTATGTGCGTCCCGAGCTGTTTGTGTTCTTAGGTGCTGCTGACTCCACAATTTGCATTTATGAAAATTGTTATGTTTTTATTTATTTATTAAAACTTTATACACAAAAAAAAAAATACTGTACAAAAGTGGACTTGATGCCTGAGGCATGTTTTTGTATAAGTATAACGTTCTTTGAATTGTAAAAAAGTGTCCTTTTTCTAGCGACTTCCATTGAATATATTATGACAATAGGCTCGCCCCCTATTACAGGGGACTTAAACATATCTGGCGAATGAGGGTGTACTATAGATAAACCTTGATTATTATTTTGGGGATGCAGGGCGTGATGCTGTGTGCCATTGAAAAGGCTGTGAACTTATGTGGGTACCTTTAATCGTCTGTATCAATAATAAAGTGTGTTAGTTCACGCAATAATTCGGCCAAGTCTTACTCGCGTAGCGAAACTGCGCGCGTAGCCACTACAACATCGGTCTTCATTATCGAACTAATAGCGCTACGCCGTAACTAATCGCTACGTGCGTAGCTGCTACGAAGCTACAACTGCTACGCTGCTACGGCACTGCGAACTCATTCAACACTTCAATAATAATATTATTTAGATTGTCGAATCCGCTGTTTTACAAAACAGCTCCGTTATGTAAAGTAGCTGAACGACGTTCAGCGGTTTTTTTTTATAATTACTGAACTTAAACACGCAGAATTGCATAAACTTTTTGCATTTATCAATGCAGTGGGTCAACGGCTAGAGGTTATATAAATCAGCGTGAAATGAAACAGACTGTTTTACATTAAGGAGCTGTTTTGTAAAAGAACTAGTGGTTTTGTAAAACAACGGATTCGACAATCCATCTGCGATAGATAAATTCTCGTAAAATTAATTCTAAACGAGCAAACAACCTAATTTCAAAAAGCCAATTGTTGCTGTTACATCACCACACATTTTAGTATCCCTTTCAAAATACGAACGTAGCCAGTCGAATAAATGAAAATATTTTTTAAGAGGAAGGCCTCTAAATAAATATTCTCGTGTTTTTGTTGGCAGTTTACCAAATTATTTTATATTTTATTTTCGGCCCAAATTTTTGGTAGACTATAACTGTGAAATCTAGAAAACCCATTACAGTATATGCTTCTTCTGCCATCATTACAAAACCAAATTTCTCGTAAACTAGAAATACCAAGCAATAGGTATTAAAAATAAAATAAATAATTATTTAAACACCACTTACATAGCCTTTCGGTCCACCATCTAAATATTCATCATCAATTTTCAGTACGTTAATAAACTCTCTATTCCTAAATATAACGCAAAAACGAATACTTCAATTATATAAATTACAGGAACCGTAGGTACGATATTAGTCGTGTTACGGTTTTGTACATCGAAATATAACCGAATACTGCCGAAAATAACCGAATTTAACTAATCAGTCCTCAGGGAGCCTGTGGTGTAAACCAGGTCAGCTATTCTGATTTAGAACACGTTATTACCGAATAATAATGCTTCGGTTTTGTAAGTGGTTTGGAAACCACAGAAGATAGGTTTATTTGTTTATTAATAATTGTACCTTGTGGAAAGAGTCTCAATCCAGGGCAAAGGCTTATTTTCATGTATACAAGGAAAAAACATAAATCATCACGCTTGCTCAGTGCTGGTTCGTGATTTCATCCTTCCTCATCATCTGCCTAGCCTTTTCCCAACTATGTTGGGGTCGGCTTCCAGTCTAACCGGATGCAGCTGAATACCAGTATTTTACATGGAGCGACTGCCTATCTGACCTCCACAACCCAGTTACTGGGTAATACGATACCCCTTGGTAAGACTGGTTGTCAGACTTTCGGGCTTCTGACTACCCGTAACGACTGTCAAAGATCCACGAATGACAGCCGGGACCAACGGCTTAACGTGCTTTCCGAGGCACGAAGGGGTCATCCTTCCTAACTTAATTAATTTTATTAATATTATAAATGCGAAAGTAACTTTGTTTGTTTGTTTGTTACCTTTTCACTCCTAAACCACTGAACCGATCGTTCTGAAATTTTGCATATAAGTTGTCAGGTGTACAGAAACGGACACAGGGTACCTATCATCCCGAAAAGAAGTGGTTTTCCCGAGGAAAACAACAATACCGTTATTATGATAATAGATGGCGCCACGTGTATTCGCCAGTAAGGCGAATGTACGGTTATCTAAACAAGGTTGTGGTTAACAGCAGTAGGTTGTGTTTCCCAGTTTATTATTTTTATTTATTTACTATTACCACTTACGTTTATTTTTACAGGTGGGAACCCAATACAACAATGTAGTCAACTTTTATACCTGTCAATTATCGTGGATACTAATTAACAAGTCCCAAGTCCGATGGTTTCATGAATAACATTTATTTCTATGTTCAGTTGGCCTGTTCGGGTATTTCTGCTCTAATAATAATAATAATAACTCTTTGCCCCCAACAATTTGCAACTGATGGAGCTACTGAAAATTACTGAAACTTTTAGTAGCGCCATCAGGATGGGATTTGGTGTGGACAAATGTGCGGTCATGCATGTTAAGCGAGGGGAGATTGTGGAATCCGTGGGAAACCAACTCTCGGATTCCACAAACCTTAGGGCCCTCTCCGCATCCGATACCTATAAGTATTTGGGTATGTCAGAAGCGTTGGGCATCAATGTTACTGACATGAAGCAATCGTTGAAGGAGCGCTTCTTTGGTCGCCTGAAAAAAGTATTTAATAGTCTTCTTTCAGGCGGAAACAAGGTGCGTGCCTTCAACCAAAATCAAAATCAAAATCAAAATATTTTTATTTCACATAAACCAACATGGGCACTTATGAAACGTCAGATGCTAGGTGGGACGTGGAGGAGTGGGACGATTGGAGTCAACGATTGGGTCATGCCGGTTTTGATGTACTCTTTTGGCATACTCAAATGGACTCAGACAGAACTCGACGCCCTGGATAGGAAGGTCCGTACGCTGCTGACTGCAAATCGAATGCATCACCCACGGTCATCGGTAATGAGGCTGTATATTCCGCGAAAGTGTGGAGGTCGAGGGTTTTTAAACGCTAAGACTCTCCACAATCGCGAGATATGCAGTCTCAGGGAATATTTCCTTGAAACCGACGTGGGGATGCATCGAGATGTAGTCGTGGTGGACAATGGCCTCACCCCGCTCTCCTTAGGTAAAGAGAACTGGCGCAAACCAGTAGTGCTTGACACTAATGATCGCATGGAGGTATGGCAGAGTAAGGAGCTTCACGGACGCTTTTTCCGGGCCCTACATGGACCCGATGTAGATTTACTAGCGTCCGTAGCCTGGCTGCGTTTCGGTGATCTTTTTGGAGAAACCGAAGGTTTTGTCTGTGCAATTATGGACGAAGTTATGATGACGAACAATTACCGGAGATTTATTGTGAAAGACGGCACGGTTGACATCTGTCGGGCATGCCACCGGCCGGGAGAATCAATCAGGCATATTATCTCCGGGTGTTCTCGTCTAGCTAACGGGGAGTACTTGCATAGACACAACCTTGTAGCCAGAATAATCCATCAGCAACTTGCTCTGAAATACAGCCTTGTGGAATCGGAGGTGCCGTACTATAGGTATGTGCCCGACCCAGTTCTCGAAAATGGAAATATCACATTGTACTGGGATCGATCCATCATCACTGACAGGACTATTGTTGCCAATAAGCCTGATATAGTGGTGATGGATCGATTAGAGCGGCGCGCAATGATTGTTGACATAACCGTCCCGCATGATGAGAACCTCGTGAAAGCCGAGAAAGATAAACAAATCAAGTATCTTTACTTGGCTCGCGAGGTTGTCGACATGTGGGATGTTGACTCAGCAATCATTGTGCCAATAGTCGTTACAGCCAATGGATTGATAGCCAAGAGCCTCGACCAACACCTGAGGAGGCTCTCGTTGGCCAGCTGGATCAAGGGCTTGATTCAGAAAGCAGTACTTCTGGACACGGCTCGCATTGTCAGGAGGTTCCTCTCTCTGGAGCCCTGACCACCGGTAGCTTGGACCCTGTTCCCGATACCGGTGGGCTACTATTTTTTATATTTTTGAATGTTTTTATATATTTTTTTTATATTCTAATATTTAAAAATATAAATTATATGTATATAGACGAATAAAGGAAATAATAATATCCTCGTTACTCAACATTGTCTTTGTCGCCTAATTCGTCGTTGTTCGAAGTTTGCTCAAACGCGTTAGGAACAGATTCCGTTATATTCGTCCGTCTGGAGTGTGACGTAAGATAGGCTCCCATATTGAACTTTGTAAGCCTCCAAATTTATTCGTAGACGCGAACTCGCATGATTATAATGGGATGAAGATAAGCTTAAGTTTAATGGTACAAAGCCAATATAAAACGGGGTTTAGTTACGTACTTAGGCGATGCAGCGAAAGTCCCTGTAGGCGCCATATGCTTCGGGCGCGTTCGGCGCGACGAGCATACTAACGCGTGCCCCCCCCCCTCCCGCCCCTCCGCCCCGCTGATAGGGTTGCCGAGCATTTTATTATACCGTGTGTGCGGATGAATTTGGGCGGATGTTGTTTTGCGAATATTTGAGACTGTGTGCTGATTTTGTTTGTCATTGGATTCAGTAAATGAAATAGGCTACTTATGTGTGTCAGTTTTAGGATTATGGCTGCAAAGGATATTTTCAAATCAGATATTATTGGATTTTATGTTTTAGTAAACATTATTAACTATTTAGCTTATGTTTGAGCGCCCAGTTTGTAAGTTTGCCAACTCTGACCGAAAACGAACTCCACTTAAAGTCTCGCCTATTGTGTGTTCGTTCATAATAATTCACACACACAATAGATCCCAAAATACCATTTGCTATTATATGAATAATGAGTATAATAGGCAGCCCTACAGTCTCGACTCCTACACGGAACATTATGAGAAATGGCTAAATTTCAATGACGCATTAACAAGATACAAATGTGCGACGAAATTTATTAAATATCTCTTGCGGCTTCCTTATTGTCGTCATCATTCGTATCTCCAAGTTTCTACTGAGTTTTGATAGCGAGATCTTAACTGCACGTGCCGCCATCTGCGTGGGATCTAAAGATTTAATATACATGTGCGTTTTGTTGATCATTGTGTCTTGGATTATTTTCACTTTAACGAGTATGGTTACGGTGAGGGGATCGAAGAAGGGGGGGGGAGGGGGTTTCAGAGGATCAGACCGGAATAACTCCTGTAAAGTATTAACTGTAATTTTTTTCTTCTTTACAATTTCCTTATTGGTTTTTTTTACGCTTTACTCTTTCCTTATTTCACAATCTGCTGAAAATCAATTGTCTCTGGGTCATAAGTGAATCTTTCCTTGAAATTGCACATTTTCATTTTAACTCAAAGTGATATTGACTTAATTAAAATATTCCCAAAATGTCGAACCTTTTACATTTACAATAACCTGATTTACAGCTTCCATAACCTTACCTTCAATATTCCATAAATCAGGGACATCCTTTTTTTATGGAATTACAATATATTACGTCCTTGTCGTCATCCGCTAATGGGTTGGCGAATTTTAATGTGGCGTCGAGGTAACGAGTGGGTGCCCATCAGAATAAATTCATACGAGGCGCTTTTTAGACACTCTATTACTCTCGCCTGTTGGCTGCCAAAGCCTCTGCTAAATCAAGTAGACAACAATAAAAAAGATTTCGATATTTGTGAGGTTATTTGGGCAGTTGATATAGCTAGAGATAACTGTTTAATTATTGTTTGCCAAAGAGTTGATTGCGGAATCGTTATGCAGAGAGAAAACTTTTCCATGATTGTAGTTCGGAAGTTTAATTGACTCTTCAAATATAATGGTTGAATAATTCTAATAAAACAAAAGAAGTAAACGCCTCCGTCTGTCTCAAGTTCTCATCGCGCAAAGCATCTTAGAAGTTCCTTTTCAATTTTATCTTTTTTATCTTTCGTCGTCTTTATTTTGATCGAAAGCCGAGCAAAAATATTTGTACAAACTCCCCAGCGTCGCGCGTCGTCTGTATCAACCGCACGGATGTTTTATTTAATAACGTCAGACATGATGAATTCAAAACGCTGACAATTACAGGTGCGGGCGACTTGTGACGTCACACCGCATATCAATTCGCTGAACGGGAAATATTGCGGCGTGTCGCGCTCGCCCCAAATATACTCGCTTTTTATTCCATCCGTCAATTTATCGAATTTAGTCAGAATTTATTGTTGTGTCTCATCGATAAAAATATTTATTGGTCGTTTGTCAGTTTTTGGAAAATTTAGAGCTTCATATTGATATTATGGGTTTGCGACTATGTTATTTGATAGCCAATCTGTTTTGGCAAACGTTTTTGTTTTAGAGGCTTAACTTTTTAACTGATGTTGCAATATTGGGCTTTGACGTAACATAAATTGGAGTAGGTGCTTAATACGTAATAGGTTCGAAGAGGCTGCCAATGTACTTTGTTGTACTAGGTACTTCATCTTCTTACGTAACTGAGTAGATAAAGGAGTGGCGGTAGATGTTTCCGACGCTCCAGGACTTAATATAGAATCTATTTTGAAAGAAAACTTCCTCTTTTATTACAAGACGTAGGCTTATGGGATTAAAACCTGAATGGCTCTTCTTCGCAGTGAAGGAGGCTCTATAGGTATCTGTGTAGAAATGTTGATAATAGCGCTAGTGTTAACTACCTGTGCTTTTGTAATATTTAGACTGGGGACGTACTAAAGTATTACGTACGAGCTTGTTTGTAAGACAACATGAAAATATAAATGTTCTTGAATATAGGTATTTGTTTTCCTTGTACAGCGATCATCATTCTCCTGCCGTCATCCCAAGTTATTAGTGGCCGGGGCAACATGAGTTCTTCTTCCATACTTCTCTATTAGTTGTCATCTTGTTAGTCACCCCTTTTCTAGTCATATAGTCTTTTTCACAGTCCAACCATTTTACTTGTACAGCGATCATAATCAGCCTATGATGTTCCCACTGCTAGTACAAAGGCCTCCTCTCGATGAGAAGCAGTGGGCCATAAACCACCGCGTGAGCTCAGTGTGGGTTGGTAGATGTTACATGTCTTCGAATTTCTGTTTCGGGTTCCTCATGATGTTTTCGTTTACCGTTTTGAGAGCACTGGTGATGAAATTGAATACACAAAGTTAAGTGCCTGCCTGGGTTCTCTCGAACTCGTAACTCTAGGTACCACTGGGCCACCACTGCTCTAAAGCTGATCTGTACGGCGATAAAGACATGATATTTTTTTCTGGAATTCGTATGATAAAGTAGAAATGAGGTTCTAAGCAAGGTATGTCTACTAGTTGGTAGGTACATAACTGTTAGTACTTCAAAGTTTATATTTGCTTTTATGAATACAATTATAAAATCTGTTATTCTATAAACTTTTAACAGCTTAGTCTAGACGTAGTAACTATTATGAGAGCTATTACCGTGTCGCAATCGTTAAGCTAGATATTTGACTTTTGAGAAAAGCTGCCATTTTATGAATCACCATAAAGTCTAGATATATTTGGTCGTTGAAACATTTGCTCAATGTCCAGTGTAATTGGACCCCTGGGTTTATGTGGCAGAAGACGCTTCTACGCCAAGATATTTTAATGCTAGAATTATATTATTTAAAAGCCATTATTAACTTATTATGACTGAGTTAGCTATTGCATCTGCAGTTTTTTGTAGATAAGATGGCAAATAGCATGGCATTAGACGATATTGAATTCAACATTTTAATCTGATTTAGTATTATATCATTTTAGCACTCGCTCATTACTTACTGTATCATAATATTATGGACAAAATATCTCGCTTATCACCACGATGTCCTCTCAATTAACAGTGTCTTCAGAACTTTACTTTATTATTCAAAATTCAAATACCTATGTAGTTTATCAAAACAAGAAAATGACTCATTACCACATTATGTCCAATGCAGCATTTCATTCAAATCTTTAGGCAATAAGTTAAAAAGCAATTTGCTCCATCCACCTGGGCGGCCTGTCCTGCCACTTTTTACTTCAATCCTCTTAATTAAACCGTTTGAGGGGTTTCAAGAATTAAGGCCCCTCCTGCTTCGCAACTTCCCTTTTCATAACTTCTTTAATTTCGCCGCGGATTTGCGGAATAGCAATGCCCGTTGAATATTCCATCGCCATTTTATGCAGGTACGAATAAAAGTTTTATCGTTTTAAGAGTTCCGCTGGTCGTGGTCATCTTTTTATGTTTTTGTGCAAGTTCCAGTGTTCAAACGAGCCGGGATACGTTCTAATGAATCGACGGCTTGTTCGGGTTTGAAGGTGGGATTTTTTTCAAATACAGCTTTGTATTTTTAGCGGTTCAGTGGATACACAAAAAAAAAATTGGCGAAGTTGTGCAGCTGTGTATCAGTTTGAATGGAATATGAGCAGTGAACAGTCTATGCTTTCAGTGCTTAGTGTGACATTGTTCAAAGGATTTTTTACTAATTCTACCCTTTTAAAATTTAAATAGCCTAACGTTCATTTCAGTTTCGTATCCATCCGCCAGCAGTTCCGTTTTAAGCAACGGAAAAAGCGTAAGCTATACATACGATTAAAAGCTGAATATTGTATGAGATGAATATATGAACCACCACGTATGTAGTTTTATCTGGAAATGTATTAAAACCCGAGTCTCGTGATAAATAGGCCGAGCCTTTTTTAGGATTCCGTACTGTGCGGAACCCATGTTGAGCGGGGTCACGGTCTGCCTTTTAAGAATGTTCTAAATAGGTAGCATCTGTCGGAGTGTTATGCTTGGAGTGTTTGTAGCGGAGCGTTACTAAGAAATTTGGAAATAATTTTATGTTGGCTTTTAGTTTTATGTGATGAGTGTCACTTTGAGCACGAGAATCTCAGATAATAATATACATCTGAAATGAAAACACAGTTCAGTTGGAAACAAGTCAGATAGAAACATAGAGCTTAAACTTACTCTCGCTTTTCAGCTTTCACCTTATCCGTTACACTAGAGCTGCTTGTCGAATCACAAAACCCGCGCATCCCTAGTCCCTATCCACAATTACTGAATGGCACGGTAACAAACAATCGAGGTCAAAAATGAACAAACAACAAAACAAGATAAGATCGTATCTCCAAACCCCGGCCGGTCTATAAAAACCGTTAATTAAAACGATCTAAAATTACCTTTACCCTATTTGTAGCACTGTCCTATCACACAATAGACCGGTACAGAAGGTACACATAGACAGTATAGACACGTGTCTACGTACAGCGACTGCAAGCGCTCTCACGACTGTTATTTGTTTAAAGGTCGATATCGGCCAAACGCACAATGGAACCAGAGCAAGAGTATTCTTTACTCGATTTTCTTAATATTTTAGTATACAGGATGGCAGGGACATCGACGCGCAACCTGTAACCATAAATTCAGCACATGATTCAAGAACTATAGCGTAGCAATGTTTCTTCAGTTATCGAAAAAAAATCTGCTGTTTCATAGAAAAGTGCAATACCTACCGCGTTTAAAATAAATGGAAAAGCTCATTTTTTTTCTAATAACTGACGAAAAATTTCAACGTCCTTGCGTTGAAATTTATTGTTTTTTTTTTTTTGCTGAATTCATGGTCACAATTTTCGCGTCGATGTCATGCCACACAGTAGATAAAACAACGAAAGAACGCTCTTCCTCTATTTACACTAAGATAATTAGATAGAATATGGATAGAATGAGCATTCACTTGTATGTCCCAATCTAAACCTTACGACAACATAATTTCAGATCACTGTAGGTATGTACGCGTCTATGTGTGCGAGCGTTTTGTTCGTTGAATAGCGCTGACCTTCTGTACCCATCTATTCAGTGGCGATATCACCGAGTCAAAAGTTTCACTACAACTGAGCGTACGAATGGCGCGATCGGAACGATTGGAGCGAGCGAAGCGAACCGAGCGAGCAGTGACGTAACAAATTAGCGGATTAATTTCGTTATTTATTGTGTGAGCTTTTGTTTGCTATGGAGCTATGGTGAAGGGTTGATTTAATTGTGTTCTCGCCTTGCGGTTGGGGCAACGGTGGTGGAGATAGGTTGCGTGAGGTAGAAATGGAGCGGGGATTACCATTTAGTAGGATATACGTATACATGTATTTATCGCAGATTGGTACTTATTAAGTTGAATTGATGATGAATGCTTATTTTATAGATACTAAAACAATCTAAATTTAACTTTTGTAGTGTCTCATTCAATAAACTGTTTTATGTACATAACATCACGCTTTGTTTCCCCAAAAGGTTAGGCAGAGCCTAGGTGTGCCTGCTATAGTACACCCACATATTGCCAATTAAATCCAGTGTAGGTGTAGTTATGTCTGTTTTATGTACAGCAAGACAATAAACTGTCTCTAATAAGATTGGCCAAAAATATCTGTTTATTAGATACCGATAACGGTAAACATAAATATCTCATTAATGATTGTGTACACTCTCGAACAGCGGGGTCTAATGACGTCACCGTGTAAGTACCAGTAAACCCCACATAATCCTCCGGGAAATTATGTTACATTTCTCTGAGAGCGCATCGTTATGCTACCTTTGCTGCCACTTAGATACATTTCAGTACAACTGTACTAGAGATTTATATTCCTTTACCTAGCATAAATAGAACACATTTAATTATTAGCTTTGTGTAGTGTTTGTGTCACCAAGATACAGGCTCAGCCTAGTTTGAGACCTGCTGTTAAGTCTATCAAAAATTATTCCCTTAATAGATACACTAAGAGATTTTCTACTATCTTGGCCCAATAAAATTAACGCTTCCTTATAATTTATGCATGCATTCCTCTTTGTGCATTCCTCTTGAATAATACGAACGACGAGACTGAAAAGTACTTATTGACACTTAATATGAAAGTGTGTGTGCATTTGAATAATAGGAAATAGGGTTTATTTCCTATTATTCAAATGCACACACATACTTTCACTGTCTATATTTTTTCTGTATTAAGCAGGTATCAAGCTGCGTTGCCATACATCCATTTTTAAAAACTCCCCTTTGTCAAAAAATAATAAATAGAATTACAGAAATCCAGTGAGTACTTTCTAAGTTAATGTTTCATTATGGTTCTCTTACTTACACATTGTCTTTGTTCTCATTCCACGCGCTAGTCCTGGCACTACTTGTACCCTGCAACAATTTGAAATTTGCTCCGTTATTGCGTCCTATGTAAAAAGTTTCTCCAGACGAGGGTCAAACACTTCTAAAGAAATAACTTTTTACCTTACTTTACTTTTAAAGGTAAGAAAGGCACGTCAGGTGTTATAGTTAGCTACTTTCACACCTTTTTGTGGTTGTTTTAGTGAATTAATATTTAGGTGAACTCTACAACATTATATGGTTACATTATACAGAAGAAATTCATTAAATATGATTATAACATTGTCTGGTTTCTATTATGCCAATCCTAATTCTAAAATAATAATTTAAATGCGAAAGCAACTTTGTTTCTTGGTTATACACATTTACGCTAAAACGGCTGAACGGATTTGGATGAAATTTGGCACATGGGTAGAACATAACCTGGAGAAGGTTCTACGCTGTTTCCATCCTGGATCGCAGACGAAGCCGCAATCAACAGCTAGTTAAGAATATTTCCAACAATACTTAATTTATACCTATTGCCTACAGAACCTATTCACCGGTTCTGTAAAAATTCTGCATTTCGTGTCCCTGTTATAGATGTATTCTAACAACTGTCGTGACAGCGACACGAAGAAGCAGGTGTATTTCTATAACACAACAATTTGTTAACAAGCGATTTTAAGAGACAAGACAAGCGACAAAGTTCTACATTTGTACCATTTAAATAGTAAAAGACAAGCGTTTCAAAATAGAATTCATATAGAAAAGAACGGATTTATGTCACGTTGCGAAAAGCCAGAAACTCACCTCTAACTCTAACGAAAACTTTACACCCATTAGCAACAAGTACCTTCAGACCTGAAAGAAAAACGCTTCCCCTTTAAATCAACACGACTGTACCTAGAACAAACTCCTTTCAAAAGAACTCTCGAGTCAGATGTTTTTCTTTCAAGGCCGGTCCTAATGCTATGTCATTACACACACTTCACTTTAAGTAAACGTCAAAAGCATTTGGCTGGAGTAATCGATCACAATCACCATGCCCGACCAGGGTGTACGCACATTTGGGATGTAAATGGGCCATCCTTATCCCGCTTTTTGCGAAATATCCAAACAAATTTATTCAGTGAAAAAATCAGGGAGCGTGAGATAGTGGCGCGCGATGTATTGTTCTTTAGAGGTAAAAAATCATTGCGCTTATGTCTTATTGGGAGGAGGCAGGATGGTTAATCGAGCGTTTCGTGGTAAATGTTCGTTTTTTCGTTCGGTAGTTTTTTCTGTGCGGACTTTGATGGTGTCATTTATTTAGATGGGGTTCGTTTGGATGGGTTAAATCTTTTGTGATCGGCTTAAAATATGATGGTGTTTGACAGTAAAATGAAAGTTTGCAAATGTGTTGTCATAACTGTGTATTGGTCCCTTTTATGTTTCTTTATTTATATTCACAACACAAAAATACATAACATAGAAAATACATCAAACACTACAAAATATACAATGAGCGGCCTTATCGCTATCTGCGATCTCTTCCAGGCAACCTTGGAATGGACAGTGATTTTCCTGGACATAAAATGGCTATGTATATGTTATATTTATAGCTTAAGTGTTAGGCTGTCTAATTCACAAGTGAGAGGGTACCAGTTATATAATTATTGACGTCCTTTACTGCAGCGAAGCTTTAGTGCAATTAAGTGCTACTAAAATGCCTGAAATAAATGTTTTATTTATTTATTGCAAGTGTAAAAGTATTAAGCTTACTTTTAGAGGTCAACAGAAATATTAGTACATACCTTTTGGGCAATGTTACAATTTAAATGTATGTTAAAAGTATACATATTTTTCAAACAGATACAACGATTATATTCTACAATTTCAATTTCATCAAATCTCTCCACTGCTACGTTCCAAATAAAATAACCAATAAAAACAAATGAACAAATTAAATTAAACGCTCATATAATTTTTCTCATTTCCTCTCACACAGTTTACACAGTTAAAAAACAATATTTAGAACCACAATTTTCAGGCTATGAGGATTAAAAATATCGGGCGTTTAACTGGAGGTTATTACTGTAACTATAGTTAAATAGGTCACCATGTATAGGCACGCGGTTAAACGGCCTCCGCATGTGTATGAAGTTATTTACTTGGATAAAGCTATGTTATTATTATGAAATGCATTTGTTTCTGTAAACGGTTTTTTTTCTTCAGCGACTAACATAACAGTCTGTGATTGTACTATTTTCAAGTAAATACCACTTTTCATGTGGAATGAACGAGAATTTATGATCCAATTTCATACAGAAAAGAAATAAAGAAATACGACGGCGTTGACGATTTTAGATAATTAAGTTTTGATATACAGGATGGCATCCGACATCGACGCGCCATCTGGAACCATGAGTTCAGCACATGATTCTAGACCCCTAGCGTAGACATTTTTCGTCGATTATAAAAAAAAACTGCTGTTTCCAGAAAAGTGCAATACCTACTAAAAATTACCGACTACAAATTTCAACGCCCGGGGGTTCAGAATTATGTAACGAATCCATAATAACAGGTTGCGTTGCCCTACCACCCTGTATAGACGATATTCACATTATACAGGGTTACAGGAAAAGTCCACCTAGACCTAGACCCGTTAAGGACGTGTAGTTTGCATCGTTTATGACTGATTCGACTATGAAACACTTATTGATTTTGTCAGATATCCTTTAAAGAAAAAAAAAAACTTTCTAAAAATGTATGAACTTTTTAACTTTCAATCGCCTACTACGAGTACGACCTATTTAGCTAATTTAAAGAAAGAAAGAAAGAAAAAAAAATTATTTGGTCACAGTTCGTGAAACACAAAATACAAAAATACAAAATAAAAAGGTTAATTAGACTCACAAATTTCAAAGTATGTAATTAAATATCCAAAAAATCGGCAAATTTTATAAAAAAAAATTAAAAGTCAAATATCTCGAAAACTGTTAAGTTTGGGGTAGGGTGTTTCATAGTCAAATCGGTCATAAACGATGCAAACTACACGTCCTTAACGGATCTAGGTCGACTTTTCCTGTAACCCTGTATAATTTGCGTTCGCGATTTAGTTGCCAAACATGTAAATAAATATGAGTTTTTGGAATATAACTTTAATTCCTACACAATAAAGTTCAGTTTACGTTACAAGTTCAAATATTTTTATAACTTTTTCTATAGTACTAGTCAATCTGAAATCAACTTTATTACCAATAAGATAAAGTTGATATTTGCTTAACTTGAAAGAACATCCAATTGGAAACATAAATTTGAATAGACTTTAGGTACGTAGGTAAATGACAATGAAAATAATCACATTTTCATTTTAAGTTTTTTAATTGTCTGGGCTGTCAGATATTCAATCTTTGCTAAAACCATGACATAACTCAATCGGTAAGTCGATCAAGACTTAAGTAACTTCTTATCTCTATCAATCATAACACATCTCGCTCTCACCCAATCTTACACGCTCACTTCATGTACATTAGGAGGCACCTCAGCCTCCCGCCTAGCAGTGAGTATCGCCTACCCTCCCTACCGCCTGGTACCCGCCGCCTGCCCGCGGTAAGCGCCACGCGACGTAATGAGATGATCCGGGGTTACGGTATCAACGCCGGATGGATGGATGAATGCAAATCAGTACGAATATGTTCGAAGTTCCCGTATGGTCTGAAGTTAGAGGTATTATACAGGTAATTCTGTTACCTGGTATTATGCAATTAGGTAGTAGGTGGGCTTGGAAAATAATTAATAAAGGTCTGTGATTTTGTCACCTGCTTTTCTTGATGGGGTGATTCTTTTCATAATTCTAAATATTTTTCCTATAAAATGCTTATTTGATGCATCAAAATGAGAAACATTTTTAAACGGAATGTTTGTTGTGCGTTATACAAAATTGCTGTGAAACCCCAACCTTCAGATAATTACTGTACCTATTAATTAGAATAAATATGAATGTTTAATCATATATTATGTTAGTTAACATGTAGTTCTGTGTAAAGTACAGTTGCACTTTACACAGAATTACCCCATTACTAATAAACGTTGTATAGCGTCTGTATAGTTACACAACGCTTTGTCTTCTTCTTTCGAAAGTCAAATTACTTACGACTGAAAGAGAGAAATCGGTGTAATAACACGTTACATCTGGGTAAGTAGGTAAAGTAAGTAAAGTAGGTTTTAAATAAAAAAACAAAACCAATGACACAGATAATATAATACTCTACCAACGATCACATTCCACGCCTATTTAATTATTTTTTTTAATAATTCGATGAATAACATCATATTTTATTTTGCACATAATTAAATGAGCATAAGTTAATTTTAATAAATAATTACAAAAATGTATTCTCGTGTTTGAACGGCCGCGGTCGCCCGAACACCGACGCGGACGTAATGAGTAGCTACTGGCCTACTGCAAATGTCCACATAATTAAAATTTCCAATCACATAATAAACAACAAGTGCTCATAGTCATAACTGCGTGAATTTATTTTAACAACTTCGATGAAAACGCTTCATAAAATGGCGATGTGATTTCGCGAATTTGTGAAAAGGAAACTCTGTTTTTTAACTGTTATCATTTTATAGGGTTTTTTGTGTTAGCTACTTCTTTTTTATTTTTATACAGTAATCAATATTGAGAACAGCTCCCGATTTATTCAATAAAATTCTTCTTTCCAACGGGACTTTATAGTGAAATATAAAATGTATAAACTATGAAGTCTACTCCTTTCTAACCCTGCTTACTATTTGCTGTTACTGAAGTTAATTAAAATTTACCTTCATAATGCTCGGCATAAAGTTAATACATACAGGGTGCCATGAACATCGACACACAAATCACAACCATGAGTTCAGCACATGGTTCTAGACCCTTAGGGTAGATATTTTTCGTCGGTTATCAAAACAAAAATTACTAAGTATTGCACTTTTCTATGAAACGGCAGATTTTTTTTTCCTACGCGGTCAAAATGTATAGAAAAGCTATTTTTTTTAATAACCGAGCAAACATATCAACGCAGGGAGGTTCAGAATCATGTACTGGTGACAGCTTGCGCGTCGATGTATGCCACCGTGTCTTTTTCTTCTTTTTTTTACGCCAGAGAGAAGTTACCTACCTTGATTTTTAGTATCGTTGTCGTAATAATACCGTTCATACATATATACATACGTAGTAGCTCAACGTGACTAATGAGACACAA
This sequence comes from Hydraecia micacea, assembly GCA_914767645.1. Lineage (NCBI taxonomy): Eukaryota > Metazoa > Arthropoda > Insecta > Lepidoptera > Noctuidae > Hydraecia > Hydraecia micacea. The sequence continues at coordinate 20,248,362 of OU611778.1, forward strand.
TTTAATTTCTATGTTTATAATTAATAAATCAAATTTTGATTTTTCAACAGTTGAGAGGTACTCACGCCTTCTTCCAAACTACTGAACGTTAATATTTCTTCTTTGTTAATGCAGTTAATTTAAGCCCGTCCATATTTAATAGGTATCTGAGTGATGCATATTTACTGAATGTAAAGACAATGAAAGTCACTCCAAAGTTCTAATAAAATGTTAAAAATAAATATTAAATTCCACTCCTTAGCCGTCCGTTCACCTTGTTTCGCGAGGAGTATCTTGGAGTGCGAAAGTTTCAAACAGACATAATTTGACGTCGGATCGCAGCCCCGACGCCTCTTTTTTATCATTATTCTAAACCTTCCCTCTTCAAGTACACGAAATAAAGAGCGGCTCCGTGATTAGAATAATATATTTCTTTGAAAAAGTAGGACGAGAATAATTCTAGAAATGTGCTCGTATTTCGTTAGCTTTCCGACTTGTTAAAGGGTTTTCGTGGATACCTACCAAATTATAAAATGCTGTAGCATTTGTATGTGACTTACAAATGAGGTTGAAAAGGAAAATCTTATTTCTGGAGGATAACGTAGTGGAAGCTTTGTTTATGTTGTGGGTCCAACCAGGTATGTTGTGGGTCCAACCAGGTATATTGCAGATATTTGCATCTGCATCCGGAATTGCGGAGCTTCCGCATCGATTTGTACATCATTTGTGAATGCAGATGTAGCGCAGGCCGCAGGTTGATGAGCGGTAACTGCTGTGGGCACGTGCTCATTGACCAATAGGTGCGAAGATTTCAGTGACAAGATCCGACATGTTTAGTTGCGCTTATCGTATGAACATTTAAGTTTTTGAATGTCATTGTGAGCATACAGTGAGTATTGTGTGTTAGGCGAGTTTTCTGCAGTTAATAGTTTATTAGACAAGTGAAATTACTATGTCACCCACCGACATAAAGTGAGATTGAATACTCCTTCACCCATACAAAGTTTCTTAAAAAAATCTTAAAATCCGCATCCACATCCGCATTTGCATCCACATTTGCATACTTCTTGTCATCGGCATCCGCGGATGTGAGCCTTCAAAAATCTGCATCTGCAATATCCCCAATACCAAAGCAGGCAATCATTTATTATTTCTGCCATAGCCCAAAAAAAAATATTTGTCCATACTATCTGTGATGCATGCAAACAATAGTGTTTAGGTCTAATAATCATTAACTAACCTCTAGTAACCACTATACCAAGAACAGAGCACCTCCTACCCACCACATTTCAAGTCTCGAATTATTCCAAATTAATGTTACAAGAGGAGCATGTCTGAACACGCTCGAAACTCTAAACTAATCCGACGTATCAGGATCGGTAATAACACGAGTTTGAGAACACATCCTGTATTACACATGGTGAGAACACAGCCTGTATCACATCTAGTGCGCGCGGAGAGAGTTGGCGTACATAGTGTAGTGTGTACGGTGAGATTTGGCCTACTTATAGTATGTATGGCGAGACCTGGCCCACATATAGTACGTTCGGGTCGGCCTGGCCTACATAAAGACAGTATTACAGCGCAAGGGCTCCGAAGATCATCGATACCGTGTTATTTCAAGTTTCGGCGGAGCAAATTGGAGAGACGCGAGCTAAGAGAGGAAGCGGGTATAGATTGAATAATTATTGGTAATATTCGTTCGATAAACGCATTGTCTATGGTTGCGTTTAGTTCCTTGTAGTTCTTTGATATTTAGGTTTAAATCATTTATTCTCATAAAAGACAAAAAAGTCACTTACATGAGAACAGACCAGAAACATTCAGTAAACTTATTTTAGGTAACCGTCACCAAAGTACGAGTATATGTATTATATAAAATTATTCTGTACTCATTCAGCAGTTCAATTTTCAACCTTTAAAGGACGTTAGTCAAGGCAGTTTTCAATTATGTGTTTGGATAGCCGAGATTTAAAACTGCTGAGAGAGCTAACACTTTTTATATACGTGGGCAGTTGATTAAATAGTTGTGCTCCTTCATATGTAATACTCTATCTAGCGTAGTTAGTGCGTATTCTTGGCAAAACAAGTAGACTTGGTCGACGAAGACTGCGTTTAGTAATTTGAGATTTTGTAGTAAATGATAAGTTAGTGTGGATGGTTTTGTCTATAATTTTTGTAATCAGAACGCAAGTATTATATGTTATTTTAGGCAATCTATCTGATCCCTGTCATGATAAGTTTGTGTTCATGTGTCTATCATATAAGATAACCTGGTATATGTACACGTAACTTAAAAAATAACTAAACAGCATGGATCCATGGGTTCTAGCCATACAATTAAACATAAATCACAAAAATAAAAAACATAGAAAAAATACCTACTTTGATTCCTCCATTATGTAGTAACTTTCCTTTCAAATACATTGATCGGCAGCAAACCTTTTCGTCATCATTTATTAATCGCAGTCGCTCATGCCTTGTGTACAAACACCAAGCACCGCAGTTCCTGCCTAGCGCGGTCGGGCCGGCCGACGCCGGCCGACGCCGGCCGACGCCGGCGCGCGGCCGCTCGGCTGCCGACACCGACCTCTTGATCCAATATTATTCTATGATAAATTACTTACCCTCTACCGAAGCTTTGTCCCTCCCACTCTTGCTCAATGGAATCCAGCGCCATTTGTCTTTCCCTCTATATCTGTGCTAGTACTCCTCCCAGATATCTACAAAGTCTAGATTATCTATCTTGGATGGAACTTCACTTAGATTGACAGTTACCCGAGATTGTTTGTACTTTATATGCTCTCATGTTTGTAAACTAAGTAAATGTCTTCTTTGCAATAGATTGCATCAGTGACAGAGAAAGTGTGTTCTTTGGAGACCAGTTAGTGTTTTGTGAACCCTCCTTTTCGACAGATTTTTCTTATGAATATAGCTTTGCTGACAGGCTTGTGTTTTGACTATGACGTGAGTTGTTATCGTATAGCTCAAGTGCCCTTTAACTGTCAAGAAATCTCCTAGAGATCAGTACGTAACAATGGAAAAAGTAATTGTGTCGCACTAGTGACAGTTGAGCTACTTCGTAACAAAAAAAAGTATCAATGATTCACATTTCACACTGTTATTGTGTATAGCGTCCATAACTTCTATATATAAAATAATAAGCCTATAATATTCCCACTACTGGAAAACAGGCCTCCTCCCAGTGAGAGGGAGTGGGCCGTAATCCACCACGCAGGCCCCGTGCGGGTTGGCAGATGTCACATGTCTTTGAATTTCAAAACGGTGAAGGAAATCATCGTGATTAAACCGGCATGTCCTAGAACCATAACGTCTATATAATTATAATAATTATTAATTAGAAGCCACGCGGAAGGTTCAACAACCGCCATTATAATAATAATAACACTTGTTGATAAAGAAAACAAACACACGACATACCTACATAATAGATATAGCAGTCCCAAACACCAATAATATACATGACGGAGAAGGAATGTGTGTGTAGTTATCATTAGTCATATTTGAATTACTGTGGGCGAACTATGGGTAGTGTTGGTTATTGCGCAATAGAAAAAACAGTTTGCAGTTCAAATCAGATTATAATTTCATGAACAAATTAATCACACCAGCGAATCACACACTGTAGGTACACGACACAACCAGATACAGAACGCGGGACAGTTTCTGAGCACATGTTGTTCGTACGATGTCCAATGTCCAAGAGAGCTCCACATCGCTCTGTCGCACTGTCGTCGACCCCCCACGAACTCAGGCTAGACTCTGTCAGCGCCACCAGATGGCGGTCGCGTTCCAAATAGTCAAACGAATGACCGGATGCGAGATACAGAAAACCATCACCGAAAAAATCTGAAAATATACAGAACTACAAGAAGAAATTACCAGAGTTTGGAAAATGAACAGAGTAACCATGTCCCAATCACTATTGGGACGACTGGTATCATCCCGAAACAACTATATATATTAGTTTAAATGCAATCAATCTTTCCAAATACACAGACCTTACACTACAGAAAGCAGCTATATTAAACACATGTCGCATAGTTTGGAAATTCCTACAATTAGATTTAGACAATAATTTCAATGTAGTACAAAACACCTACTCTACTCAAACTTAAAATCTCAACTTGGTTTACACCCGTGAGATTTAAAAAATACCAGGTTCTAGGAAACTGAGAAAATAAAATTTAAAAACAAAATAATAATAATTTATTTCATTAGCCTAATACAATAAGGAGAGAAAAAAGGGTTAACAATGCATTATGTACTTAAATATCTTATAGGTATCCTTATATTAATAGGTTAAGTATATGCACGTTGTGCGAAACTCCTGACACTCAAACTAGGACATGTCCTGTATCTTAGGTGTCATATTATAGGGCTGATAAGCTGATGATTCAAATACATAATATTTTGATTGACATACCTTCCAGATAACTTCCACAGATTCAATTTCCGTTATGCTTCCATCTGATTCCCCTCCGTAAATTATTAAGTCACTGCTAATATTTGTATTAAATACCGACATTCCATTCTCTCAAGGACAGGAAGCATTTTAGGTGGATTTCGGCTGAAGCGGATAACGAATTCACAATCAAATAGAAACAATTAGCAAGTTATAAAGGACTGATTCGTCGCATCTCATCTCCCTGAAGGCTTCATACATTAGTATCGGCAGATGTGATTGCATATTCAAGCGCGCCCTTAGTTAAGGACGTGGGTCCGAAACACTTATGTGGACAACCCCCCGCAGGCCCGCAAATCGAATCAGGCGTACCAACCCTCAGGGCACTCGATGGCCGACATAATTCTCTATTTGCTTGCCCACGAGATTTTATCCGCATCTCAGAAACGACAACGTTTGTCTTTCAAATAAAATACACTACGACTTACAAAAATACGCAGAATGTATATGGATGAATAACATTGTTGTTTCTGATGGTTTGTCTAATGACGTCGACGTCTCGAGATGTTGTATCAAATAGGAACGAGGGTTGCCTTTCAAAGATGATCGGAATTACCTAAAATTATTGTACATAAGCGTCCTTTTCGGTTGATGTAACTGACAGGATTCCATCAAAAACTATTTATAATTTATACATTTTCATCTTTTCTAATAATGTGAAATTATCATGATAACCTCTCATGCTTGAGACTCAGTAAAGTTGGCACTAACGTAATCTACAAGTATATCACAAGTTGTCCGTGCATTTGAATAAAAACTCCAGAATCCAACTAAACATCAAAACTTTGAATGTAACGTTATCCGTCGTCAGAATTAAAGCGCTGCGAGATGCACGAGTGGCGAGAGCGACGGGAGCGGCGCGAGCGAACCCACCTGCGATATTAAACGTCACGTCTTATCCTGAACAAGTGGTAAAAAGAAAGGGTAAAAGTTCCCGCTGCCGGTAAAATATTCACCTGAACATATAACGCGCGGGCCGTGATCTTCACTCTGAAATTAAACAAGTTATGAATGGGAAACTTCCAAGAACGGGATTTAATAGTCGTGGATAAGTAATAACTGAGTTTCATTAGTATTCGAAACATTTTATGAATAAAGTTGTGGTTATTAATGGCACTATTCGCTGTTTCGTATCCACGCGCTCGGCTCTAGGTTTATAATTTAATTTGTGAACAATATTCGGGCGAGTGGCTTAAATCAATGTAGCCGGTTACGTATGTTGTTGGTTACGCGATGCGGCCATTGTTCACTGATACTAATAGTTCCTATGAATATAAATTCTAGTTTCTCTTCGCTACTTTACTCTTATAAATATCCATTTTAAATAAAACTGGTGAATTTTGCTCTTATAATTATGTAACAAGAAATAAAATGCAATTAACATCTATTTCTGTGTTAAACGTCGCAGTGAAGGCTATGAGAGTCATTTTGAAAAATATTGTGCTCTCTTGAGCGGGACGCAACAAAGGGGAACTTTGTAACGTTTTTACTTGAATGCATATTTATTACTTGAAAGGCGTAGTAATGAAACCTGTAAAGTTATAAATAAAAGGGGTGAAAAGAGCACTGTTGTGTCTTTTTGAGCATTAGTTGAGCACTGCACGGTGACAAAGAGCATGTTGAAGTTTATAACATTAAGTGCTGATTTTGAATTATTCCACTTTGCTCCTCCGGCCGCCGCACTGGTGGGGCAATGTGGAATGCCTAAAATTTTGCAGTGGAATCTGCCCCACTAAATCGAAGTAGTGGGTTTATTTGAATAATAAATATGTCAGTTTGCCATATTTTCTATGCAAAAGCTGTCAAAACGAAATATTAATTTCTCAGATACAGTTATTTGACTATTAGTTATAAAAATCAGCCCTTAATAAAAAAAAATACTTTCTTTGCTTATTTATGAGTAACTCAGCTACCTGTTTTTCTTTTGTTACTTTGTAAACCAAAACTTAGCCTAAATGTTTATCTAAAGACTTCAACATTATTATCGGACTATAAATATCTTTTAAACTCCCGCCTTTTGCAAACCGAGCTTTATTCGTAAAGGCATTAGCATTAACTTAGCTTGGCCTCAACTAACCTAATTAACTTCCGTAAATAAGTACACAGAAGTACGTTCAACCGTCAATTGGAAAAACAAAAGTTAAAAAGGAGGCTTTGGAAATCAGGGATCATTCTTTATTGAACTCGAGATGAACTGTAAAACCTTTTGGAAAGAAAGTCAACAACGCGAGGATTTAGATTTGTTTTATCAGTGGCACACGGAAGGACGGCAGTCGGTGCTTGATCCCTAATGAATTGACCTGGGCCCAATGGTTCGTGTAATGTTTGACTGATTTCACGGCAACCTTGTACCTATGTGATTTACTTTGCTTTTTTATTGATTGATTTGAATCGTTAATGGCTTGTTTGTGTTGTAAGTTTGATTATTATTAATTGACTTGACTATAATTTCTGTTTTGTTTTGTTGACACTCGTTTGTTTGTATGCATTCATATTTTAAAAGAGTAAGAATACAATAATAATAATAAAAAATAAGGTTGACTGGTAGAAAATGCCTATGGCATTAAGTCCGCCTCTGTACAATTTTATGTGCTTGAAGTACCTATTCAATAAATAAATCCTACTAATATTATAAATGTGAAAGTTTGTGAAGATGTTTGGATGTTTGTTACACAATCATGCAAAAACTACTGAACGGATTTGTACGAAATTTGGCACACAGATAGAATAACCAGTATTAACACATAGGATACTTTTTATCCCGATATTCCCACGGGATCGAAACTAACGCAGATGAAACCGCGGGGCGCTGCTAGTAAATAATAAAAAAAAGGAGTGACGAGATGTAGGAAAATAATCCTAAATGATTTGTGCAGTGATGGCCTCCGGTGACTAGAGTGAAAATGAATGGATGTGTGTGGAGGTGAGTAATATTATAAGCTACTTTATTATAGAAAACAGGTTTAAACAACATTAACCAGACCATAGATATATACATTTCTATGGACCAGACTTAATTTTATGATGTTTGATAAATCATGTTTTTTATTATAATGATTTTATGTAGTAAAGCGAAACCTAAATATTGTTTTATTTTTTCTATGCGGATAATTGAATTCTTTGTACAGAAAAAATACACATTCCGACTACTCCGTATTTTAAAGCTAGTATTATTTGATATTATTCTGTTAAAAAAGTAACCCAAAGATTCAACTCTAGACCCAATTCAAAATCAACCTAAAAATGTACACTAAAATGTGCACATGACAACAATATAAGTGTAACAAAATTTCCGTCCAGTCAGAGAGTGTCCCGACTGTCCGATGTGTCCGGGGGTGTCCGGGGGTGTCCGGAGCGGACATAATTTAATACATTGACGACATCTTCGTGCTGGCGGGTCCACGTTGCGTGACCCACGTACCTAACCGTTGACCTGATAAAAAGGTGATCGGAACCCTGGATTTAGGAAATAGGAGGTGGCGGGAGCGATTTGATAAAAGGGTTCGTGTTAAGTAAACGTCCAGGGTACGATGTTAGATCTACTTAAATAATTATCATTGAAACGGCTTGCAATACGTCTTTTGCTGAAGCTGGGTCACAGAGCAATTTTACAGAATCACCAGACCTGTTGATTGTATCTTTGAGTTATTAACAGGCTTTTGCTGTCCATGGAGATTTTCCATAAGGTAACTTGAAGCAGTTAATTACAGTATCATGCTAATTTAGTTAGGTATGTGCAGTAACATGGATTCAAAAGTTTAATTTAAAGTCTTAAACGGTTTATTCATGGCAAGGCCATAAAGTATCAGGAGCATAAGCAGCCGTTGTAAATGATTAATAAAGTCTGTCCTCTCTTTAACTGTTTTTTCTGGTAGATACGCGGTTGCTAGCCGGATATGCCATATTTTTCCTAAAGCAATTTTAATGACTTTGACGTTACATAAAGATATAAGTGACGGTATCTGTTTGCTTGTTGATATTAAGCTGGTTACAAGACAAACTGAAAACAAGAACATAGGCATAATGTACCTACCCAAACTTTCTACCAACGAAAGCACATATTCCGTAAAATCGACCAATAATCGGCATATTCTTGTACCGTGCACCGTCACCCAAGGTCTGCAGATACAGCAATCGAAGCGATTTCGCCCGGCTCCGAATAGATTGTCCACTCGCTATCTTTTGTGCCACTTATCAAGGGCGGCGTTTTGTGAACAAATTCTTAACTTTTTTTGCGCTGCTCACTCGAATTTATTAAAATAAGGTCTGATCCAATACATTGTGCGTACAAAAAAATTACGTCACGATTGTTGATCGCAGATTTTTGGGACTCCTCGAAGGTAGGATGGAAGGAGAGAGGTACACGTACCTAACTAGTGAGAAGGAATAGAGCCCATCATTTTTAAACATCTATTTTGGTCTCTTAACCTTTTCAACCAAGAATTTACAACATTGTATTTCTGGTATCTTGGGCAGTAAATACAGTTTTTAAGCGTCGTAGTCGAGCGTCAGGACCTGGAGTCGCTTACCAGTTCTGACAAAATGCTATTCGGGTATTTTAGTCGAACCTCGCTGAAGATTTGCTATGAGTTTATGATATGCTGAATATCGTATGTTATGAAACTTGATTTCAAAGAATACCTAGATTGTTGGTTGAAATAGGATGTGTGATGTCTCTTCGGAGATTATTTATTAAAGATTTAATCTGGTGCACATTTTGGGATTGTCATGCTTATTTCGGACTCATACAGAGCCCATTATTTATGAGCTACTCACGCAAGGTCAAAGGCCGTGGTCGTACTCTATCAGAACCATTAATTCTTATAATCATGGTTCGGTCATAAACATCTACTGATACCAACTACCGATAGATGCATTAGTCTGGTTTGAGTTCACTACCTTTATCGTTTTAGAACCATGATTACTTTCGTCATGCACTTTGAAACTAAGATAAAAATGTGCCTTTTAAGGTCCTACAGGGTTTAATTATTCTATACTCGTGCTACTAATGGATATTTCTTAGAAAAATGTTTCTTTTTATTTCTTTAAAACGTATTTTTCACCTGCGTTTTTTGTCAGCATGATAAATGATAGGACTAGGAATTTTATGGCAATAAAATTAACGTCTTGTTTATTTTTAAATTAAATTGCTACCAATATATTATGTGGGTAATTTAAACTAAACAATCCATTAGTGTCGCTTGTCCACGCTGGACCACATTAGTTGTTGTAACTTTTTTAATCTTTCTATTTTTCTACATAGTTCTCATTATGTATAATTTCAACATGAATGATGTAACCAATATTTAGCAACAATATTTTAATTTAAAAAAGTATTCGTGTAATTTCTTGTCCGTCCTTCTCCATAGGAACCTACTATACTTTGGAATAGGCAACTAGCTTCATCTTTCCGACTGATCGACCGCTTGGCAATTCAAAAGTAACTGTAATTGGTTTAATTGAAATAATGCTTTGAGTTTGAGTTCGAGCCCCAATATAAGAATTCACACACCTCGTCACTGCTGGTATTAGCTAGCCTAATAAAAAAATGACACCATAGATAGAACCGAAACTTATCTCGGCATTGTAAATAATTTATCCTCCCATCATAATTTCCTTGTAAACCAACAAGGATTGAATACAGCCGTCGATTGGTAACTGACTATCTATTAATATAGCGACCAAATTTCCTGGCTTCCACTAGATATACATATTTCGCAGCATTCACACTTCGCCACATTTCGGGCGGTATCTCACTCAATTTATCTGCCTCCGCGATAAAGTAAAATACATGTCAAAATTGAGTTTACGTCTAAAAACCAATTTGGATTATCTGATTTGCGAGTTTATATATAAAAATGGATTTTCTGTGCTGCGGATAGGTTGTTCGGTGTTTATTTATTTTGCTGAGCAGCTTACAGGATGGGACCAGGCTTCAGTAATGAAGTTCCATGTAACCGTAACTGAGCCAGTGATATTATGCTATTTTTTTATTTCGTACATAACATTTTGTAACGTCTATCATCAAAGAGAACCTTTCCCGAAATTCGCTCCAACAAACTGTTCAAACAGCAAATTGCCTAAATCATCATCCTCAAAGTTCGTTGACCGCTTTGTGTTACTATCGAAGCTTTCTATAGTTCTTGATCTTGTATAAACACGCATAATTCATTTTGTTTCTCCATTTGGGCCACCTTTGTTTGTTAATCAGAACATAAATCTGCCGTCATAATTTAGATACCTAGACCACAAAACAAACACAAATTCATCACGACCACTGACGGCTGATTATGTTAGTATAACCCAGTCACGCTACCCTTCGTAGCGTGTTAATATTGCACTTTTAAACCGAACGTGCAACCCAAATCAGACGGTTCCGATCAAGTGCCTCTTAGGGCGTGAACCTACAAATTCAAAATCGAAACTTCGCCTATCGCAATCGATCCTCGCGATCGTTCGTCAGTATTGAATCGACTCGGTATACCGACCCTGGTCACGTAGGTAGCGTATCTTTATTCCGCGACCTATTTGCCGTATCGCCTCCCAATCGTTTAGTTCTCGATTGACTTTATTAGTTTTGTATCGATTCAGCTTTGTTACCGTCATTAACGCCGAGCGTTGAATCTTTTTTGTGTTTCGTGCTCGTGTGTGATTCGGTTCGTGAGCCAAGTACTTAACTGCACGAGTATCACATAACAGTTGTTGTCTTGTTGTAATGTATCCCGCTATAACAATACATCTGACGTAGGTATATGCTGCACCAGAATATACGAGTATTTCATATTCTGTTTTATTATTTATGAGTCCCGTGTTTATGAGTTCTTTGTGAAATAGCATCTGTTTGCAGATATTTTAATTATTTTTCAAGTTAGCATGAACTTTATTATATCTTTGTTCTTGTTTTTCTATGATGTTGCTTTCTAGTTTTAGTCAGAAAATTATGTTGATTAGAGTTATATTATTCCGAGCGTGTTCACAGCATTTTGTTATAATACACTTTCGAGACAATTTTTTTCTTGCTTTTGTTTACCTATAATGTTCTGTTTTTACAATTATAGTATTCTTTAACGTAGTTTTATTAAATGTTCTTATTTCTTTCACCGTTTCATTCTCTCAAAATGGTGAAGGAAAACATCGTGAGGAAACCGGCAGGTCCTAGAACCAAAAAATTCGAAGACATCTACCAACCCGCACTGGGCCCACGTGGTGGATGTATGTCCCACTCCCTCCCACAGAGTGGAGGCCTGTGTCCTAGCAAGTGAGAAAATTATAGGCTTATTATGCTATGCTGCTTATCTCTATCACGCAATATTATAATGATCCACTTCTTCAGCGACATGACGTCAAATTAAAATAAAAACAAGATGTAAAGACGTCTTGTTACATTATTTTATAGTATATAATCAGAATAAATCATACCAGTTGGTACTCTCCTGATATCCACAAGAATAAGTATAGTTTACTGCTCTACAACAAAAATCAACTTAGGTACCATTGAGCCCAACATAGACGCGAAAGAATAAACCTTCGAAAGAATAACAGCTCAATCCGAAAAAATTATGTAGGTACGAACCGGTCACCCGTAAGTCCCGTAACTAACATTCACAGCTTGGTTCCGTAGCGCTCGCTTTGTGCGGAGTCAACTCAAACACGCTCGCTCCTCTCTGTACAATCGAACTCGCGCAGTACCGCTGGCTGTGCCGGTGACTGCGGTACAGAGGTACTGACGTACTCAGATGACAAATGGATCTTGTCGTTGTAAATCTGGAAAAAATAATATGGATCTGAAAGCTATCTCTGGCTTAAAAACGAACGAACATGGAATGCAAATTGCCTATATCTTCATTAACTAGATGCTTTGAAACAATAAACTCAATGTTGACTACAAAATTGGGAACACCGAACCCGTTTTTAAACTAATTTTCCTATCTGCGGTACCTACTCGTTACACTTATTGAAACAAGTTCGAACGAGTCCAGAGTCCATCTGGATGCTGTTTAATTTAATGCTAACGATTTCCCGTCGTCCGTATCAATTAGGCCGCTGATCCCTGCCATGTTGAACGAAAATGGTAAATGGCCGAACAACAGAGTTAAACAAAAAGTTGGACGCGGGTTGTATTGACACATTCGACACAACTATTCCTGTGCAAACTACAACTACAACACATTTTATATTTGATTTGAATGAAAATAGACGCGCTTTTCAGTTTGAATATACATCGAATTTTATTTGAAAAATACGTGTACAGTGACGTGTTTCTATGGAAATAAAATATAATTCAGATGGTTGCGGTGCGGCTCGAATAACATGTCGAAATTCACAAGTAGGGATGAGGATTTGATTTTATATTTTTATGCCAAACACAAAAAACATTACATCCTTTGGGAGCAACAAATGGCACCTCTGACTCGCTTCTAAATCTGCGATTTCAAGTCCCAAAATCTGTTCGTAACAAAGCAGCATCTATTAACAAACATAATCCCGGGGGCGGTCAGTATCCTCGCATATCCCATTAAAGAGGACAAACAATAAATTCAGGATAAAAGTGGGCAAATCCTTCGGGCGGACGGAGTCGATCCGTCGACCCCGAAAGACTGTCCAGCCTAGAGATAAACATCGATAAGGGTCCGACTATCGGGCGGTGTGTTCATCTGCGTACTTTACGAAGGTACCTCCTATTTATGCAAAGGTGGGAACTTTCTACTTTTTATGGTAGTAAGTTGGACAGAAATATCGTCCGTTTGATGAAGGTACGCGTCGACGTGAGCAGTCGAAGGTCTGTTGAGATTCTTGCTCCAACTTTCGAGAACGGGACTGTATTTTTTTATGGTTGCTCTTTTATGGGGTGCGAGCAGAGAGTTGGGAGGAGAACATCACATTTACGACTTATCTTTTCGTTTCACTTTAGAACTCTGGTTAATGTTTCAGAAAATTCGCTCCAAATCTGATTTGCAATAAAATATTTACTCTTTCCTCTAGGAAAAAGTCCTTCACAAAAGCACTTCAGTATGAAGGCTGCGCGAGCTAATAATCCTTCCAGTGACAGGTTGGTAACCTTTCCTCTGTATAAGTACCTGAGTGAGAACCCATTTCAGTTAGTTGACTCTGAATACGTGCGCGGCGAGCTAAGTGCCAGGCGTTGAAAAATCTAGACCCGCTGTGAATTGATCATGATATTGCAAAGCTATATCGTTACGATACCCAATTCTTGAAACTAGATCTCACGAAACGGCTTTTTCACTATACCTTGTTATACTTTTTATTAATATTCCTTTTAGTTCAGAATTAGGTACCAGATTTGCAAACTTAGAAATACGTATCCTATACATCATCGGCTTAGTCTATTCCCAACTGAAGCTGAAATATGAATACCAGTATTTTATATGGAGCGAAAGCCTATCTGACCTCCACAACACAGACGGTGGTTCTCAGACTTTAGGGATTCTAATGACGAAAAGTTAAAGCTTATCTGGAGATTTATGCTTAGTAAAATGAAACATACTATTACTAATATTATAAACATCAAATGAACTAGGTATGTATTTTATTACATAAGTTATATAAAAAATATATGATAGAGGTAGAGCCTAGATTTTTTATATTTATTTTGGAAAGATTAGTTTTAACAATCGCAATTACGTACTATAAAATTAATTTAGACGCCCTAAGTAAAACCAGTTCTATATATAATACATAGGTATTATATATAGGATTTATATATAATACCTATGTATATAAGTATAGACTTATAAAAGTATAAGTAAATCATATTCGCTTTTCATATCTGTCGGTGTGACCACTCGGTTCTTTTAAACTCCACAATGGCTTTTGATACGGTTTTCGCCATCGTTTAGAGTATTTATTCTGAAAGGTGTATGTGTTAAATACATTACATATTTAATCAAGATAAAGCATAGAAATTTCGATGTTTTGACATGACTCCTGATTAGCAAATGGCACCCGTGCGTAGCAAGAGCGGGTCAATATTTTTTAATAGTTAATGAGCTTGAAACAGATTCTGAGCCGTAAGAAATTAAACCTTCAAAAAAATACGAAATTCTGTTTAGGTACAGTAGTAAGCGTTTCTACTTTTATAGACTGCAGGGTTCTCCGACACCTTTTGTTTTCGATCTTCTTTTTTCTTTTTAGTTAATTGTCAGTTTGTTAGTGAGTGGACCAGCTGCGTCCCAATGAAATGGAGATAAGTTCAGCTTTGTCTCTAATGTTTCATTTTAATATAATTAAATATTTGGTAATGGAATCTAGTTTTTGTAGGTTTATCATTTTTGTAACAAACATTTTTAAGTTTAATAGTAGTGTGTCTAGACTTTCACCAATAAAAAACTTTTTAACAAAAAAAAAACTACAAAGTGAAAAATAACTTTAATTTCGAAAGTCGATGTCAATAAACGAAAATGCGGAACCAATGACACTGACTTCCGATATTAAAGTTATTTGTCACTTTGTACTGTTATTTTTGGAAGTCGATTTTTTTTTGTTAAAAAGTTTTTATTTCACGGTTTTTAGTGGGTCTGTTTATAATTTATCTAAGTTACAATAGCCTCATGTCAATTTGCTCATCGCCTTTTACAAAATATTGCTTTTCCCGATATAGGGACGTTAATTGTTCACCACCACACGCACTCACCACACGCATTGTGACGAGCATAAATTGCTTAGCAACCATATTAAAGTAATCGAATCGCAAACCGTGAAATATTTATCATTGAGTAGTTCCAATGGCCATCTGTGGTCTTCATCATCAGCTCCACTTTACCAAATGATGATTTCCGAGAGCAAATGCTCAAGTTACTTTAAAAAATACCCAAATCGCTATAAGTTTGCTTATAAAATTTGAGGGTTTCCCTCGATTTCCATGGTATCCTTTCATCAGATTCCAACTTGATGACAAGGGGACCACCTCGAGTGTATAATACCCATTCTAACATTTTTTTTTTAATTTGTCCACAATGGACGGAGAAATCGGTGAAAACACAAAAAAAAACATACATAGTCGAACATATAACCTCCTCCTTTTTGGAAGTCTGTTAAAAAAAGATCATCATTCAAAATGGTATACTCGTATTGTCTTATTAGTAGGTTCCAGACTTGATACAAAATGTTTTGTACACAAGGAACACAGTAATTAGGATATTAATAAACTTCCAGTCTAATTAAGAAGTCGCACGCTACACTGAATCTAATAATATATATATATATATAATTATTATATCTATACTAATAACGCTGAAGAGTTTGTTTATTTGTTTGAACGCACTAATCACTGGAACTAGCAGTCGGATTTGAACAATTCTATTTGGATTTGATAGCCCAACATCACGCTAGGACCCTTAGGAGACGAGCAAAAAACAAAAAAGGCCAGCAAGAACGCTAAGCATAAACGAAGCAGGCAGGCGATGCGATGGGGTGGGTCGGGGAACAAGATTTTCCCGCGGACGAAATCGCAGGAGCTAGTCCAAGTAGCAGTAGCAGACATAGTAGGCCTTAAATTAATTTTAGGTTTAACTTACTAAGTTAAACCTAAACCTTACCTTAACCTTATTAATTTAAAATTAAATCATTCTATCGAATTTTGTAACTCTCTTTTTTTTTAACACGAGCCGATGTCTTTATAATGATTTTCACAAAGATTTTCGTCTACATTTTCCGAATTTGAATTCTTTATCTTACTAAGCACTTAGGTCAGACTCATTTTTTGCGTCGACCCTCTCAAATTGGACTCTTTATTTTGTTGACCTCCTCAACACTTGTGACTATTACGGAGTTACGCCCTCTGAAGAGTGTTAATAAAATATCGATTGTTACCCTCTTGCCTGAAGGACTATCGCCAGATCCCACCGAGAGCATCCCATGATTTATGAAAATTATTTTCTTTGTCTTGCGCCGCATATTTTATTAAAAGGATGGAAAGTGTCGAAAACTTGTTGAATTGCTTTTGGCTACTGTCATTACCATAACTTGAACGTTTACGTTTTATGGTAAAATTCTTTACTTTTGCTCCGATCTACAAGTGTGTCATCTTTTGCTTAGCATAATCAAGCTACGAGTATAATGTTCCCACTGCTAGAAAACAGGCCTTGTCTCTTCGAGAGGGTTGGTAGATGTCACATGTCTTTGATGTTGGTTCTAGGACATGCCGGATTTCTCACAATGTTTTCCTTCACCGTTTTTGAGAGCAGTTGTGATGAAATCACACTAATATTATAAAGGTCAAAGTTTGTCTGTGTGTGTGTTTATATGCTTGTTACTTCTTCACGCTCAAACGGCAAATCTGCATGTTTCCTTTGATTCGTGGACGTATACGGATTCTTGCCTATATTTTCCAGTTACCAAAAATTATATTGTTACTCTCGTATATTCCAACTAATTTCTAAGAAAAACTTCTAACTGACTCTGTAGAAATAACTTCCATTGAGAAAAAATTGTTAAAGTGGCTCCCAAACATAGCTGTTCCTCCGACCAGCTTATTTATTTTCCGGTGCTTAAGCATTGTTATGAGTTATTTTTTTCGATTATTTTCCTCGTATACGCCGCCGATCGCCATCTTTATTAACAGTAGCATGAGGGACACACAATGGGATGTTGCCACGTTTTATTTTTATTGACTCTTCTGTCTTGGCTAGCAGTTTTGCCTCGGTTATGTACATGGCTTTATTGTGATAAAATGTTTGAGAAAAAAACGCATTTACAACTACGTAATATTGGCATAGGTACAAAATTAAATGCCTAAGTGGAGATATATTTCTCATTTTTCGTTGTATTTCTTGTCTTCTTTTGTGGCCATGGATTGTTACATTTTAATTCGGCTTTGGTTTAATTGAATGTTGGTTAAATATAAACAAAAGATTAGTAATAGAGATAGCTATGTATTATGAATAATTTTTAAATATCGGTAGGTCATATTTTTTATAACTAGGTATGTGTGTTTTTATAACTATGAGTCAATGTCTTGTGTAATATAAGCAGGTTCAATGAATACGCCGTTGACTTATTCCTTAGTATCAAAGGCAATAGTTTCGAGGCTAAAGTTAAAAATGGCTTTCGACCTAACTTCGGTCACTTATTTGCCAACAAACTTTCATAGATTTATTTCAGCGAAACATTCTTACCATTATTAAAACTCCCATTTTTCTATTTCATTCTGAACTATGAGTGGTATTAAAGCAAGGAGAACTTGTAAAGTGAAAGTGTCTAAACATCGCCCCGAGCCGAAGATAAAATGGAAAAATTAAAATGGTTTTATGATGTTCCGAGAGCAGGAGCTCGTGTTTTTCACAGCTCGGGTGATTCATCTAAAATCAATTTCGTTCGGAGCAGCAGCGAAGCTATATTTTTTTAATCTTCCCTCATCCAAACATCCTTAAACGCCGGTAAAGTTATTAAATTGCCGTAAACTGTCATTAGCTTGTTTAGAAGTCCGCAGTCGGCCTCGGCGCGACAAAAATTAAATATCGCCGTGAATGGGGAGGGCGCTTCCATTCGCCGCCTCGCGACAAGTGTATAATTAAGAAAATTACAGATGCCAACTAAAACAAAACCGCGTCGTAATGGCAGACTGTGAAAAGGCCCTTACCCATTTGGAACGATCCTCGTTTGAATGGGTTTCAGGTCTTTGGACGTGAATCCGTTATGTTTAATAGAATCAAGATTTCAAAGACCTGTTAATTCTGTAGATTTGTCGAAAAAAATGTTTGCATCGCCGCTGAATTACAAGTAGGTTTTTTTTACATTTTAAATGCATTTATTTGGAACATGTTTACAGCAAAATTTTTTACGTGTTTATGAATTTTGAACTTGGTTGTGCCATGAATACTTTTCGAATTGAATTTGTTTGTGTCTATGGCGAACAAAATATGAAATGGCGAGATCTTTGTAGCAGTTGCAAATTGTGTTAACCACAGCTTTGATTTACAGTTTCCAAGTTTAACCAGCGGAGGCTCCTGTTGTCTTTAGTCAGAAGTTTGTTAATGTGGTGGCCTACATAATTCTCAACTAAAATACATCGTATATAACTACATCATCAATTAAGTGTGCTCCTTTATTTATTAAATCTCGAGGAGTAAGAGTAGGTAGCCCAAAAGATATATGTTATATAGAATAATGTACGTGCCAAAAATCATATGTAAATAGTAACCCTACCTGCCTAACTGGAAACGGTTTTCTTCGAGATCAAAATTACCTAACACTGCTATTAATTACATACACACCTCAATAATTATTTAGGCAATTGGGCATTTTCATTTTAAATGGCGCAGGTGGTTTTTCGGTTGTCCCATGACAACAAAATTATATAAAAAAAAATTGGAAACATTTTTTTTAAGAAAAAGCGTATGTGCACTGAAGGTATATTTATATATATATGGATTTGTTTTATTGGTTCCTGAAAGAACACTTTTACAATTTTATTTTAATTAATAATGTTTCGAAAAGGTGTAAAATCATGAAGTCCCAATGACAGTATGCATTATTGTATTTAATTTTTTTGATATTTTTTGTACGTCAACTCATGTAGCGACAGTTTGATTTTATTGTTAGATAGTTAATTTATCATTTAAACTAAGCATTTCAGGGCAGTTATTAAAAACAATATTTAATAAATTATTTAAAACCTGTCTTACGAATTCGCGACTACCGGACTTGTCCGGTTAGTGACATGCTTTTTACTATTAAAATACACAAATATCGTGCAAATTCGGTTTTCATGGCAACTCTGGGTACAAATGTCAAAGTTTGGAACGCCATTTTGTAGTCAGTCACGCAAGGTGTCCAGCTAGTGCGGTACGTTTCGCGGCACAAAAAGTTTGGTCAAAGAAAATCTATTGATGTTAGTAACGTTTTTTTACGTAAATATAAAGTTTGTCTTTATTTCTTTTTTAACTGTACATAACTTAAACACTGCTGAAGGCATAAAAGTAAGATTTTATTGGTTTGTGATAATATTGTTTGAGTATTTTAATTTCGTTTCAAAATGATCGACATTCGTCACGTCCTGTTAGTAACCGTTACTATAGGATGGACAAAAAATGTTACGAAACAGACATGTAAAGCTTAGAACTCATGAATTAAACTGTCGAAATTTATTTATTGATGACAACGGTTAGATTCTTTAAATATATTCCTTATATTTTAAATGTCGGTTCGTAAGTTTGAATATTTGAAACTCAATCCCGCAGAAGCGGGTGTTCGGATTTGGATGAAATTTGGTACCTAGATAGGTTTTTATTACGATATTTTTTAGGAAAACCTGATTTAACGCGGGCAAAGTTGTGGGGCGGTAAGTTAATAGGAAAATAATGTATCAACAATTTTTTTTTTACAGGTTACAGTGGTGAGATCATTGTCCGTCGGCCTAGCCCCGCCCCCCAAACCAATTTTAAACTTTTAAGTGTATTTTTATAAATTCATTAAACTTTCTCTTTTAAAATATAATTTGATTGAATTTAACACAACTGTGAATACACTTTTATCTTGCAGTTGCACTGATGACTCACTGCATTCTTAACGCGAACGAACTACATATAAACGATGATTAAGATACTCGATGTACAGACGCCAGCACATCAACCTACACCTAACTGTCAAATTTTCCCAATCAACATTAAACCTTATGCTTTAACGATAAAGTTGAAAATCTATTACAGAAATCTGACAGATTGTAGTAGGTTGATGTGCTGGCGTCTGTACCAAATAAATTTTTTCAAGTTTTTTACTAAATGTTTTATTAAAATACATATTTAATATATGCATTTCTATTTAATTTGATCTATGTATTTACATACACATTTCATAGAAGAACTAACATTTTATACGATTTAAACCTTACAGTGAGCACTATTCTTAACAATTCTGTTTCGTCACGTCACATGTCCCTTTAGTAACAGTCCCAAAATATTTTTGTCGTTTTTTATTTTTATTTTTTTAAATATTATGTGGAATATTATTATTAAAATATTATAAATAAAGAAAAAAAAGTACATAAACACTATATTCCAAGTTTATTATTCCTTGACTGATCAAATAAGTTACACGAAAATTAAAACTTGCATTTGGTCAAAATGTTACGATACAGACCAAATTGTTGAAATTTTAAATAAAGATAAATATCTATTGACTAAGTAGTAATATTTAATTTCATTAATTGATATCATAAACTTATACTGAGCGTTTTTCTCATTTAATTTCCAGCAGTTTATTTGTTATCGCGATTTGATTTTTGTTACTAAAAAGACATTTTTAGCCTGACTTACTTTAAAAAAATAATTTTAGAAAATAAAATACACATTTCTGCACTTAATTATTACATTTAATCATAACATAAATATATTTTTTACAATAATTCAAAATTCAAAGTGTCCTAAAACAATAATAATTTAAAAGGTTGTTTTTTAAAACCTGCGCCATTTAAAATGAAAATGCCCAATTATGCTATGTTGTTTGGTAACATTACATGCATGAGAATTCAGGACCCGTTCAATTCACTGCGGGGTATATAATCTGTCCTGATGCATACCTAAATCAACCCCCCGTGATAACGGTCCATTTGATTCAGGTCATTCCCGATAAAATTAAAAAACTCAACGTTTTCTAAATGAAAATATTGAATGGGTAGCAACCGAAAGCCGCGTAAATAAACGCCAACGAAATAAATGAGAATTTTTTAAATGTAAATCATTTCTCTTCCGTAATACTTTTACAAGCCTTTTTCAAAGGTATCGCAGATTGTAACGTTGCGTTGTTCCAATTTTATAGAATTACATCCACCTTTTCTCTTCACTTCGTTTCACAATTAAATGGAACTGGATGCCTTCAAAAGCATTTGTATCGAAATGTCCAACTCGAAAATTCGCTTCAATGAGAATTATGAATTTATGACATTTCTAAACATGATTTTAATAACATCGTCGCCTGTTTGATATTTATTTGAATCTGTTTGTTCCGAGTTATGATTGGAATTAAAAAGGTATTTCTAACGACGCCTTTGTGTCTAATAGACCGACGAAGGTTAACGTTGATTTGTTGAGCTTTATTTGTAGAGAACTATTTATAAACGTATTGAAGAGTAGTGAATGATCCTTATTTGGTTTGTTATTTGTATCGGTTTCCATTACCCCTTTCATAGTATTGACACGGTGTCTGTGACCTATTGAACTAGACTCTACATTCACTAGCCTATTCTTGACTTTATTAACTAAACTTTCAAACTATGTAATTAATTCAAAAGTTTCTCCAATTCTTCTCCTACCTATTGTTAAAGTCCCTCTAACTTACTAAATAAGGTTAGGTCACACAACCTTGGCATGTGGCACTTAACCGACTTTACAGAAAGGTGCAGTGACCTTGCGTGCGGTGCGTATCGCATCAGCAGGTCACACGACCTGCGACAAGGTCTCATGAAAAAGCAACCCTGTGTTAAACAATTATACACAATTTCGTTGGTATTAGACTAATAACCTACTTTTACTTTCAAATGGTGAATGTGATTGCTTCGACAAACCCATGTATTCAATATGTTATTGTTACTAACAAATTATTATTTTCATGTTTTTATCCTAATTGACTTGTGTCGGCACACTTGTCCTATTTCATGAATCTCTATTCAGTCTTATTTCAGAACTTAGCCACTCCATTTCTAGCCATATCCTGAATCATGATTTTTTGACAATGATCTAGAAAACATTTTCGTAAAAAGATAGGAAGAAAATACATTTGTTTGACCCAGGTTAACTGAAAACTTCTGGTTAACTGAAATATCTAAGATTGAACATTCAAATATTTAGGATGGCAGCGTCGGCCGCTACTAGTCGCGGTAATACGTAACCACCCAGTTGAATACCACTCGCAAATCAAAGTAACATTGTAGCATAACCTCGGCGGCCAAGGCGCCATACATCGGCCCGGTGCCAGCCCGGCCGCTGGTCAAGCACCGACGCAAGCGATTACCATAACGAACATCTGCCTAACAAAGAAATATTGAAATACCAAGTTTAAATGGAATTTTGATTTGATTTCTTCGCGGCGAATTATAATTTCAAATAAGTCGGGAGATGAAAAATCTGGTTCGGACCATCAAAGTTTCGGACTCGCCCGGATGAGGGGAGAGGTGAAGCGCACGGAGCACGCGGGGCGAGGGGGGGGCTCGGGGAGACGCGAGCTTCGCAAATACTTCGTGTTTGGATCGCTTTATGTCTAAACTGACTTTTAATGTAGGTAATGTTAAAAGTTTTAATGTAATACCTATTTGTAAGTTGAACGCGATTTTTCAAGTCCTTTAATGAGTGTACCGAGCTGCTAATGAGATGTTTTACAAGCACTAATAGGACTACACTTTATAATATCTTCCGCTTTGTTAAAGTACGAATGCAATTACGAGTTCGTTGAAGTTGTCAGACGTAAACTCAGTAATTGGTGATTAGACACGTCGCGAAGACTACATGTTATTCTTGAAACTGGTTGAAATAGGTTTGAATAGAAATTAATTTGACAGTTCTACCTAAGGGTTTATAAGAAACCATTTATAAGATACCTAAAACCTCCCAATTAAGTTCTTACTGTAGTCAAACGGCCTTAGTGATGTAATTATACGTGTTGTACATCTCAAACGAGAAGCATTAAAACCATCAGGAAACAAAATACAAATTGGAAAGAAACGCAAAATAAAATAGCGCAATAGGGTAAAACGTAGAATGAAATGGGGAAACAGGGAAAAAATGCCATCGAATGGATCCCAATAAAACGTAACGACGATCTGCTTAACATTCAGTGACCGGTGACTTTAACAATATTCGACGGAGGTCCACAGTATACGATTTTATGGAAGAAATGAAATCTTCTATACCTACGAGTAAGTACATAAATCTATACAGTACAAATAAATAAAATTGAAAAGTCTGTACTGTTAAAATAAGAGCTTTTTACTAAATGCATATGAAAGTATATACGGTAGTTATGACAAAACAAACATTTTTGAACTGTCTGTCTATCTGTTTGTTCCGGCTAATCTCCGAAACGGCTTTACCGATTTTGACGGGACTTTCACTGGCAGATAGCTGATGATATAAGAAGGAACTTAGATTACATATATTTTGGAAAAAACATAGGGTTCCGCGCAAAAAATTTAAACCCATGAAATCCAATTTGTTCCCAACATGCGGACGAAGTCGCGGGTAGGCTAGTAATAATATAAAATAGAAAGAAGTCTTATGAAAATTTTAAAATTATCAATGTAAGCACAAAAATTCACAGCCTAAAAAGTATGTTAAAACAGGTAAAAATAATAAAGTCTACCTAACGAAACCAAACTTGCTTCGTTCATTTCCATTAATTTAGTTGAGTCTTTTCTCAGACACAATTTCATTTTCCATCTTACCGCGGCCTTGCTGGCCATGTAGGATTTTAAAACAAATTCTAAAAGCACGGTAATAAGTTATGAACTCATCGCGATATCTCACAACAGGCCATCATTAATGCATGCTCTGCACGATGCAGTACGATCTCACGCTTCTGCTGAGCCCCAGTTCATAGTTCATTACTCCAGCTGAATGTTTGATGGACGATCACTATATTTAATTGAATGTGTGATGAAAAATCTTTTACAATCTGGAGTTTGTATGATCTTGGTTAATTATGTGGACTATAACGTCTTGTATCTGTAGGATGATTTTAAAACGTGTCTGGGATATAGTTTCATCAGTTTATCGCAACTGACTTTTAAATCCGGTCATGAAAAGTTTGAAGCGAAGAAGTTTGTATTAAATACACGTATAATATCTATTCATGATTTTGAGCGAGTTCCTAAATCTATAGACAGCTACATCCATCAAATAGATTCGCCCGGCTTATCGCTCAGAGTTCCTATTACAATTTCCTTCGCTTCAAAGCAATAATCGGAGTCGTAACGGGAACAAATTCCTAATCCAATATTAAGAAAAACAATGATCAGCAAAATGGTTCTTTCAATATTTAATGGGCGTTTACGCGATTGGGATCATGACTCGAGTATCGCCATCAAATCAACTTGAACGACTTAAATGAAACAATTAAGATTGAACTGAGTCGACTTGTGAACTTTGCCGAGTGAGATGGATTCCCCCCAAGCCGAGCCCATTAGATTCTTTATAAAACAATTTTTGAAATCTTCTCAACTGCGGCTAGTCAATTAAGATCGATGTCCGTTAATTGCTTGAAGCTCATGTTACCTTAGTTTCAGTTTTAGTTTGAACTTTCCTCGTAATTATACGTTTCACTACGAACGCTTCTTGTGCAGGAAGTTCACATTTTCCTAGTATGTGAATTTCTTTTGTGGCAGTAACCTCATTCCGATAAAAGGAGTTGACCTTTTGAGCGACGCACGGCCAATATACGGCTATTTTTTATAAGTACGTCGCAAGTAGAAAATACGATTAAGTATCATCTTTTACGACATAAACAGTGCTGCAAACAAAGATAATATCTGTAGGACTTCTATACAAAACAAATCTTTAGTAAATAACGAAAGTTTTTCGCCTTTGACATACAATTTCACTTTACTTAGCTGCCAAAAATATTTAATGTCTCCCGAGGTATTTGCTCTTGGTACATAATATAGACTCTAGCTGTGCCTGCGACTTCGTTCGCGTGGATGTCGGAAAACAATAATGTGTCGCTTAGGAAAGATGTAATTACCACTCCTTCATTGAAAAGGAAGAATCTTTCGATCTTGCCTGGTGGGAAGCGTTACCACAGCCCTTTCGACTGCAGCCACTGCGTCTTCAGGGTTCATAATGTCAATGCGACGAAATGTCACTTTGATTTTTGAGAATAAATAAAAATGAAAGCGCCTGGTCGAGGCTGATTATCTGACCAAACAGCCATATGTCTATCCATACTAATATTATAAATGCGAAAGTGTGTCTGTCTGTAACTCCTTACGATTAAACTGCTGAACCGATTTAGATGAAATTTGGTAGAGAGATAGTTTGATTTCCGGGAAAGGACATAAGATAGTTTTTATGCCGATATTCCGACGGGATAGAAACTTATGCGGGTGAAACCGCGGAGCGCAAGAAATATTTTCAATGTACTACATACAGAAGCGCCTCCTCCACAGATTTATTATATGTATAGAAAATAGAAATATACTATACACAGCAGCTCATAGTATTCCATTTAGTCCCCAGTCTCGACGTGACACGCTGATGGATGGATATTTTACTCCAGTTTTGCGGCCCGCCCCAACAGCCACCTACCTAATACACAACACTGATAGGATAGGATAGGATCCCCAATTGGTGACTAGGAATGTCTCTGAAGGCACTGTGCTTTTGATAGCCTAATAATCTAATATTCAGCTATTTTTATGTATTAATAGACATCGATGTTACTATTTTGTAATACGTTTACGTGTGTGTACTCTGTAACAAGCAAAATGGAGTAATTTCCATGTAAGACTAGACGAGGAGCATCGAGGGAAATATTGAACACGATAATTACATATAATCTTTCTTAGAACAAAGCCTCACTATGGATCCTATTAGAATGTCGGAAACAGCGTACCTGTACTAACTGATGCGAATCATCAAAAGGGCTAAACCCTTCCGAGAAGTTTTTTATCTCTCATATTTCTCCCGTGAGAGTTCCTGATTAAACTAATTTCTGAAAAAAAAATAATCTCTCTGCGTTCCGCACTTGGAGTCCTTACATTTTTATCTTTTGTGGGAACCCTTTTAAATCTTCAGAGTTTTATCATTACTTTCATTATTTTAAAAGATACAGTCCCATTGATTATATGAAGCGTAGCTTTTATCTTCGTCGTGAGATGTCAGGGCCAGTCGCGGTTGGCTGCTTTCCATCTGCAAATTGCCAAGCGATTAAAGTGCTTACTCAAGTTTAATTCTTTGATTATAGAGCAGTCGAAAGTTTGCTTCTAAACAGCAGTTGAATAAACCGACTTACATGTTCGTGGGAGATCGGGATTTTAATCAAAGTAATTAGAATATAAGAAGTTCGGAACTTTTGCTGTTTAATTGTCACATTACAGTCTCGGGTTGATGATGTTGAATTAAATTACTTTGGTACTGAATAATTTATTTTAGAGTGAAATTAAGTTCTTGAAGAGAGTTTGTGAGACAAACATTTTGTGATAGTCAGGGACAGAGTTACGCAATGGAGCCGAGTTATAAATGGGGAGAAGAGCGTCGAGAAACTTCAATATCAGCAACACGTACATGTTGTCACGAGTCGTTTGCGTGGCTTGTATTTCTTGCGTAATTTGTTTTTTTATTCAAATGGCAGCTATCGTTATAAACGTTTCAGCCATACATCACGTTCTTCTCCTTTAGCCAGACCTTCAGCTGAACGTAGTCTGAGACGCTTCATTAATCAAAGCCCTAACGAATTACAAGAAACACCACTATTACCATAAACAAGTCTCACTAGTTCGGAAGTGCTCCAACATGCTCCAAGTATCCACTTTCAAAGTCAAAGTATCCATATTACCGCTGCTCTCCCCACCCGCCTAACCTCGCTGACCTCACCCCCTGCGTCGCCCGGCCGTCGGCTATAATTTGGCGGCGGTCACGAAGAAGCACGCACGCAGCACCTCGCAAGCCACTGGCGGAAGTTGTTGGGAACTTTTCGTTCATACACGCCCTAGGTGTGTTTATTGGTAAATATTGTAGAAGAATGTTGATGTGGACGTGAAAGATGGTTGTGTATGTTTATTTGAGGAAAATGGTATTATGTAATAACTAGCTTCTGCCCGCGATTTCGTCCGCGTGAAATTTCACCCTCCCCCCATTTACCTTCTTAGGGATGGAATTTTGAAAAACCCATTCTTAGTGGATACCTACTCTTCACAAAGGACATACTCTCCGAATTTCATGTCTCTAGGACTAGCGGCTTAGGCTGTGCGTTGATATATCAGTCAGTCAGGACTTTGAATTGTATATATATGGATATAGTGGTATATAATGGTAAACTCTGTCAAGGAGATAGCGTTAGAGTTAGAATTGCAACTGATACACCAATGAAGCATCAAGTCAATACTCCCTAATGAGCTCGTCTGCTAATAAGCAGACATAGCGACATGCATCTTAGTTACTAAAACATGTCAAGGAGAAGCGCTTCTAAACGTGGGAATGCACGACAACAATTTCCTCCAATCATCTCTTCCTAATTATCAAATTCCTCCAATCACGTCGAAGCCCACAAGGGTGGATCATAATAATCCAATAGCTCTTCAATATTACTCCCGCAGATGAGTACAAGACGTCCGTCCGTTGATTAAAATTGATGAATAAAGTTACCGCAAGTATTGAGTGCGGGTAGTCGGAGGGTGTTCAGATAATCATATTTAAACGACTACTTGTGATTGGAGATGATGATACGTAACGTTTAGAATCGGTTATTGGTGAGTGGATGTCGGTACAAGCAAAGAGAGGCCTATGTCCAGCAGTAGGGAAGTTCAACTGATGAAGGAAAAAAATGATGATGATATATTTGCAGTTCGAGGTTAAAGGCAAAGTTACGATGTTAGGCCTAACAAGATGGTTGTGTGAAAGATTTTATTTTAGTTATTACTAGCTTCAGCCCGCGACTTCGTCCGCGTGAAATTTCACTCTCTCTCCATTCACCCCCTCAGGGGTGGAATTTCGAAAACCCTTTCTTAGTGGATACTATACTCTTCACAAAGAAAACACCCTTCAAATTTCATGACTAGGACTAGCGGTTTAGGCTGTGCGTTGATATATCAGTCAGTCAAGACTTTAAATTTTATATAGGGTGACTGGTAATTAGTGACCGATACCTAAACACGTGTTTGTTATCATGATTACAATCACGTGTTTAAGTATCGGTCACTAATTACCTGTCACCCTATATATATACCTATAGATGTAGTTGGAAATAAGTTAACCTACCTTTTATTGAACTCTCTGAAGTAGGTACCAATCGTATAGTTGTACAATAAAAGCTATTTAACAGTTATTGAAACTCTTTGTGTCCCAAACCAATCAATCAGTCTATTAGCACCACAACATCGGTCTCATAAAGTATTCACATCGTAAACTGCGCCATTTCTTATAAATGCCATTAGCAATTAAATACAAAAAAAACGATTGTTAGTGTTAATAATATTTATCACTAACTGAAGCTATATAAACGCGATATAAACGGCTGTCATACCGCGATAATTGTTTGAATAATAAACATCGGGCTTTTTATTGCCCGGGCGATATAAACGGCAATATTAAGTTCATTAGTTGAGGATGGGACCACCTGGATTCCCCTCCCTAACTATTAATTGAACAGTCCACCCTTACTACATAGTAAGGGAGGACAAATTGGAAGTTTTGGGATTGGCCCCATTGAACATTTGGTAAATGCAATTTGAGAAAGAACAATGCGAGCAAATTAGTCTGGGCGTGGTTGCTAATTCGACAATTAAGTGCAGCTCGCAAAGCAAATCAATATTCCAAGCAACTATTAGTGATTCTTATGAGAGGGTATGAAACTGGATTATTTGGTATAATTTTGGTATACAAAGACATTCCCTGTTAAGGCACCAAATAGCGCCGGGATTAGTGAATTGAATTGGTATGGCTTCCACATATCTGTATGGTATGGCTTCCACATATCTGTATGGTTCTATACGTGGCGGACCCGGGGCTTGTTTTGTCACGAGTCTATTGTTTGTCTAGTCAAAGGTCTCAGAGGTATACGAGTAGCTCCGACTTCAGGTATATCCGAGTCTCTTTGTAGATAGCAAGCCGATTCATAACCTTTATAACTGTACAATGGCATTTCCGTAGATAATTTATGTTATTGATAGGATGCCTTGGGAAGCAGTCACGTTTGGGTCCCTTAGCTCTACGGGCAAGCTTTGTATTTATGAAGAAATCAATTTCAAAACGGCTGTATAGATCGATAGACTTGACTAGATTCATTGACCTCGCAGGTAAAACAAAGAGTTTTTACAAAAACGGTGATTAAATCGGAATTGTGGCAGACAGTTTTAGGATCAAATTGGCTATACTCGGAAGTAATAACATTGAATAATTTAAGGCTCATGGCGAAAAGGCAACCGTATAATTCATAGATCGATATCTAAACCACTTCATACTTCCGTAAACATTCAAGCTGTTTAAGGAAATTGTAGGGATGTTCTGTCAAAAAATCTGCCTAGCCTTTTTCCAACTATGTTGGAGTCGGCCTATAGTCTAACCGGATAATGTACACAGGATTTTGTAATATTTGGATGCAGCAAAATACCAATATTTTCCATAGAGCGACTGCCTATCTGACCTCCACAACTCAGCCCTTGGTAAGACTGGTTGTCAGACTTTCAGGCTTCTGACTAGGTACCCGTAACGACTGTCAAAGATTTAAAAATGACAGCCGGTCCAACGGTTTAACGTGCTTTCCATGCCACGGAGGAGTTTCGAGTTATGGATGGTCACCCATCCACGAACTGACCGCGGCAAGTAGTGCGTGTAGTAGTATAGCTTACAACTTCAAGCTTAGCTTGAAGGTAGCTGTTATTATTTAACCACTCTGTCAACAGGAGTCAAAAACCATAAAAACGTGAAACTTATTAAAAAAAAATATCGGTCTCTCTCTGACTAGCCAGAATATTATTAAACTCGGATATTGAACCGCATCGGTCTATGTCAAATTAAAGTTGGTTCGTTCTCCTAGGAGAACATATAAGGCTTCCTGTATCTAGTAAAGTTTCAGACTGGAATAAATCATTATTTCGAGTGTCTAATACGATGATCAATTTGCTTGTTTCCCAAAGAAATAAAACAATGTAAAGGTAGGAACTGTTTTGTCTAAATCCACGGAGAAAACTGCAAAACTCTCCTTCCCCTAAGAATTCACGAAGGAAAAAGTAAAATAACAACACAACAATTCGAGGTCCAGTTACTCCAACCCAATCTGTAAGCACGCTAGCATGAGGTAGTACCTGAAGGCATTTTGATTTCATTACCCACACGCACTAAAGAAACACAATCAGCGCGGCACACATTCATCAATCCACAAGCTCATTGATTTCTTACCTATCCACACGTCCCGACTGGTCGGTCAAGGCCTCCCCTCACCCTCACACTGAATAACAGCTAATAAACGCCGCGATGTGCCACTGTATCAATCCGATTTATTTCGTTATTAGTCCGCTGTTCGTGATAAGAATTACTTATAGTATTCCACGGCGATTTATATTACCTACTACGCGTTTCACGCCGTATACATTTTTTATAAAAGGTAATAGGCAAACTTTAGCCAAGTTTTTGAATGAAACGATTTTGGAACAGTTTGTTAATGAATCTGATCGGGCAAAATGTGGGATAATGGCTAAGAGGTTGGAGTTTCTGGAATGCGTATCCTTGTGACGCAGTTTTTTTGTAAACCATGTAATTGAAAATTAAAGCGGTATCAAGTGAAAGCGATAAAATGGAAAATTGGGACCTTGATTTTGTGTTCTCATGCTGAAATAAAACTTTATCTTAAAAATTGTTAGTGGATACTTCTGACGGCTAAGATTTTTAAACTCTTAAAACTCAGACTCAGACTCTTTCTGTATCTTCTCTTCTCTTCACGAGAAGTCGCACGACAAATGTCTGATAGCTGCATGCATCACACCACACCTATACACACCTATTATTTGTTATATATCGTCATTTTTAGAGTTTCGTACTTGGGTACCAACGAAACCCTATTACTAAGCCTCCGCTGTCCATCCGTCTGTCTGTCAGCGGGCTGTATCTCATGAATCGTAATAGTAATGAAATTTTCACATAGTTTATTTCTATTGCCGCTAACAAAAAAGAAAAAAAGTTAATAAA
This sequence comes from Hydraecia micacea, assembly GCA_914767645.1. Classification (NCBI taxonomy): domain Eukaryota; kingdom Metazoa; phylum Arthropoda; class Insecta; order Lepidoptera; family Noctuidae; genus Hydraecia; species Hydraecia micacea. The sequence continues at coordinate 20,279,670 of OU611778.1, forward strand.
AATGAAATGGAGTCTCCATATAAGAAACGAGTTTCTTTCGTGTGCGAGTCCGACTCGCACTTGGCCGGTTTTTCTTAGTTGTTTTAAGCCCTTATTTAAATCTTTTTCAATATTATTTCAGTCAGGATGCAAAGTAGACTTGGAAATTAGTTAAACACAGTAATATACCCATATTCACGTCCAAACTGAACCCAACTAATTATTAAAGTCTCAGCTAATAACTACTAATCAGTTAAACTCAGCCGTCACAGTCGTTGCAGTGCAAAATGACACCTATTCTTATATAAATAAGTGTTATTTTGTGTGCGTTGGTTCTAATTTGTTTCGCTCGACGTTGTATTCAAGCTGGCGAACGCTTTTAAGGCAACACGCCACTTCAAATAATTTGACTGGCTCTCTAACGACGTGGAAAACGGTCGCAGTCAATAATTGTCAGTTATGTTTTACAATCATCTCATTAAGTATAGGATAATTTCACTGTATGTAGGATTCAGCTTAATGATAGGTTCTAATTATTTCAGTTGGTAACAATATTTTCTTGGTGGTTGGTGGTGATAAAATTGTTTACACAAGTAAGGGCCTGCCTGGGTTCGAACCCACGACCTACAACTAGTAAGTCGGACCGTTACCACTGGAGCAGCACTGCTATAGAATAATATTCGTTCTATATATTTCTACTTTGGAATTGCACACATGAATCGCAGTTTGTTCATCACAATTAATAAACTTGCGAAAAAATTGCCTTTCAAATCATCTCTGTGCAACTTTGAATCAATCCACAGATTTTGTACAAAACAAAAAGTAAAAATTTCAAACAATAACATGCATTGTTCTGCGCATACTTCAATTTGCCGCGTTCACCGCTAGAGGGCACTACAAACGATTGTTCCGATTATTTCTAGAACAATTTCATTGGCTCTCGATCTGCCAGCACCGATGTTGCAACCGGCTTAATGGGAAATAGTTTAAGTGTACGTTGCTCAACCCAGCCACAGATTACTGAATAGTTACTACGTAAACCCAGCTATTGTATTCAGAGCTGAGTTTTGAGAAATTCCGGATTCAGTTTCCCAGTATCGAAACAAAACATGAGCTTGTTTGTTGCTCTTTTTATAATTTGTGTTGTGTTGTTGTTACCATTGTGCCCAATAGTTTTTTTGTTAATAGCCATAATCCTTGCTCCATTTTCACACAAATTAACTTCAACAATCACAAATTCCATTATTTGCGACCCCACTTCATAATGATCAACATCCCATGTCATACGATCCTCACACAACACATCTATCAAACTACGAACACAATAAACACAAACATCTGGCTTCGGTTTAATCAAAATTTCAATCGCATTTGCATTGAGACTAACAACAGACGAGTTTATTAGAGTTTCAGCCGGTGATTTATAATGATTGGCCGCTGTCGAAGCAAATATCGGGAGCGTCTCGCCCATAAATGTCACAATCCATTACGCCGGTCGAATGTCCACATGAGTACATTCGGCCGGAGACTCGACATGGTTGGTTTATGGACGAAAAAACGCTGACGAAACCGTTTGTTGGGCGGTGATGAGATATACGTGGAGGCGGTGCTTTTGTACGACTATTTGTTGCGTTTCGACACTGTGATGAATATCGGTGGTTTCAGTATTTGCTGTTTTCAAAAAGAATTTCTAACGTTGAACTGTTTTATGGAGGTCTTAACGATGACAGGTTTACGTAGCAGCATTCTTGTATACAATCAATTTAACATTATGCCGCAATTTCCAGGAGCCAGTACCTAGTTGAAATTATGGATATCGTTGAGGATAAATACAACCAATTCCGAACTAAACACAGTAATCTAAAATCACAGAATTCCCAAACAAATGACCTCATGCATATAGAACGGGAGCCACTTCCTAAATGTATCGGCTTTCAATTATAAATCAGCTTTGTTACCGAAATGCTCTCTGGTGGTGTCTATGCCGCGGCTTCGCTTTAATTAAACCATGTGACGCAGCACTCGGGCGACACATTACGGCTACTATCTCAGTGGGCAAATGACGCGGAGGCGACGCGACGCCGACGCCTAGCTCAGCCTGCGCAACTAGTGCGGCAGGAGCTTCATATCGATGGTATGATCAGATTGTGTAATGTCAGGATAGGTAAGGTTTGGTGTGGTTTTAAATGTCTAAATATGACAAAACAGGTCAGAGGAGAATGAAGAATGTTGTATGCGTTTAACGTACAGTATCCACAATTATACTGTAGGTACGTTAAACGCATACAACATTCTACACGAGACAACAACGAGAGTATGTGAGAGCAGTGGTGGCTCAGTTTTATCGGCTCCGACTTTGTAGGCCGTGAGTTAAAAACCCAGACACACACTACTTTGTGTATTTAATTTAATTACCACTGCTCTCAAAACGGTGAAGGAAAACATCGTGAGGAAACCTGTATTTCCTAGAATTTAAAATTCGAAGACATATATGACATCCGCCGCTGGGCCCACGGGGGATTATGGCCCACTCGCTCTCATAGAGAGGAGGCCGGTGTCCCAGCAGAGGGAACATTATAGGTATTTTACTATGGGGACGGGCTGCAGACATCGAGTCTATTTTTATTCTGCAGAAAAGAGCTATCAGAGCCATATATAATCTCCGCAGGCGTGACTCTCTAAGGGAACTGTTTAAAGATATTAACATCATGACGGTACCTTGTCAATATATCTATGAAAATATCATGTACGTAAGGAAAAATCTACATCTTTTTAGTAAAAGAGGTGAAAGACACAATTATATCACTAGAAATAGGGACCAATTAGTTCAACCAGGTTTCAGGCTGGCTAAAGTAGACTCATCTTTCATGGGCTACTGTTTAAAATGTTACAATAAAATACCTACCCACATACTTCAACTAAATGAAAAGAAATTTAAATCTTGTATAAAACGCACACTATGCAGCCAAGCATATTATAAATTAGGGGATTACATCACTGATAAGAATGCTTGGCTAAATGCTGGTCCTGCTCCATAAGGACGCACAAATAAATTGATTATAGCATTGGAAAATACTGTTGGAGCTGCTGAAGATTTTAAAATACTATTATTGCATTATATAAATTCAATCTCCTAGTATTGTATAATTGCATAGCACATGTGTGAGTACTATGTACATACTATAAAGCTACCATTTACTGGGTACGTCTTTCATTGACTTGAATGTGCTCTGGCAGCTGAGAGTATGTCATGCTCACTCAAATGTCTCTCTGATGGTGGCGCGTGTGTTGGATCATTTAGCTCCCTTCAAAATGGTTGATCTGAATGGTGCTAATACATGCGTCATGTTCGTGAACGGGCGCCGTCAGTGGGGACTGGTCATCTCTTTGCTGCCATGGCTTATTTTAATTTAATTTAATATTTGAATTGCTTTTTTTTCTCGACTTATCATTATGGACGCTTTTAACGTTCTGCATCGTTCTCACATACATAATTTTTAACATGAATGATGTAATCAAGACTTTGTAAACATATTATTTTGATTTAAAAGAGTTCTCCATAGGTACCTACGCTTTGGAATGGGCAACTAGCTTCATTTTACTGACTGACCGACCCTTGACAATTCAAAAGTGCCTGTAATTGGTTTAATTGAAATAAATGCTTTGAGTTGAGTTGAGTTGAGTTGAGGCATAGCATGGTGGGGCATTTTAGGCTGATTATGCAATGAGAGTGGGTCAATTGCGACTTTATGATATTTTTTAATTTACCAATCCGGTGAAAACAAAAGCTGTATCAACTGTACTACGAGTACTATCACGGCCAATACGCAATTATTTACAACTAGCTTTTGCCCGCGACTTCGTTCGCGTGGAATAGTGACTTCCGGCAGATTTTTGGTTTTACCCACATAGTTCCCGATCTCGCGGGATCTCTTCAAAAATGAAATGTGGAAGATTGACCCACAATTCCACGACAGTACCGAAGCGCTCGGCCGATACCCAACCAAATGCGTGTAACGAAACCATAGCGCGATCTATTTCGATCCCAACGCCATCTATCGAGCATAGTGACAACTCGGATTATTTGTCTATACTCCGTTCGGGCATTTTCTTTGTACTAAAAGTTTTATTATATTGATATTATTTTTTTCATACCTTTTTACTATTTATTTACTTTTTTCCGATGAATTAAAACAATAACATGAACCGAACTCGTGTAACGATCGACACCATTGCGCGATCACCAACTCGACATATAGTACTAATAGAATTATCTATACTCAGTTAGAGCATTTTCTTTGTACTAAAAGTTGTATTATATTATATTTTCATACCTTTTTACTATTTATTTACATTTTTTCGATGAATTTTCAGTACTGAATTGATACCGACTCTTGACCAATAGATGGCGCTGTATGTCCGGAATAAATTTTATTTTTTATTTTATTTTTTGTAATAAAAACTATCCTATGTCCTTTCTCAAGTTCCAAACTATGTCTGTACCAAATTTCACACAAATCGGTTCAGTAGTTTAGGCGTGAAGCAAAGACAGACAGACAGACAGACAGACAGAAAGACAGACAGACAGAGTTACTTTCGCATTTATAATATTAGTTTGGATAAATTAAAAGTCAAGTCATTGTTTCAAACTCCGAAACCAACCTCATATACACGATCTCCAATCTTTTTCAGACAAAAACCAAAGCTATAAAAATCAGTCGTGCTATCGACAGAACATCGATATAGTTGCCAACCGCAGCACTAGACGGCGCATCGCCATCACTCACCTCGGCCGCACAAAATGCGCTCGCCTCCGAAACATAAACTGAATGTTAGTGTTCCTCTGTCCACATTTGTTACACTTCCAGTTATTTTATTGTTGTGGTCCGACTTCGGTCTAGTTGTCTTTAGCAGATACCCTTGATATAATAATAATAATAATATTAGGCATCAACGTTACTGACATGAAGCAATCGTTGAAGGAACGCTTCTTTTGTCGCCTGAGGAAGGTATTAATTAGTCTTCTTTCGGGCGGAAATAAGGTGCGCGCCTTCAATGGTTGGGTCATGCCGGTTTTGATGTACTCTTTCGGCATACTTAAATGGACTCAAACCGAACTCGACGCCCTGGATAGAAGGGTCCGTACACTGCTGACCGCAAATCGGATGCATCACCCACGATCATCGGTGATGAGACTGTATATCCCGCGGAAGTGCGGGGGTCGAGGCTTTTTAAATGCGAAGACCCTCCACAATCGCGAGGTGTGCAGTCTCAGGGAATATTTTTTAAAAGCTGAAGTGGGTATGCACCGTGATGTAGTTGCAGTGGACAAGGGGCTCACCCCGCTCTCCATGGCTAAAGAGAACTGGCGCAAACCTGTAGTACTTACTACCGATGACCGCAAGAAGGTATGGCAAAGCAAAGAGCTTCACGGGCGCTTCTATCGGGCTCTTCATGAGCCCGGTGTAGATTTCTTAGCGTCCGTATCCTGGCTACGTTTTGGTGACCTCTTCGGGGAAACCGAAGGTTTTGTCTGTGCAATTATGGACGAAGTTATCTTGACGAATAACTACCGGAGACATATTATGAAGGACGGGACGGTTGACGTGTGTCGGGCATGCCACCGTCCAGGTGAGTCTATCAGACATATTATCTCTGGTTGTTCTCGTCTGGCTAACGGCGAGTACTTGCACAGGCATAACCAAGTAGCCAGGATTATTCACCAGCAACTTGCTTTGAAATATAAACTTGTGGATTCTGAGGTACCGTATTACAAGTATGTGCCCGACCCAGTTCTTGAAAATGACCATGTCACGTTGTACTGGGATCGGTCTATCATTACTGACAGGACTATTGTCGCCAATAAGCCTGATATAGTGGTGATAGATCGATTAGCGCGCCGCACAATGATTGTCGATGTTACCATTCCACATGACGGGAATCTCGTGAAAGCTGAGAAAGAGAAACAAATGAAATATCTTGACTTAGCACACGAGGTTGTTGACATGTGGAATGTGAGCTCGGCTGTCATTGTGCCGATTGTCGTATCGGCCAATGGCCTTATGGCCGAAGGCCTCGATGAACATCTATCGAGGCTTTCGTTAGGCGGTTGGATCAAGAGCCTGATTCAGAAGGCAGTACTCCTCGATACGGCTCGCATTGTGAGGAGGTTCCTGTCTCTGGAGCCCTAACCACCGGTAGCTTGGACCCTGTTCCCGACACCGGCGGACTACTATTTTTTTTATATTTTTAAATGTTTTTTTTTACTTATTTTTTATACTTTAAGAAATATTTAAAAATATAACCGAATATGTAAATAGATAAATAAACATAATAATAATAATCATTTTATTATCAGGCAGCTAAGGCCCATAGATAAAATACACAACATAATCTTATACCTATAATAAACTAATACATATTAAAAACCTTAAAGCTATGACTATACACGTAACGTGGTCGGCGTCGTGTTTCGCTGCGTGGTGTCGCGTAACCGTCCTCGGAAACGTCGATATACGACACCTTTCGGCCAAAAGTCCTCTTTCAGGCAGGTCTGTAGATGTTGGGTTGGAACTCGTACCACGAATGAATAAATGGCGGTTTTTTAGTGTTCCGTACCCAAAGTGTAAAAAGGGACCCTATTACTAAGACTCCACTGTCCTTCTGTCTGTCACCAGGCCGTATCTCATGAACCGTGATAGCTAGACAGTTGAATTTTTTTTTCACAGATGATGTATTTCTGTTGCCGCTATAACAACAAAATACTAAAAAAAGAATAAAATAAATATTTAAGGGGGGCTCCCATACAACAAACGTGATTTTTTTTCCATTATTTGCTCGATATTAATAAAGGTAACAGGTAGACGCTTAAAATATTTACAGAATATTTAGTTGTATATTCACTTTAAAAATAAATAATTAAATTAAAATAAATATTTAAGGGGGGCTCCCATACAACAAACATGATTAATGTTAAATATTGTAAGTTGGTACGGAATTCTTCGTGTGAGAGTCCGACTCGCACTTGGTCGGTTTTTTTTTCTCTTATTTTGTCAAATCACTTGGAATGTAATCGGGACGACTTGATTAGATTACTTACGATACGACACTTAATTATGATATATAAGTTCACCGAAACCCGCGAACTAGTAAAAGGTATTGTTGTCAGACAGCCAGTAAAGGTTCCAATAGGTAATATTGATGAGTAAGTCGTGAGCCGCACGTGTGAGCTCGACAAACATCCTGTTGTGGTTTATTTGTCATCACGGCACAAACACGGAGTCTTGCTCAGATTTTCTGGAAAATATTGATAAGAATTCAATACATACATAACATACCAATATTGGAATTTTGATTTCTAATGAATTCTTTGCTTTTCGGTTTATAATCCGTAGTTAAGTGTTCTGCATGGTTGATTATCTGTTGATGTCTGAACTTAGTTGCTTAATTGGCTTTATCACCAAATTAAAGATCATAAAAAAAAACGTTATATAGGTACATAAACATAAATTATATACATAAAAAAAACGTCTTCAAGCTTTTATTGTAGTATAAAAACTATTTCAATCAAACAAAATATTGAATATCTGCAGGCGTACACCGTATAAAATGCTTTAAAAGAAAATTAAAAAGAAAATTCCGTCTGAAAACTTAGTAATTTTATCTTCTTTTTAATCAAATATTGTCGTATAAAATAAAATTAAAATTGTCTTCGTTTCGTCTAACCAGTTTTGCCTCTTTTACGTTCGTTATCCAAGTATATTTATCTGAAGACTTTAAGAAAATACTTTAAAATATTATGACGTTATTTTATTAGCACTTTGTTTTATGCGTGGGTGTCAAGAATTCGTTATCAGCCAGGACGGTGTTGTATGTAGTTAGATAATATATTTTGTGTAATTTTGATATTTCTCAGGACCCTGGGGTCCCGTACCTTTGGAAGGCGTACGAGGGGCCGAAGCCAACTCGCAGAGGCCCGTTAGACGTTTTTAATGAAATGAAGCACCAACCGACGATTATCGCTGTTCGCACTATGCAAGTGCACCCAAGGACAACCCCCGGATGGTATAGGACTATTGCAGGATATGGAAGCAAAGATATTGGAATAATCGAATATCTAATAAATAACCAGTTTATTTAGGACTATAGAAAGTCTATATATAGACTATAATTACACAGATAAAATGGCAGGGGGTGACTTGCACACTCAATAATGGGCACCCGAAAACGGTCGCTAGCACATAGTGTCGTAGTGACAAGGGGGCAACATGTCCTGAGGAGCTTATAAGGAGTGGAGAGGTATTCCACGGCTATCAGGACAATCCCGGAAGTACGGTCAAGATCCATACCAGCATCTTACTGGAATACTTCCTTCCTTCGAGCACGTTTGCTCTTGTTTGTTTTTGCTCCAGTCAAGCCGGCCAATAAAGTCAAGATTGAGGTTGGAGCTCTGTTCCTCGGCATTGTTCACTCCAGCCGGCCAATAAAGGCAAGCCAGAGGTGAGGAACAAGACTTCTCCCGGCAGATAGGGTCCGTGGGGTCGCAACTGCCCAACAGCTCACCACACGCTGCCGTGCGGGTTTCTGTATCTCTCTTGGTCTGGCTTCTCAACCTAGACCTGTTCCGTCAAAGTAAACTCTTCGGAGCGCGCAAGTCCCACCACGACGTCAACGTAGAGATACGGCGTAATCAGCTTTAAATACTAAAAGGACCCTAAAAATACAAAACTACTGAGTTAGTAACTAGCTTAGAGAACTTCTTTCTTATTAATTATTCATCTTAATTCAAATGAAACAAAACAGTAAAATCATTTGTTTTTCTCAAAAACAAAAATTGCTTCTTAAAATTCACAAAATAACCAGCAAGCGCTGGTACCTACTCTAATAAAGCTAATAAGCTATTATTTTTACAATGCTATTTAAATAAATCTTACAAAAAACCGTAGAAATAAACCATCCATAACTTGACCACAGGCTGCGCTGCCCTTCGAACACAATAAAACCCTTTTTTAATGATCAAAGATAAGGCCAGTCACAAAATTTTTAATAACTATAAAATTTGGTCCTTCGCACGAAGGTTAGGTACGTAAGGACCAGGAAATGTTAGATGACATCATAAAATGTGTAACACGAGGGAGGTGTTACTTAAGTTGCAAATACACTGGCGTCGTTAGTTTTAGAGAGGGTGCAATTTTTAATGCAAAGGATGCCTTCGCGACCATGAGAGTTAAACTAAGCTAGAGAATGTTGAAATAGTGGAGATAAAATAAACTGTGCAAGATGTGAAGGATACTTTTAAATTGTTTGAAAAGATAGAGCTTAGGTCGTTTATAAAGAATTTTATTTACCACTGAAAAAGCAATTCGATAGTGTCTTTCCAACTAGGTACAGTTGGTATAGGATGAAACTAACTTAATTTAAAGACTGAATAAAATGAGTTAAGCTCATATCGCTGAGTGCTTCTCGCCGAAGTGGCACTGGTGACATTCTTGTAAGTGTCGTTGTTTTTCTGAAATATAATGTTTAGTAAACTTTGAGACATGACTTACAAATGCATGATTTTTTAATATTTGTGCTTTGTGTGTTCATAAGGATAACGATGATAATTCTAAAACAAATTCCATTGGTTGTGTGTGCAGCTAGAACCCCCGTTCAATAAAAAGCGGGCCAATGTCACGGAAGTGATTGATAGTGTGTCCAAACATTAGTAACACAAACCGCAGTCCACGTGCCTTCCCCCTCCCCCGACGTGCTAACGCCCTTAAAATCAGCCCTAAACGCCCGAAATAATCCGCTACCACAGAACCAATCACCCGTCGACGATATAATTTAACACAACATCCATCGCTGTGCGAGTACGCCACATGTTTATACCATCGCGCACTAAAGCGGCGCAGTAAATCGGTCCGAGGGTTTAAAGTGTCGTTATAATTTACGAGGTGCGACGCGGTGTCCCAACGGTGGAATTTATTCATGGCAGTAATAAAATCTGTCGTTGTGTCCAGGGAGAGAGTCCAAGTTAATTCCTTTTTGAAATTCTGCTGCGAATGGAACTTGTAAGTTATATCTGGCCTTGAAGCGGACTATGTTAGTGGAGCTCATTTGAAATTTAGACACTTTATATTTCTGTACTGCGTATGTAGTGCGAGTTCGCTTTTTCGTTTGCAGTAGATTTGTTTTATTTATGCAGCTTGCATTTGGGTAGAGTTACTAAAAATCTTTATGTGATGCTAATGTTGGAGCTATACAAGAAAATGTATATTTGGTGCCATTATCTGCACGCGAGCAATATGGAACGTGAGTATATGAAAATGTCGGCGAGTAAAATATGACACGAAAATTGAAGCATATTTTGAGTGTGAAAGTTTAAAGTCGACTCACTAACTTAATAACAGCTCATTAATTCTGCAAAATTTGAACAGGATACTGTCGTCAGTTACCGAAACTTAGCACTACCCCCCAAAGGTCAGGCCGGAATAAACTCGGCATCAAACTTAATTCTACTTTTAAGTTACTCACTTAAAACTCCAAGTTAAGCTTAAATTAATAAACCTAGTATAATCAGAAGCTCGCAAATTCTCAAAGTCTATTTTCTGTTCCAATTAATTATAATGTCCAATTTTGATTAGCTTCGAAAATGCTAAATTGAATATAAATGTTGATCTAGTGTTGTACTTTTGAATGTTTTATCATATTTCGAATAATATTCATTCTAACTATGTATATTTATGAAAAAAAATTTTTTTATCCTGTCTGACTATCAGATGTCAAGTTTAATTTCGAAGAGAAATTAAATCTAGCCAAAAATGGGTTCTGGCTCGGCTATGGTAATTTATTTGATTAGTTTCGTGGCGTAAAAATTTTGTTTTATGGTTGATGTGATGAAAATTTCCATTACTTACTTTACGTTTTTAAAATAACTCTATTATTCGCTCAGATACTAAGATAGGGCTTTCCTATTGTCCCTTGTACATTTAACAAAAATCTTGATTCTTGTTTATTTTTGTCGCAATACCTATGTCTACAGGTACCTATGATTTAAGGCTCACGCAGACAAGCGCGACGCAACTCTAGTTGAGTAATTTCCATAAAAACTTCATGGGAATTGTTCTACAAGAATCGCATTGCACCGCCGCGTGGCGCCTGTCTGCGGAAGCCCTTACAGGTGCTCTGATTGACCGATGACTTCTTCTTCATCTGTTACAGTAACGGCGAGGCATGTACCGTCTCTGCCGCAGAGGCGCGGCGCCCCCCCGCTCCCAGCGCACGTGACCGCGCCACGCCGCCGCCATGGCGCCCCACGTCGCACTCTTTCTCATCCTCTGCCTCGTCCACTGCGACACCAAGACCGTACTGCAGGATAAACTTGGTGAGTACTCTATAAAAAAAAAGTTTTCAGGTTGATTTATGAGCAACTTTCTGTGATCAAGATCAATGATAAAGGTACGCTCGATGTAGTTAAAGATAAAACCAAGATGCTTTGGACAATCATAAAATCTTACAAGATACAAAACGCCCTCCATTAATCATTTGTACAACTTCATGTAAGATTCATAAGGATTCCAACTGAAACTTGTTTGTTATTTCATGAATAAAATGCCAGGAAGAGTAATCTTACCCGTCCACATAAAACTTCGCTAAACATTCATACGGTCTGCTGCAGAATGCGCAAATCCCGACTTGATAGTAGCACATTAAGTTCACGTAATGCACCCAGGACCGGGACTACGTCACAAGGGACTACGTCACTGAATGGAGCGAGTCGCTCTCAAATCTCATTAGGAACAACAAATTTATACCAGCTTGGAATGTAATGGAGATGTTTTGTCCCAATGCGCCGGATGAACGCAGAGTGACTGCTTTAAAAAGTTAGTAGTTAATGGTGTTACGGCTTGAACGTGGGGATATAAAGTTGATGCAGGTTTGGTTTGTCAAAGTGAGCTTTTCGTGTGAACTTCACAGTGAAAGCCTTTAGTAACGGGTAGCTCATTATTTGCGGTTATTTTCCACTGCTATTTCCAAAAATGTTTTGAGTCATTGTGCTATCAAAATTAATTTGTTGTACTAACCTAACGTGATCGATTGAGGATTATTTAGGACCAACAAGAAGTTAGTAACTTTCCAGTCTAAAATTAAATCAAGGGATTAAGTTTTTTTTTTTCTCCTACGATCATTCTCTTCCATTAAATGCTTACTACAACCAACTTTTCTAAAACATTCAAAACAAAACTTACAGCTACTTAATTTGCCGAAACTACTTTTTACAAGTTCTAAACATTCCATAAAAAGGAGTGGATTCTGAGCATTTGACTGTCGTTCCTAATAATAAAAAGTTGGTTGATTCTGACTAAAAACGTTTAAAAGCCATAAAAAGGCTTGTCGTCACAGACGGTTCCGTGCGAGCGATCAAAGCGGCGCCCGACACTACAAGTGCTACGCCATACGTATGTGCACAGCTTGTGCAGCACATGCGCGCATGTTGTAGTTACAGTGCGAATAGGAAGCTGTGCCGTGAGTTAGGGTTTAAGAAAAACGTAGAACTTAGATACAAATAGGTTTTGAGGTTTTATAGAAATATCAAAACACATCTTATCCCAACGTGTATCACGTAAATTGTAGTTAACATAATCTAGTAAAATATGTGTTGTTGTCAGCACAACCAGTTTCAAATCGGGGACCCCCATCCAAACACCTTCTATTTGATCGGAAATTTTGACCTGATTTAACAAATGACAATAAAATAGTCACAGCAAATAGTCCACCCTATCGCGAATATCTGCGACGAAAGCAAACACCAAAAAAGTCCGTCCGAATATATTCGAATGCGTAGCGTTTGACGTTCTGGGCACGTTCCGCTACTCTTATGGGGATAACGCGTGATCATGTCGAATATCAGGCGAGGATGCAATTTGCTAGGTTTTTTGCCCTTTTAGATATTTTGGTAAGGCGCCGACTTTGAGATTCCCCCGCGACGTAACGAATAGTTGTTTAGATGCGGCACATGTCGAGGTCTGCAGCAGTTCGCTCCAGCCGCTCGCTCCGGCCGCTCGCTCCTGCCGCTTGCCTGTGATAGATTACTTACGTCCATTAAGATGTTACGCACATAATGCCTATAGTTACAATCTCTCTTTCTCCATAACGTTTTTGCGAATAGAATTCTCTGGAATCACATTAAGCTTTATGGGATTACAAAGGAGACTCGTATTAAACTCGGCTTGATGTATTAACATTGATATTTTCGACTTTGGTGGGCGTAAGTTATTTGCAACCCTCTCGGTGGGTGAAAAAGGCCTTAGCATTTGTTTAATAGGCTCTGCCAAGTCACAGAAAGCCGCTACGCCTTTTCTTCTTTATGCAAGACTTTACTCGTTAAATACCATAATTTTGAAATAATTTGAATATGTTTTAAACCAAGAATTCGATTTGAGAGTTTTGAGAGAGAAAGAGGGGCTTGTGACTAAATAATTACAACCACACGGGTCGATCGGTCAGATTAGGCTACGCTTGCCGCGGTTGGTCCGTGGATGGGTGACCATCTTTACATACCAAGACCTCTCCGTGCCTCGGAAAGCACGCTAAGCCGTTGGTCCCGGCTGTTATTCGTGGATCTCAGACAGTCGTTACGGGTCGTCAGAAGCCCGAAACTCTGACAACCAGTCGTACCAAGGGGTATTGTATTACCCAGTAACTGGGTTGTGGAGGTCCGATAGGCAGTCGCTCCATGTAAAATACTGGTATTCAGCTTCATCCGGTTAGACTGGAAGTAGACCCCAACGTAGTTGGAAAAAGGCGGCAGATGATGAAATGGATTCGAGAGTTTTCTTAATGTTCCGATTACAATTCATTGTTTATTTTCAACACAGACAGTGTCTAATTGGGCCAACCACCAAAGTAGACATTTGGTTACAGATATATTTCGGTGCTGTCCGGAGTCCGGAGCTCTGTTGAAGTAATAGCTCCGTCATTTTTCTCAAGTGAAACACGCCAACAAATCTAGTCTGATAAATTAATTGTTGAAAGAACACCGGGAGGGCAATTCTGAGAGGGTATTACGGCCCCTGGCGGGCCTCTAAACCGGGAACATGGCAGATGGCGACTTCGTGCTATAAAGAACACAAAGCGGGAGAAAAAAATTTGAAAAGTTGAAATACGATTTCCGAATGTTCGTTTTATTGCATTGAAATGCGTTTGCGGCTATAATCTGATCGTTTTACGAGCACGGCTATGTTCTAAAATTTGCAATTGTATTCTGTACCACCGCTCATTTTGCTATAAAAACTGAATTTATTACTTTACAAGCGTCGAGGCATTAACGTCTGATATTATTACGGGCTCTAGGTTATTTCTCGTTGAATAAATCAACGAATTTTTAACTCGGCCCTCGTGAAAAATTGACGAAGTTTGTTTTTTCATTACATTGCGTATTCTTCCCTTTGGGATGAGCAGAGCAGTAAAAGGCGATGGACCGACAACCCTTTCATAATTAATTACGTACTGCTGTAATACTTCAAGCCAATGGGCTGCTGCTGTGCGTAGCCTGGAGTCTCATCATTCGAACAGAACAGACTTCTCCGTGCAGACATTTTGAAGAATTTCTTCAACCCATTTTAATTATTCTTGTAAATAAAACCTGAACAGATTACTTAACAACTTTATACCATATCAGTATATTTACACGGGACACTTGACATAGCTACATTACACGTCGTTAAAAATACAGCTAGAATACAACAGGTAATTAAGCGAACCCTCGGAGCATTGTAATTAAACCATGTCATTTATTAATTAGGTACCGTGCTAGCCACGAATTACTTACTTTGGAGCCATCGTCGCCAACAACATTTTATTTCTTTGATATCGTGTACTGAATTTAATTATCTTCGATGAAATCTACAGACAACTGACATTGAGATGGACAGACTAGAAAATACAAAAATAAAATTCAATAAGTATCGTCAAGTTGGTTTTATTCAAACATAATTTCACCGTTATAGCCGAGGATATTTTTAAAATCAATGCAAAAGCAACCGTTTTAAATAAATATTCTAATCTAGATTTTTATAACCGATAGCTTTTTACGTTGTCTTTATAGCTTTAGGTTTAGTCAAAGATGACCTGCAACGGGACGGTAACGAGCCGGTCGCGTGACGAGAATTCATTTTAATTTCAATCGTTTCACTTAGTTTTAGTCTGTCTGTATGTTTAGCTTTATATTGTTTATAGTTCTACAGAATTTATTTGATAACAATCTCCTAATTGATCCTTCATTCCTTCATAGTACTACAAGCCAGTTAATCTGCTTATATAATACATAATATAATGAATCATTTCATTCAAGCAACAAAGACCATAAAAATAATAATCCTACTAATATTATAAACGCGAAAGCTTGTGAGAATGGATGGATGTTTGTTACTTTTTCACGCAAAAAGTAATAAACGGATTTGGATGAAATTTGGCATACAGATAACTAAAAAAATTATAACTAGGATTAACACATAGGATACTTTTTATTCCAATATTCCCATGGGATCGAAACTTATGCGGGTGAAACCGCGGTGCGCAGCTAGTAATGCATAATTACAAAAACCACAAAAAATTACACACTACACTTGGGAGCTTGGTTTTGGACGTGCTTTCTTGTAACGTCTGTACACAATTCCTGCTGGCCAAAAATCTGAGCTAAGGAAGACAGCCTTCTGTATCGCGGGCACCTGGAGGATGTTAGATTTAAAATGTATAGTCCTGGACTCCCTGTCCTAGGTGTCTTCAACCGCGATAACTTCAGCTACTTCCGTTCCTCGGCACCGATTTAATTTTGGCTCCTCCTGATGATGTACTGGAGGAGCTTATGTCCCGATGTCCGTGGGTCCAACCGGGAATGCAGCGCAGACATTCTCACTTGCAGGAACAGTACCGCGTTTGTTGCGGGTGTGAGTTGAGTTACACACCATTTATCAACGACCACTCGACCAATATGAGAATTTTATTGTACCTAAATACAAAATGGGCAAATGTTAATTCCAATGATCGGAACATAACTCTACGAAAACAAATGTACAAAAATGTACGAAAAGTTAAAAAAATAATTAACGATAATGAATATTTATAAGGTTTGTAATGTTTCCGCTTGATTGTAAGCAGTCACGCACGCTCGCGACTTTGCGGCGAAATGATTGGCGAACTTATGTGTGTGTCTGGCATTAGCGGCCTGAGGATCACGCTAGCTCGAGTTAACTGTTGTGTATAGCTACATGAAGTGCAATCATTTGTGGATTATCAAAAATTTAATAAAATGTTTAAATAGCCTGATATCTGATTGTTCAAGGCCTTCATTCTAAATATCCTAATACTCGTATAGCCAGTCGCCAAATAGTTACCCAACTTATTCTCTTAGTTCACACGTAACTCATAAGAATCCCGAAATACATAGTAAATATCAAACAGAAAGCAACAACAGAAAATCATACTACAATCGCTAATCCACAAAGCAGCAACAATACTGTTATAGCGTCTGAACAAAATAAGCTACACAACAACAAACCGATAGAAAGAGCCAACGAATAGAAACAGGAACAAAGAGAACAAAACAGATTACATTTGTCGATTTAAAAGTAAAATTGTGCATATTTCACGAACTTCCCGCAACTAGGTGTGATAGCAAGTCCCAATTCTTTTTTTATGAAAGAATAGATGGTGTGCAAGTTTCCCGTCTGATAAAAACTGCATACAATGCCAAGTTTTTAAAGTTTTTACTTTTTCTGCTGGAAACTGTATTGCATTTTGTAGTATTCGTGGCGTACTTTGAAAAGTGTGTAGGAGTGCCGGGTATTAAACCGGTGATAAATGTGGGCAGTGGAGGTATTCGCCGGGAAATGTTTGTGTCATTGTATAAGGCTTGGCGATAGAAAATCGGAGTTTTAAAATTAAGAAAACTGTTTGAGGCAAGCATTTAGGTGTATTTATAAGTACCTACTGTTTTTTTTTAAATACTGATTCTAAAACTGTTAAAAAAGTTCGCCCTTTTATAGAGCATAAACCAGTAGGCGAAAATATTTTTCATCATATTATGCCAATAGATATATAGAAAAATCACATCCTATAACAACCCATTCCACTCGAATATTCTCCCCACAACCAGTAAACCCAATACCATTTATCAACCCTCAAAACGAACCCGCAGGCTAAACCAAGTCTTAACAAAACCGCTGACATAATTGGAGTCACAAAATTTGTCGCCACAAGCGTCTAGCGGGCCGGATGACCCGCCTTCGATGATCGGAGACTACGGCCACAGAATACACAGCTACAGAAGCCAGTTTTTCGAACGAAATCATTCAACCAATCGCAGCAGTTTACGGACGCTTGACAATATTTGTCACATTCATTTTACGATAATTTTAGTTCAAGAAAGAGACCGTAGTTTGAGATCGCCGTACATACTCGTCTGTGCGTGCATGCGTCTGTTTTCGCTTGTTGTATGGAGCTTGCCTTCTGTAGCTATCTATTCTGTGGTCCAGCTCTCGACTGATATACCCGATATTCTGCTTACGTCCGCGGGAGCAGTCGATATGCAGTAAAATTGAATTGATAGTCGTCTACAAGACGCGCAGTTTAGGGTTCGCGGCAATAGAACGGAAAGATTTGCTTTATGTGGAGTTGCGACTTTGTTGGATTTCGTTTTAAAGTCGGTTTGTTGTTGATAGGATGGACAGGATGTTTTAGAAATAAAAATTCAGCTTTATTTACAAAATGGACAAGAATTAGTGTTGAACTTGGTTTCTGCTGGCCTGGATTCTGCTTCTTGGTTTAAACACTTAATGGAAACGTCTTTCTAATTCACACTTTTTGAGGAATTTTATAGGGCAATGAAGATCGACATAAATACTTCTGGCATAAACACAATATTTATAGCAATAACTGTAAAATTCTTGGGGCATGAGCATAATTCAGAGTACGTCGGGGGTCATTAACATCATGTGCTTCGGCGCCCATTACTTCGCATTGTGCATTAACTGCGCTTTATTTAAATAAATATGCCGTTAAAGCAATTAAATTAAATCACGCGAACGACCACCTTAAATTAGATGGGCCATTTATAGAAAAATATATATTTCTTTATGGGGTTTTTGCATCCTGGCTGATGTTTCGGGAATTCCGGCTGAACCTGTCTATACGGCCATCAAATTTCACGATCCACTTAAATTAATTTACTTCTTAATATACCTTATGTGTAGGCTTTTAGTGAATTATCAGCTCTTCTTATTAAATTAAAATTGAGAAATCGCCTTCATGTCCCTTATAAGAATAATAACAATATCCTCAAGGTCAAATCACACATACTTAAGTGATCTTGAAAGCACATTTAGTATTTCCGCACCCATGTATACCTATTAAATCCCTACGCATGATCTGTGAGACACGTGTATACAAAACCCCCTCCATAACGTCACGACTCTAAAGACCATAAATATACGAAGGTATTTTAGGACCAAGTTTTCTGATGTTTTCCTTCTCCGATTAAACGTGTGAAGCAATTTATCAAAATAAATTGCTCACACGAAGGAGAAATGTGTTAATGTTCGAAGTAAATGTTGTGTTACAATTATATGTGGTATCACTACATAATTATATATAAACTGTTTGGCTGATAGGCGGGAAGTATCGATTTGTACTTAGTTGAAGGTCCTTTTGATGTTTTTCTGTGGTAAGTAAAGAAAAGCATGTCGTCAAACGTTTATGCTACTATGATATATGTGGGTAGTCATGAAGGTAGTACGAACAACTATTCAGCTGACGTGTAACGTCAGTCCATCGTCTTTGTAAAGTAGGTAATCAAATTTAATCTAAATACTTGGACAATAGTCTAAGTCTAGAGAAATAATAATACTCTCAACTGTAATAAAATCACAAATTTAAATATTTTTAGAAATAATATTTAACTTTATTTATTTGATTTGTACTAATTAGACTTAATAACATATAAAGTACCTATACCTTACCTACACTCGAGTCTTTCCAGCGGCCGTTCTTAGAAACGTCAGAATGCCACGTGCTACAATCCTTACTCATTTGCCTTATCCGCACGTGTTGACATATTTACTTTCGTATAAACGTATCACTTACCCTAGTTCAAACAAGCTTTAACTGGTCAAAACCAAAAATATCCGTTTCTTGTTATAACTTATAAGTTTCACGCCGAAATTCACTTGAAATCTCCACGTGCCCCGTGCCCTCTAGTTGATGGTTAATGATTCAATAAATTGACCTTTTAACCCCAGTAATCTCTGCACAACACCTAATAACTGGCTCCCCTACAAACATCTCCGATAACAATACACTTCGATCCAAACTTTACATATAAATTACATAATTACGTACACACGAACTCGCTCAACATCGGTAATCTCACTTTAAATAAGCACAAACACTGTAATATTAATTACTCAACTGAAATTACACTTGCTAAAGTGGTTTTGTTAAAGTTTGCAATTGTTGATTACAGCCGAGGAGTCGATTACAGCCTGTAATTACAGCGAGTGCCAACTTGTACTGATTGTAATCCTGGTAATCTGTTCGCCTCTTCGTGTTACAAGTCAACTTTACTGCAGGCTGGAGTGGGTTGATTTTTCGTGCAGTTCTTTGGTTGAACGCGAAATAAACATTTGATTTTTTTTCTAAAAAATATGTTATCTACGTATCGTACGGCGATCATTACATTATCAGGAGCGAACGCTTGCGGTAACTTTTCAACATCACATTTCAAGTCCACGTGTAACTAGTTTTTCCCTTTTGTCCTTCCAAATTCAGTTCAAGTCGGCTCTAACCCGGAAAACAAAGTGACTGACACCACCAACAAGCGATGACCTTCCAACTCGCTTTATATCCTCGCCTACAAAATACAGGTGCCCAAAACGCAACGCAACTTCCTGCAAAGGGGCGTTTTTTTGCAACTCATCTGGCTCGCCTGCCACTATCAATCTTAATTACTAGAGGCGCTTTCTTTTACGGAAAGGGCGCGAGCTCTGTCAATCTCCTGAATTAAACCCGAAGATTAAAGATATTGTAAAGGTCAGCTGAGCAATGAATAGAACTCAAAACAAATGTTTGTGATACTAAAAGAGTTGTACATTTCCCTGTTGTCTGACATTTATGTATATACCTATTACACTCGTAAATTGGAATGGTCAGTCACGGTTAGTCGACCTGCAGGTATGAGGGATAAAAATGCTTGAAACGTCAGCCATTATTAACAGTTATGTTGACCACGATACCGCCCGCAAAAAGTAATTCCATTCTATTTGCTCCTGTTATTTCCAGCCGTTTCAATAACGGAAAATGTCAACGATACCAACAAAGCTTAACAAATAACTTCCTATTATAAATGCAACTACAATAACCATAATAATTTATAATACGATGCCCTTCGTGAGCTGATGTATTTTCAATAGAAAAGTAGCGACATTAATAAATTGAAAACAAAAACTATCTCGGAACGTTTCCACACAGATTACAATCACTGAAAAAAGCAACAAAAGGGGCAAGAGCACGAAATTGTCCCGGACAATGCATATTGCGGCCCGGGGACAGGACCGGCCTTGAGTAATGGATTGCACTTTTTGGAACAATTTATTCGAAAACCTTCCCATTTTTTTGATTAACACAAACCGAGGTATTCTCCTCACCGAAACTTCCCTTTCATGTAATCATCTCATGCAGGCAGGACCGGGACTTACGGACTGCATCCACCGTCTGGAATATTTTTTGAACAAGATTGCCTATTACGATTTCCTCGAGCAAATTGGGCAGCCCTGGAGGATGTCGGGGCGCAGTGTCGGCCGCTAGGAATCCCGACCTCGCCTGCCTAACGAAATTGCATTTTGATTGTGTTCAACCGCCTTACACGTGGTTGGGCGCAATTATTTGACATTATTACTTTTTATTACAGCTGAAACGTCATTTCGTTCGGATTCATGCTCCGCTTGTAATTTGAATTTCGTCTCGGTGCGCTCTCATTTTCAAAAGTGGAATTTGGACTGAGATATTTCTGCATTGCAGAGATGTTTGGTTCAGAGCTATGTTATGCTTTATTGTAAGTAACATACTTCGTGTTTTCCAAATTTTATGGTTGTGGTTCTGTGCTATCTCAGATTTGGACTCCTATTTATTCGAATATATGGAAAATGCGGTTCGGAATCAGTCCTGGAAAATTATACTCATAAGGTTTTATATTTTTGCGTAGTAAAATTTCAATTTGCATTCGATGAACAAATAGAGAATACCTATCGCAACACTTTATGCAAAACACTTGCCTTGCTAGAACTTGTCCAGTTTTAAAGAAATTGCATTCAACATAATATATTATTTTTTTAGAATTTTATTGCATTTATAAGTGCACAACTTGTCGGCCTTTGTCCGCTTATTCGAAATTCTTTTGTACAGTTTTAAACAGAAACAATAATTGCAAAAATTGTGTCGCGCGCAATGAAGCGCCTCAGCTAGGAGGTGCGCGCTTCCAATAGACTCTTATTAAATATTAAACTGAACTGAATAATAACACGAGTAGGAAGGCAAGGAAGCCTTTGCATTTTAATAAGGATTAAAAAGACCATTTTCCATAAAGCCAATTAGACTCAAAAAGCATACGTTACGAAGTGAGTAATAATTACCTAACACCTACCTATATGTATAAGGTAGCTAACTGCTTGCCAGTCCCAAACACTAACTCCATTACAAATTGAGCATTTACTTGTAGTCGAGTGCTACAGCGTATCTAAGTTTGAAACCGACTGATGTTAATTTTAAGTTTTAGTAATAGGTACCTCCTCGGCTTTTAATGCCATCATTCGTGCTATAAGGATACGCTTGATGATTCATAGGTGAAACTTGCAGAATAATTATACCTTAGTTTAAGGAGATTGATATTTCATGAAAGAAGTCATTCAATATGATTATATGAACTTAGAGGGTTGTGTTGATGATTTTAATTATTATAATTCAGTAAATACATACTTGTTATGGTCGCGAATCATATTTTGTTCAACATACAACCTAACTCAGACCTGCAAATGTCAAAAATCGTAAGAAAATTTGAACTTCGTGCGCTGCGGGGCTACCCCGGCGCTTCACGCTTAAATTGAGATTTCTTATAAAAACTAGTTTCGTGAGGAGAATTTAAGATAAAAATAAATGAAATATATTTTTTTGTGGTTTATTAAGTAATTTAATAAAAAATGAGTTTAAAAACTAAAACCCGACTACTGAAAAGGATGAAACAAGAAAGTACCTTCCTGTGGTCGCATGCTACCATACCTTTGTATGTTAGCACAGCGGCATGCGACCACGGGAAGGTATTATCTTGTTTCATCCTTTTCAGTAGTCGGGTTTTAGTTTTTAAACTCATTTTTTATTTAATTATTTTGGGGCTTATTTCAGTAATATTTATATTTTTTAAATTTGCTAATTAAACCCTTTCATTTAATACTCAACACGGCATGATTAAAAAAAATCTTTTAGGTCATGACTTTATGTCCGCTAGAGGGGCCGCCCTATATTGAATTTATTGTGACGTCACATAGCCTATAACTAGCGGATGATCATGACGCATTCAACGATACCTCATTTGTCCAATTATGACAAGAAGTTTAGAAAGGCATGGATTTTGCAATAAAAATGGTGTAGTTGTGTTTTCTTATCAGGGCCCTAATTCACTATGACCACTTAACGATTCCTTACTTCGAAACCATGTAAACTCCATAGCTAATCCCGCCAATCTCGCGTTGATTTCGCGCGGTTTCTTTATTGTGTCATATTTACGGCCCTATTAATATAAAAATTGAATAGCACTCATTTCTTATATCCCGTTTTCGAAAGCATACTGATCTGAGAAAATTCATAAGACTTCCAGAAACCTGTGTTGAAACAGTCAACCTTATTCCATTTATTATTCATTTTATTACAGTGATTACTAGCATTATTTAAATTCCATTTCAATTCGCAATAACTTAAAGACAGCCAGCAAAAGGCGACCTTACTCTAAATCTATTATTCTATTTTCGTACAAAAGGACCAAAAAAATTGACTCTTTTAAAATAACCCGAGGAATTCTTGGACATCTCTCTAGAATATCTCGCAATTTGCGACCGGGATGAGACATTGATTTTCAATCCCCGAGTTTTTCACTCCACTTACTTAAGTAGTCGTGAAGATAAACGGATGAGTCGGAAACGGTCCGTCGGTCCCCTTTCGGAGCTATTTCGGCTATTTACCGCCCCCGGCTGTTCGGGCTACATTTGTGTTGGTTCGATTCTTCGGTAATTTGCTGATGTAGAGCAATAGGCGAGGAATGTGCTCGATTGAAACACTTTGATCTTTAAGGCGGGTGTGAGGCTGTTGCTGATTATGTGATGAGTTTGATGCGTCGTTACAGGTGAAATAAAAACATGATGAAATAAACGTTAAGAAATTTTTAAATACACGCTTGCATGGATTTTACATGATTCATAGTTTTAATTCAGTTTGTAGGTAGTGGTACACAATACTTTAGTAAGAACTACGGCTACGGTTACAAGGCGCCCACGTTGACGGATCATGGTTTATTCAGCCTAATTTTCTTTCAGCGCCCAGACATTTCTATTATTGGACCACCAATTTCTTAGTAAAACCGTTTTCCTTAAAAACGAAGTGAACGTTTTAAAAATGTAGGTACATAACTACCTTGATAAGGAGAGCTCTCGTTAATTTTTAGTGAAGTGAAACATAAATTATGTACGTAACAATTTGGACAGCGGCTCCTTTGTTAGGCTATAGAACAAAACGAGGCGCAAAAGGACGCGACCCGCCGATAAATTATTTACCTGAACACCTAACACCATAAACCGGTCGGAACAAAAGCGGCCACATTTGTTAGCTACAGTGCAAATGTCCGCAAATAAATAATAAATCGTATTTGGGCGAAAAAGATCCGATGGCATCCATGAATAAGAATAAACAGATGGTATAACAATATTGTGCGGGTTTAATACGCGGCGTGGCACGCTCGGCGCGGCGGGTACTCGGGTACTCGGCTCCGGGTACTCGGGTACTCGGGTCCGGCTACTCGGGTACTCGGGTCTCGGGTACTCGGGCACGCGGAGGAGCCTTCCGTTCGACTCCGCTGCCAAGATCGTGGCCGACAGTTGAATTTCTAGTTTCGTACACTTGAGATTTTATTTTCAATGTTTACAACGTTATATTTATAGAATTGAATTTAATATTTGTATGGCACGTCTCTGTACTGCGTTACAGTTTGCTTTGTTAGCATTTTTGTTAGTAGAGGGTTACGTCATAATTTGCGTCTATAATGGAATGGGATGGAAGGGATATAATAGTATATTTTGCTAAGTATGAGTTTGTAGGTTGTGTGTGCTCCCGTGCACTTTACTTGACACATTAATATTATATAGCTATCTCACTTTGTGTCATCAATTCTCACTTAGCGGCACACATACTAATGCTTTGTCTTTGTTGAATTATTTCACACACCTGAATACAAGCTAAGTAGCTCTTTCAGTAAACAGCTTCTCCGAATTTTGAAGTACCGACTGAAACAAAGTTGAATGGTGCAAGTGTTCATAAGATAGGTGCTACTCACGTGCTACCGATCTCTTCACAAAAGCTATCTGAATGGCCGGATAAGGGGCGAGACTCGGATGTACCAAAGGCCGTCACGTTGACGGACGAGCCGTCACGGGAGCCGGCGTGACGAGCGGGACACGCGTTTGATACACTCGATGCTGCCACCACCGTGTTGCAGCATGCAACGTAGAGACGCGCTCTGTAAAAGTAAGCCATATTGGTAATACTGCTAATGAATAAAGAACATGTTTTTTCTGGTGTCATCATCATCATCTGCCTAGCCTTTTCCCAACTATGTTGGGGTCGGCTTCCAGTCTAACAAACAGCCGCAGCCGGATGCAGCTGGTTTTGCTGGTGTATATTAAAGTATATATTAATAAATACATAAATAATTAACATGTAATCGAAATAAGGGCAGATATTTGGGTTTCCAGTTACAACAATGTTCTCTTCTCAGTATAAATTATTATGAGGTTATGTTACAATTTCACAGGAACATTATCCACGCGTTCATTAATTTGTTGGTATATATTTTGAATTCGTAATGTGTGCTTCTAATCGGAAGTTTATTATTGTTATAATCATAATCATATTCATTAACTATTTAAACACGAGCCACGAATATGGTTTACAGTAACAGTTGTTCAATCAATATTAAAGCAAGTAGAATTTTTAATTAATTTTACGAGTAATAATTATTTTAAGTCTGGCTAGTTAAAATTACATAAACATAACATCACGCCTGTTCACCCGAAGGGTTCGGCAGATGTGAACCTTTAGAGAGTACCTACACCCACATTTCGCCATTTATGTTTAAATTACATGTAAGGGGGGGCGAGCCTATTGCCATCAACCGGGCACAAATCCAGACTCCGGGCTGCTACTGAGAAATTCCAGATGGAAGACCTAATAACACTTTGCTCGACCCGGGAATCGAAACCAGGACTCAGCAGTAGCGCTTGCGACTACTGGACCAACGAAGCAAATTAACCCGCTATAAAGTCCAATCGTAAGTATAGACGCCAGCACATCAAGCTACCCGAAACTGTCAAATTTTCCCAATCAACCTTGAATCTAATACTTTAGCAATAAAGTTGAAAATCTATTAAAGAAATTTGACAGATTGTAGTAGCTTGATGTGCTGGCGTCTGTACCAATTGCAGTATTAGTAAATCCTGCATGTTATTTTTTAACATACACATAACATTTTGAATATTTTCAAATAAGGAATTGTTTTTTACGTAACGTTGGTCACTTGAAAATTTGTTACAGTCGACTGCCGCATAATTTTATTTTGGAAACTATACACTAAAATTCGTAAGACTTTTATTCCATTAAGTGATGTATTGATGATTTATTGAATCGCGGTATGTTTTTTCTGTCCTTTTGATTATTCATAGACTTTCTTCATCTTTCAATAATTCCCCAATATAATAATAATTAATCAATTTTTCCTCTACAAAAATCGGCGGGTCGTGACTCCCGTTGGAAAACAAACCGTGAATTACTCTTTTTTCTGGTATGTATAATTCTACACCTTTTTGGTATAAGAGATTCTGCTTGCTACTCGGGTTCTTATTGTTCGTTATTTGCAACAGGTATAAGTCCGAAGATTTTGCAACCGGATTGATTCGGCTCCACTCCCCCAGCCTCCTACCATTTTACACTTGTCTTGACAGAATTGCTGTAGAGAGCGAGCAGTTTTGAACCTACCAACCCTAAAGTTTTAGGAAGATGGTAACGAGACCGCTGACAGTATCACGTCATCACGACGGAACCTCCAGGGGAAGATTTGGCAGATATTTAATAGCTTTTCCTACTTCTAGTAGTTTAATTTATTCTAAGTAACGATCCTACGGTTCAAAACATTACTACCGGTCTGCGATATTTTTTTTAGTAATTACTTACTTTAAAAATACACGCGGCTTAATTTTAGACTCGTGGACATAGTGAGAATGTTGGTTGCAATCACATTTTAAACTCGTCGCATAGCCCAACTAATTGTATTTTCTACATTTTATATATTATTTTTGATACTTTTTATTATTTTTAAAGAAAAATTAAACGTGTTCTTTTGTTTTCTTTTTCGCTACAATATGTGGGCGTTTTTCAAATTTGTTGACCGTTACTAACCGGAACGCTATTTTTTTTTTTTAATAATTTTGTATTTAATTTTTAATTTTTGGATAGCTTATTAAATGAGCTTTTTGAAAATACCAATTGTTTTGTAATTGAACAAGTAGTTGAGCCAAAAAATTAGTTTGTATAGAGCACTGTAGTTCCAGTTAGTAACACTTTTATTATATAATTTTATTATTTTGATATAACAACCAGTTAAAAGACATAAAAAACATAATGTCATATTGTTTTACCACGAGCCTAGTGATTTTAATATGAGTATGATGTGAATATTTGCTTCAAAGTTAGGAAAGTATGCATGGGACATCGTGAAATTGGGGTAGCATTAAGTACATATTATTTTTTTTTTTTAATTGAGTGTATATTTTAAATTATTTTTCTGTTTTAATTTACTTTTCTTGAAATGTGCTATCGATTGCCATTTTAAACATGATATTTTGACTAATAATTATTTAATAAATTAATTGATAAGTCAGTGGACATTATGTTTTGGCAATGGTCAACAAATTTGAAAAACGCCCATGTACTGTGCAGTCTGAGAACCAGATTGTACAGCAACGGTCAACTAAAATTGTCTGTATATTTAGGTACACCTTTCATTCTTCATTGGTTGTATGAAATGGTTTATAACGGCACCTTATTTACGTTGTGTGTAAATTTGCTTAACAATAATAAATTTTCTCGAGTGTACCTGCCCAACTAAAACCCTCTTATTTATATTTGAAGTATGAGTTACTGAACTGATACCTACTTCAAATATAAATAAGAGGATTTTAGTTGGGTATAAGGAGAATCCATCTACCAGTGTAGATCAATTTTCCTTATACAACAATAAAAACACCAAAATAAACGGATTATTAATTAAATTTTTCTTAATATAATTAATTATCGTTCACTTAAGAAATATTAACTTCACGTTTCAGTAGCCACTAGATTCCAGAAAAAGTATTATAAAATCTCTCCTTGGGCAAGTTACTCAGGGAAATCTTCACAATTCCTTAATGACTTCATTTTAAAATTACCTCCTTCATTCATTTCTTAAATGAGAGGAAACTGTTTTCTTTCTACTTGTGGAGAGCTGAGATTGCAATGTTATTGACGTCACGAACTTCTATTAGATTATTAAGAGTCGATCAATTGCATTCTCTCTTTGTAAAGTGAGTACTAAGTATTTCTGAAGAGTTTAAGTGATTTTGCTTGTATAAGTTTTATTACTTTATTTCTGATCAAAATAGATCGTGGTAATTACTTATTTGAGTGTCAGTACCTGACCTTCCTATAAAATACCAGAAAAATAAAATAAATCGACCTGTCTAGCTTTTTCCCAACTATATTGGGGTCAGCTTCCAGTCTAACTCAAACTCAAACTCAAAGCATTTATTTCAATTAAACCATTTACAGGCACTTTTGAATTGTCAAGTCGGTCAGTCAAAAATAAAATGAAGCTAGTTGCCCATTCCAAAGCGTAGGTACCTATGGAGAAGAACGGGCAAGAAACTCCATGGACACTCTTTTAAATTATATTTTTATAAAAATATTAGTTACATCATTAATGTTGAATTTATAATAATATGAGAGAACGATGTAAAAAAAAAAAGACGTATGCGTTAAAAGAGTCCAGAGTACAGCAAATAGTAAATAATAAAAAAAAACAACAATCCAAAAATAAAATAATAAAAAATAAAAATAAGCCGAGGCAGCCGAGTGATGACCAGCCCCAACTGACGGCGCCCGTTCACGAACATGACGCATAGATTAGCACCATTCAGCTCAACCATTTTGAAGGGAGCTAAATGATCCAACACACACGCCACCGTCAGCGAGACAATTGTGTGAGCATGACATACTATCAGCTGACAGGGCATATTCAAGTCAATGAAAGACATATTACCCGGTAAATGGTAGCTCTACAGTACATAGAACTCACATCTGTGCTATGCAATTATACAATACAAAGGAAATTGAGTTTATACAATGCAAAGATAGTCTTACAATCTTCAGCAGCTCCAACAGTATTTTCAAATGTTAATCGAATAGTTGTGGTTGTGGAGCAGGACCAGCAATGAGCCAGGCATTTTTATCAGCGATGTAATCCCCTAACTTATAATATGCCTGCCTGCATAGTGTGCGTTTTATACAAGACTTGAATTTTGTTTCATTCAGTTGAAGAATGTGGGGAGGTATCTTATTATAACATTTTAAACAGTACCCCATAAAAGATGAGTCTACTTTAGCCAGTCTGAAACCTGGTTGAACCAATAGGTCCCTATTTCTAGTACTATAATTATGTCTTTCTCCTCTTTTACTAAAAAGATGTAAATTTTTCCTTACATACATGATGTTTTCGTAGATATATTGACAAGGTACCGTCATGATGTTAATTTCCTTAAACAGTTCCCTTAGAGAATCGCGCCCGCGGAGATTATATATGGCTCTGATGGCTCTTTTCTGCAGAATAAAAATAGAATCGATGTCTGCAGCCCGTCCCCAAAGTAAAATACCGTCATGAAAATAAATAAAATCGACTAGTCTCGCAGTGTCGACATCAGTTAATTGACGGATTTTTCTGACAGCATAAGCTGCCGAACTTAGATGTCCTGCAAGAGATGTTAAATGAGGACCCCATTGTAGCCTTGAATCGAGCGTGATCCCCAGGAAAACAGTTTTATCGACGAATTCTAGTTTCTCTTGATTCAATATTATCTCACAATTACTACCCTTGACATTTGGTAAAGAATCTAACTGGATGCAGCTGAATACCAGTTTTTTACATGGAGCGACTGCCTCTCTGACCTCTACTACTCAGTTACTGTGTAATACTATATCCCTTAGTAAGACTGGTTGTCAGACTTTCGGGCTTCTGACGACCCGTAACGATTGTCAAAGATCCACGAATGACAGCCGGGACCAACGGTTTTACGTGCTTTCCGAGGCACGAGGGGTCTTGGTATGTAAATGTAGATGGTCACCCATCCAGGGACCAACCACCGCAAGCGTACATAGCTTAATGTGATCGGACTCATCGAGCGACCCATGCGGCTGTTATAACTTAGCCACAAGCCCCTCTCCCCTCAGTGATTAGAATAGATACAAAGCTTAAAGTCCGCTTAAATCCGATCAATCACATTTACTATTCGCACTCAAAGTAGGTACTTGTCCTAAATTGTTTCAATACCAATACCATGTAAACATCATCCTAGTTGTTGACCTACCCTCATCTATGATGTCACAACATGTCTCTAAAACGCGCGAGTCACAAGTGTTTGAGGTGTAATAAATTAGCAGCCGTCATACGCTGTCAGTCAGCTGTCAAATTGTGTGTGACGTCTGCAGCAGGGGGAACATTATTACGATTACACACCACAGAAACCCACAACTAACTTAGGTACTGAGGATGTGAACACAAAACGTAAAGTGGACAAGATAACTGGACCCTAGGCTGTAGGCAGTAGATAGGAAAAACACTATCATGTAGAAGAAGCCAACAAGACAATATTTCCCTCGCCACCACTTGTTGTAATAAACAACGTATCCAGGAAAATATCGGGTACATTCTTAAATAACTTCGTTAAGGCAGCGCCTGGAGCCGTCCAAACAAAAGCTGTGATCACATTGAATGTAATGACCGCTAAATAGGTACTAACAATGCGAACGATATCCTTCCGATGTTAATCACGTCGTATCAATAAATTGGCGACTGTAGCGACCAGCTGTGTTGGTAAAATGTTGGTATTTGTGTTTTAATATATGCGCGGTCACGCTACCTTTATTGTGCTTTAAGCATTTACATACATAACTCCAGCAGTTGTAACAAACGAAACTGGTCCTTATCTACGCGGACTAAGATCGTTATATGCGGCACAACTAAGATGGTATTTCAGTAGCTGCATTGCCGTTGTGTAAACGACATTGGCTTTTCAATACGGAACAACAATACAATAATTATCGAGAGCGTACAGCGGTATCATTTTAACGTAATGAAAATTGATATGACAGCGTTTTTTCCTTGCGCTGCTTTGAAAGGTAAATCAATGCGGCTCGTGCGAAATGGGACCCGCTCTTCGGCAAATATTGAAGCATATATTTTCACTTTAGACGAGTGACGTGCTTAATTTGTGACAGCATTCTGTCTTCTTTCTTCATATTTCTCCTGTCACGTTTGAGTTGTATTACTTTCAGTGTTTTGACGATGTAGTATCGTTTGATCGTTTCCATTTTATTATTCTTACACTGAAGTAGTACTTAGTAAGTAACTGTCCTGTTTCTGCACTGTGAGCTTATGCTCAAAGTCGGGCACTTCTTAGAGAAGAGGTACAAATATTTTCAGCCACTGAGTTTGAATGGGAGCTGAATCCTAAAAAACATCAGGATGGTGACAGACTCTAATCACTGATCCATCAGCGAAGCTCTGGATTATCATTTTATCAGGATCTAGAAGTCCTATGTCCTGGAGAGGACACTCAGGTAGTAGGTAACATGACAAGTACCCACAATACTCCTCCATCGTAAGCGGCTTTACCTTGAGAGTCGGTACAACAGCTAGTTTATTATCTCAGCACCGTATGATATATGTGCCGGTTATTTTTCCTCATTCCCGCTTATTCTGCCCTTATGTCATGGCGTCGGGAAGGGGTCACGGCAACTTTCCTCTTATAAGTCATTACAGTAAATTGCTCATCGTCTTGTGTATGTTTTTCCTCTATTTGTCTTCTCATATTTTTTGCGGAGTTGGTTATTATGAGTGGCGGGTGATTACTGTTTATTTAATAATGATGTCAAAGTGTAATAAGTTATCTTACTGCAAGGTCAAGGCTTGATCACATGCTCAGAGTTCCATAATCAACCTATACTTAATATTCCAACAGCTGGGACACAGGTCTCCTTTCTGTGAGAGGGAGAGGGCCATAACCTACCACGCGGGACCAGTACGGGGCGGGGGATGTCACATTTCTTCGAATTATTGGTTCTAGCACATGCCGGTTTCTTCGCTATGTTTTCCTTCACCTTTTTGAGAGCAGCGCAGTGGTAATGAAAACAAATACACAAAGAAGTGCCTGCTTGGGATCGAACCCATGACCTACTACTCGTATATCGCAGCTGCTACCACTGGGCCACCACTGCTCTTAGCTCAGAGCTGCATAATCATTAAAACAGCTTCCTTACTGTTTAGGCCGATTTAGTTTTATGGATGAACTCCTGACGCTTTCGTAATCGAAAGATCTGTTCTGAGGAAAAAAAATCACCCCAAGTAGCAGTTTGTTATGTAGTCCATCGAGCCGCCACTTTCTTATTATTTGTAATGGTCAGAAAATATAAAGTTGAAGGAAACACTTGGACGTCGCGCACTTGAACTGTCTACTTCTATGAATAGTGAGTGCGAGCGTTATCTCAGAAAAAATATCTATAGAGTAAGATATAAAAGGAAATAATAATTGTTCGTATTGTTCTCTTGTTAGGAGAAAAACTTGGTCGTTGTGCTGTTGGTAACATTCATATCAATTGCAATCTAGTATGTACCTATACCTATCTATACTAATAATAAAGCTTGTTTGTTTGTTTTGAACGTGCTAATCTCTGGAACTACCAGTAGGATTTGAAAAATTCTTGCCTACTCCTAATCGTAGGCAATCGTCGCTAGGACCCTTAGGAACCGAGCAAACACAAAAAAAGAGTCAAAAAGAACGCAGAGCGAAAACGAAGTAATAGGCGATGCGATGCGACGAGGTGGGTCGGAGAACAAGAAACATGTCGACGAAGTCGCTGGCAGAAGCTAGTGACATAATAATATCTGAACCTCTGACCCAAAATAATTCCTGGAAGTCTGTGAAGGACAATTTATAACACCAGTCAGGTCCCTAAACGCACTCGCTACGGGCCTATTTCAGGTGTCACTTCCTTATGAGTAGCTGCCCTTTCGAGCCCCAGGGGGACGCAGGCTGCTTACATACGGATCGTGGGTTATTTATTGTTATTTTATTTGACAGCCTATTTGGTAGTCAGTAAAAAAGTAAGCGATGATAGGTACGTCATATTATAGATAAAATAAAAAAAAAATGTTTTTATAATATTTTTTAAATTACTTCTGCTATTACGACGAGAATAGACGAGTGTTATTCAATGTGGATAAAATTACTCGAAATATAAAAACAACTTTTGTTGTGACTTGCAAAGCTTTTGCTAAACTAGAATCTACGCGTAAACAAAAGATTAGGTTCAAAGTCAAACAAACTAGCTCAGACAAACAAAATAAAATGTTATGTTATACGAGTATATTTGTAGTACCTCAACAATTCTCGCAATTTAAAATGTTCAAAATCTAGTCGCAGTAGTCTCATCTCGGCGACAAACAAAATGTCAAAATGCAAGATATTTTTGACAGATTGAGACCGAGATAAGACTTTAAAATTAAACTTACAAGAATTGAACGTTAAAATTACAAGAATTGTCCGTCTAGTCCTTTCGGGGTAATAGAACGCTAACAAAATGCTAGTAATACCTACAAATACGCGCCGCCATCGCCACCGCGCGCCGCGCCGCCCGGTACAAAGCTACCAACGAATTCGTACTGGACCTTGAGCCGTGTTCACTCTAGTGAAGTTGGTAGGCGAGTAGGAAGGCTAAGTATTAATTCTAGAAGGGTTTACTTTTGATCACAATGAATGAATGAATAAAGTTTATTTCGAACAATAAGGGATCATAGTAAGAACAAAAATGAAAAAATTGTAATGAAACAATGTCACGATGAAAATTTATCTATTCACTCAACAAAAAAACCAAAGAAATACTATACGCATACCAAATTGTTGGGAGAACAGAACTATAATAATTATTAGCCAGTTGTGTAATATAAATATTACAGTTCGCTCTCTCGTGCCCACAACAGTGCAAGTGCTCACTTTACTCTGGTTAAGTGGCATGCTGCAGTACACACAGTAAGCACTCGGGCAATTACTATACGGTACAGTAAAGTGAACGAGTCGAATTGCAGACGAATATTTGTAAACTATCCTGTATTAAAGTAACTAGTATTGTGCGCATGGTTACCAAAGTTAGCCAGTGTACTCTGCTAATGTAAACTGGTCCTAATAGAAAAGATCACTTCTACGAGTTCGGCTCTCCGCAATAATCCTTGGAAGAATATAGATTGTGAGTGAATGGGACAAGCTCCTCAGTTCCATTCATATGTTGTGATTGCAAGATTAGTGCGATGAAAGAGTTGAGATAATACTCGTTATGTCTGAACTGGTCCTATGATAGTTTCTGGTCTTTTGTAGTTTTTTAGAAAAGATTTTTGAAAGGGATAATACTGACTCCAACTCAAAGCATTTATTTTAAATAAACCAATTTATTCCAATTTATTTTAAATAAAACAACTGACCGACCCCTTGACAATTCAAAAGTGCCTGTAACTTTTGAATTTTCAAGGGGTCGGTCAGTTAGAAAGATGAAGCTATAGGCCCATTCCAAAACGTAGACCGATTGACTGACGATTCTTTTTTCAACTCTGTTTGAAAATGAATTGATAAAGTAAGTTTTTGTTGCTTGTTATAATCAAAAGGTTATTTAAACATAAGAAATCAGTGGTTTGCACCAAGGAATCAAGATACTGATACAAAGCTAAGTTGATCCATTTAAAATAATAAAACCACTCACATCTTGTCCATGTTCACTGAGAGAGGGTTTTCAGGAAATGTTCAAAGGCGAATGTCTTTTTGTTGCTCACTTAAATGTCTCACTGATGGTGGCGCGTGTGTTGGATCATTCGGTTCCCTACAAAATGGTTGAGCTGGATGGTGCTGATCCACGCGTCATGTTCGTGAACGGGCGCCGTCGGTTGAGACTGGTCATGCTTATTTTTAATCTCATATTTTGAATTGTTTCTTCATTTGTGTGTTTTTGTTTACATTATTCTCACATATAGAAGCAACAAGAATAATGTACCCAGGATTTTGTAATATCTTGATTTAAAAGAGTGTCCATGGAATTTCTTGCCCGTTCTTCTCCATAGAGATCTGCGTTTTGGAATGGGCAACTAGCTTCAACTTTCTGACTAACTGACCGACTATTTAATTTTGGGGGGAAGGGGTATACTATACGTCGTCCCATGTTACATACAAGCCGGAATCCAGAGCTGTTTTGAAGAATTTTACATTAGGAAACTTATTTGGCTTACCCTAGGAATCGGAAATAGGATTCTTGTTTTGGCTGCCACGCTTGCAACAATGATAAGCAAGGGACGCTACTTTAGAAGACCATGTTAGTCTTATTCAATTAATTTAAGTACACGCCAAACAAGCACATATCACGGGCACATGTATTAAACTTAAAAAAAAAAACTGTACGCAAAGCAAACAGTCCGCAATGATTTAATAACGACTGCTATTACAGCGTGTCATCATTCATTTTCGCATTAGGATGGGTTGCGGGTGGGCCACGCTGGGGGTAGCGGGGAGGGATGACCCACGTCCAAAACTGAACCACAGAATAAATAGGTACAGAAGGTCGGTTCGGTCCAACGAATGAACACAGCTGCACACACGCATCGACGCGCATGTACGGCGATCGCGAGTGCGCTTGCACTCACTGTACGTAGACGCGTAACTATGTGTTCGTGTGTCTTCGCTCACTGTATTGAGCTAACCTTCTGTACTTATCTATTCCGTGAGTTGGCTCCCTTGTCGCCAGTCATGCGGCAGTTAACGGTACCTTCCAGGCGACAGGCTTTGAGGAACTGGCTCTAAATGAAGAGAGGGGTTGCATGGTGGAAGGTACTGTGTTCCGAGTTGTGTGGTTGACGTAATTGTTGAGAATTGAATGGCTTGTGATGAAATTTTTGCTGTCAGGTTGTTATTTTTTCACCATCTTTCTTTTTAAAGGCTACTAAAGACCCGCCCCGGCTTCGCACGGGTGCATTATAGGCACATCCCGCGTCCGCCGATCCGCTGCCAACCGGGACAGACGTACGGAACGCCAGCCGCTGTGCCCCCGCTTTTTAAATCTCTGATATCTTCTAAGATATTCATTTTAATGATATGCTGTAAAGGACAGCGGGAGCGACTTTGTTTTATACTATGTAATGTAAAGATTTTCGTGTTTTTTTTTTAAACAGCCGGTATATTTTATCAATACATATATATCTGTGTGGTATTAATTTAATACATTTATGAATTAAATTAATAATAATTAAATCCTAAATACCTAAATTATTAGTAAAACCTAAATTATTTTTGTCGTCATTTTGCATCTTGTTAGAAATAGTTAATTATACATGTTTTGAAAACTTACCAAAAGACTAAACAAAGACAGAACATGCAAGTCATTGTTCACCTCAAACTGAACTTAATTATAATCAAGTTACGAGTATGTTTACGGGACACCAACTCGAAACAAGCCATTCAAGCTGAAATAGATAAAGTTACTTTGATTAAATTCACGAAAACTTCAAATCAAAGGACAAAGTTACAAGTTGGTCGGAATTCTGTAAATTTGCCAAATTCCTAGTTTCGGGCATCCTGGGTAGACTTACTTTACGTTCCCAACATAAAGGTCGTGATGTTTGGCTAACATTAAAATTGGTTTATGCAAATGTAAATTACATACATTCGTTGTCGCGGGACGCATGCGGCTCGTGGCTCGTGGCTCGAGTCGGCTTGCTACGTGTGCTTTATAAAATATCAGTTTTAATTGTTCATTTTTGTGTTGCTGCTTCAAATCCTATTTGCGTAAGTAAGTGCTTTAGTTATTTAATATGCTGAATCTTGAAATGGAATCACCGTAAAATTGTTTTTTAAAAGCTTTTCATTCTATTAGTATTGTACTTATATCAAATTAAATACTTCAAATAAGTCGCATATTATTATAAGCCCGTTAGCTACTAAGTAGCCTAACTTAAGTGCTTCTTAGTAGCTAATGGTTTTCGGCTTGTCGGTAAGTAAATAGGACCGGCTACAATTCACATCAGTACCTAATAGTCAGTGTTTACACTGACTCAGTACGTTTACATGCATCGTATTAGCACGTATTAGTGTGAGTGACAAGAAGAATAAACAAAAACGTGTGGGGTCGGGGGACCCCCGCGGCCCCGGCAAGAACGAAGTTCACAATGAAAATCAAAGTTGGCGGCTGCGTTAATTTCAAAATGACGAAAACTTTGAAAACTTTCGCAGCCACCATTTTAGATTTTCATTTTGACTACACAGGAATAAATCGGCTTTAGTACCCTCGAAAACGACATCCATGATGAAAAAGTTTAAAATTTTCGCAGCCACCTTCTTGTATTTTCATTTTGACCTTACTATTAGCTTCCGCATCCTCGAAAACCATGAAAACGATAACTATGACGAAAAATTTTAAAATGTTTGCAGCCACCATCTTGTATTTTTAAATTGACCTCACTATTATAGACTTCAGCACCCTCGAAAACTATCTGTCTCTTTCTATATTTCTATAAGTACCTATACTTTTCTAAAGTCACATGGCGGGGGCATAACGCTCTTTCGTTACGTGACGATTTCAACCAGTTTACTCCTACCGCAAGCTCCGTTAAAGAACTTGTTCCCATAAATAAAATCTTTATTCAGTTTAGAAAACGTAAAATAAAAAAAAAAAACTAGTTAAAGATTGCATAATATAGAAGCTAGATTTTTCCAAATGCTCTGGACCCCACACTAGGATTCCCTGTGTCGTGGGGTCCAGTCTCTTCCCAAGTAAGGCTAATATTTTAATTTATTTAGGTTAGCTAATTAATTTGAAAAAATAGGTATAAACATTATGAAGTACAAGGCAAAACTCGGTAATGTAGTGTATATGTATACTATACATATTAACTAAACACTTAGAAAAAATAAGCAATAAAGTAAAATCACTTGACCAAACAGCAGTTAATCAACAAGACAACACTCGCAAGTCCTCTCAAAGGGAGAGTGTGTCACGTCACACCCTCCACACGCCCAACAAAGTGATATGCACGTAACATGTCGCGCTGACGGCCCAGCAACAACACTGACATGCGAACCGCGCGCCGATGACGCGAGCCTTCACTACCGACCCAATCTCTTGCCCATTACACAACCACAAGCAACCTTAATTTACGAGTTGACGACCCCCGACATCGTTCGTGACCATCAAACATAACCCCGACCGTTAATGTACAGAAATCATTTTTTATTCACAATCCGATTGAATATTCCGTCTAGAAATCGCTATCGGTTTAAAAACGAAAGCTAAAACGGATCGCATAAATTTGCATGACAAACGCGCGCCGCACCGGAGGACATTACTTTTTTTTAAGAAAAATATGACGACCTTCCCCCGATGGAGTTTCCAGGTCTATTTCCATAAATAATAAATAACGATCGAGGACGGAGCAAAAAGTATTCGCTGATATTTATTCTGTTCGCGAATTTTTATCCACTTATCGGGTTTTTCTGTCGTTTGAAGGAATTGTCGCGCGACCCCGGACGAGACCGCGGCCGCACTGCAACGAACCTATGGAGTTATCTTAATATATTTATGAATACATTATATCATTATAATAGTATAAAATATAAAAAATGTCGTGATCGTCCAGTGGTTAAGGCCCCGCGTCTTAAACATGAGGTTGCGGGTTCAAACCCGGCAAGTACCAATGTGATGATTACATAATCATTGGTTAAATCCATAATTATAAACAGTATTTTATTTACAATCACTTAACTTTCAATTGGCAGTAACATTCTTTTGTTTGTTTCTTGTATAGGAACAGTAATCAGTGAAGTAAGAACAGAGTCCCCTACCACAAAACTTTACAAGTCTACAA
The DNA here is from genome assembly GCA_914767645.1 of Hydraecia micacea. Lineage (NCBI taxonomy): Eukaryota > Metazoa > Arthropoda > Insecta > Lepidoptera > Noctuidae > Hydraecia > Hydraecia micacea. The sequence goes on from OU611778.1 coordinate 20,318,200, forward strand.
TTATAAAAAAATGTTCATTCATCATCATCATTATTACAATTTACATATTTGTAAGGTTTTTCCGTTACAATTATTTATCTTAGAGTTTTGTGGTAGGTATAGCATAATATCATAACCAGTCTATAATGCCCAGCGCGTGGCCATTTCGGGTTGATAATTGTCAAATGTCTTCGATTTTTTAGTTCTAGGACATGCCGGTTTCCTCACGATGTTTTCCTTGACCGTATGGTGATAAAATTATTTACTTATAGTAAAGCGCCTGCCTGGGTTCAAACCCACGGATTACAACTCGTATGCCGGCCGGGGCCGTTGTGGTAGGTATAGGGCCCTGACAAATAAAAACTATTTTATAAAACATTAAATACTTCCTGTCAGTTGGCAAAACACTGCTAAAGCAAAATTACCTACAACACCCCACAAACGTTTACTATTCGTATCAGATGTGATAAGTGATAACCATTATCAGTCCCATGAATCAACACTGTCCATTAATATAAAAACAATATTAAATGCCTCCACAGTCGTTCATTGTCTGAAACATTGATTACGAACAACTTTCGACAGCTCTCGTTAATTCGTAATAGTTCCGAATTATTTATATTTCATGTTTTATTGATGAATAAATAATAACAGGCGTTGTCATCGATGTAAAAATGTTTTTGACCAAATAATAACAATGTTGTCTGAGTAGTTATGCTGTTTGTTTTATTGTAATTGTGATAATTATATTTAATTACTGACTTGAATGTGCACTGGCGGCTGATAGTATGTCATGCTCACATAATTGTCTCGCTGACGGTGGCGTGTGTGTTGAATCATTTAGCTCTCTTCAAAATGGTTGAGCTGAATCATAGCTGAATGGTGCTGATCTATGCGTCATGTTCCTGAACGGGCGCCGTCAGTTTGGGCTGGTCATCACTTAGCTGCCTCGGCTTTAATTATTTTATTTTTGGATTGTTGTTTTTTTTTACTATTTGCTGTACTCTGGACGCTTTTAACGCGTACGTCTTTTTTTTTACATCGTTCTCACATGTTATTTTTGTTAAAATATAATTTAAAAGAGTGTACATGGAGTTTCTTGCCTGTTCTTCTCCATAGGTACCTACGCTTTGGAATCGGCAACTAGCTATGCACGTTTTATTTGACTGACCGACTTCTTGACAGTTCAAAAGTGACTGTAAATGGTTTAATTGAAATAAATGCTTTGAGTTTGAGTTTGAATTACCTACTAATATAACCAACCAATATTAAATCAGTTAGTCAAAGTCCTCCAAATTTGAAAAAATACATACATACATGTAGGTTATACTAAATATAATTTGCTAGCTTCTGCCCGCGGCTTCGTCCGCGAGAAATTTCAATTTCACCCTCCCCCCCCCATTCACCCGCTTAGGGGTGGAATTTCGAAAAACCCTTTCTTAGTGGATACCTACTCTTCACAAAGAACACCCGCTCCAAATTTCATGTCTAGGACCGGTCCTACTACAAACTGTTGGCATTTTAGGCTGTGCGGTGATATATCAGTCAGTCAGGACTTCAAATTTTATATATTAATAGCACTTTGTCCGCGACTTCGTCCGCGTGTATTTCGTACTTTCCTCTAAAAATTTCGAAAATGTATGTTTATGATCTATATCATTTATTTAGATAAATAAGTATTCGGATCAATTTTTAAGTTTATAGATGCTTTTCACCCCCCACAGGGTTGGAATTTTGAAAAATCGTTTGGGATGTGTTCATTACTTGACTCAAAGATTTATTTATATACCAATTTTCGAGTTAATCAAGCCACGCAGTAAAATCCTCCCCTGTATAACTACACCTTTTCATCCCGTTAGGGCCTGTGCACGCCACGTTTTTTAAACGCGCCGTTGACGCGCGTTTTATGAATGTGCGTCGACGGCGCGCTTTTATCCTACAGAAGGTCTACAGGCTGCGTATGACTCGCGTGCATATCGCGTCTGTATCGCTACAATCCCGCGTCAACGGCGCGTTTAAAAAACGTGGTGTGGCACAGGCCCTTAGGGGTAGATTTTCGAAAAACCGTGATATACGTTATTCTTTATTTGTGATCTTAGTTACAAATACGAGTTTTGGGTTAATCGAACCGCGCGTTAAAATTCTTCCATGCAAATGTTGACACCCCCAATCCCTCTTTAGGGGGTAGTTTGGAAAAACAAAAAATGTAAGTATTCGTGCCAAGTTTCAAGTTTATTAACTCAAGAAATAAGATTTTTCATTCAAACAAAATCTCCCCTTTTCACCCCCTTAGGGGGTGAGTTTTGTAAAATCCTTTCTTAGGGCACGCCTACATCATAATAGATAGCTATTATGATGTAGGCATGCCCTAAGAAAGGATTGCGCTGAAATTTGGCACACAAATAGTTGTGTGCCAAATTTCAGCGCAATCCGTTCATTGGTTTCAGCTGTGCGTTGATAGATCAGTCAGTCAGTAATGGTTGCCTTTTATCTTATTTCGGGAAGCAAAATACTAAATAATTCAAACAGCTGCCCACTCAAATAATTCCTTTGTCAAAAGGTGTCAACTATACGAAACACAGCAGAGATAATAATGGAGTGGGCAGTGGTTTGGTTTCATTATCTCTTTCATCTTCTTGGCTATAATTGTTTGCATTAAAACATCCATCATAATGGCCGAAATTACAAAGGATTCAGCCCAGTTATCTTTAGATCACGGTATACCTACTTACCTACAAACTATAACATAACAGTAACATTTAAGTCACTACTGTAGTCTAATCAACCTATTTCCTGCAGTCTACTAAATAAGCATAATATTCAAAATATCATGAAGCTGAAACAAACTCGTTGCATTAGTAAATGTGTACTTATTCCAAGGCAAATATCATTCAATCCCTTATTAACAAACTTGTTTTCAAACTTTTAACATGGATAAAGCGTATTTTTATTTACTTGTCTAATTGTATTATTTGGTAAACAAATAGGTGGACTGCATTTTATATTATAATATTTAGAGGTTCGACGTAGGGTTTGATTTGACAGTAATTCATACCGTTTGATGTTTCTTACAACGATCAAGGCGAGTATCCTTCTAACTTAAATTGTGTAATTATCATATTTGTTTACCTAATATGATGCATAAGAAAAAACACACTATAGCTACCTATAGCACCGAAGCACAATGTCCCCATTAGCACCACGAGTTAGTACCGACGACGGCACTAAGTCAAATATCCGTGGTGGTGCCAAATAGTGTGCGATGAGCACCATACTGACCCCGTTCGGTCAAACGACTTCGACAAGTTGTTCATTACGCCCCGATTCCCCCACGGTATGCACTATACAGGGTGGGTATTATGCTATTCGTTATTATATGCTGGAGTTTGTGGTAGCACGCTGTATTGTGTAGGTATTGATTTGTGGTTATTAAACCATCAAAAAATTATGTGCACAATTTTCACGTGGATTTTCAGAATAATGCGGATATATTATTATATATCCGTTGAAATGATATGGTATAAATCTTTACATAATTTGGCGAAAAAAAATATGATTCTAACTTTTTTCTCACTTTTGTCGTTGTTTTTACTGATTTATCCTAGTTTACTATGTACCTATATAAAAATTATTAAAAGTCCCTCAGTTTGTCGCATTTTCGCAGCCGCCATCTTGGATTTTCATTTTAATCTTACTATCGGCTTTAGCACCCTCGAAAATCATGAAAACCGCAAGCCGCGATAAAGAACTTTGTTCCAAAAACTGTGTATGTGAGTGACCTTCACCACCTCAAACACATACCAGTTTACGATTTTTCGGCTTGACAACTATCTAAAAATAATACGTTATAATATTGTAAGCATGCAGTATGGTACAGTTCACAATTTCTCGCGATATATAATGTACCGACGATGTTCACAATCATACGGTGTCAGGTATACCACAATGGCCTACGAATATGTATATTATGCTATTAAAGCATCGTAGATTAGAGAGAGAGAGAGACATAACCTGATTGTCTAATTTCCAACATCCTCTTTGCTGACACCAATACTGGTAAAAGGTGTTGAATATTTGATTCCCTTGATTCTCACGGAAGTACTATTGATTATTCTTTTGTTATCGCTCTGTCGGACAAATTAACAAACAATTTAATTAATTCGGTTCCGCTGAACACCGGTTAACGTTTCCTGAGTGAATTATTGTGACAAAGTGACAGTTAAAATAAACCAGCGTTTTGAACCGCGTCGGGTTGAACTTAATTCGTTATGAAATAATCATTTTCATCGAAAAAGGCCATGGGCCTTGAAATGATTGTTTGACTAACAATAAAAATGATGGAAAACAACGAAAACGTAAAGTTTGCAATAGGCGTGCTAATCTTTTAGATACATCTTTTCTTGGACTAATTAAGATGTTTACAAACTAGGATTTGTTTAGACGTTAGGGTTCTTTTTGATTTGTTATAACAAAGTGTAAAATGAGTTTTCTCTATTCAATAAAGTTTCATTTATTTTTAACCGACGAAAAAACGGAGGAGGTTATCAAGTCGACGCGTATATTTTTTATTTTTTTTTAATGTATTATCACGCATAACTTTTTATTTTATGTCACTAGAAGACCTATTTTATCTTATCTTTTCTTGAACACCTTCAAATACAAAAATCAATATTATGCATCCCGAAAACCTTAATCATAAAAAACCCTTTAATTAACACTACCTAGAATAAATTCGCATCGAATCCGTCCGCCTCTGTTTAACAGCCGTCACGCCGGTGGCGCCCTTTCGCGCCGCACGTCGTTTAATTATGTCGAGAAGTGATTCGCCATCAAAGCTCCTCCGCCAATTACACACGGAAATTGGAGCGCGACGACCCTCGCCAGTCACCTGAACTGATCAACTGGAGCTCTGTTGCAGTTGGGGGTTAACAGTTAAAGAATTGCGAGGGATTTGTTTCGGGAAGATGGATGATAAGCTTTTTCAAGGGCGGGTCAGGTATGGTGATATTTTTCTGGGATTTATTTTGCTTTGATATTGTGTTTTTGTAGGTATTAGTAACGTTGCTTGTTGTTTCTAATGACAGTTGTATAGTCATGATCACTCTAAACTTTTGAAACTATTATTTTTGTTTCGAGTACTGGGCTGTTAGCTTTAGTATTACAACTTCGCCATCGTAATCGTGTCACATGGTCTATCTGATTCAAAATACATGGCCCAAAATAAACTAAATTAAACTTTTACAATTGGATTCACCTAATTTGAATACCTACTAGGTAACTGTACTGTTTGTTGTAAACGAACACAACATTTTAACAAAGAGGTATCCGCTACCGCCTCGAGTAATGGGCACGTTTAGCGGTCAACTATTTCTACAGCTGGGCGTGTTATTTATATCATACAAACACTGAAAGGCTTGAAACAAGTTCCTAGTCAAATATTTATTATTATGGTTTTACTAAAAGGGTACCCCTTTAGTAAATCATAATAATAAATGAATGCAATGTGGGGTGTACATCCCACATTGCATTCATTAAAGCCAAAGATGACTGTTGTGAACAATTCTAAAACATTATCACAACATCACGCGTATTACCCTGAAGGTATACGCCTAGTTAGGTGCACGTCACAGTAATAAAATAAAGGCTTTTATTTGGCCAGCAGAAAATAATTTTACTAATAGCATATTTTTTTATTTTAATCATAACTTTTCAGAATTTAATGTTCGTCGATGCATCCCACTTGATGGGTGGTTTGAACCATTAATACAAGTAATTACGAATTAGTTAATATAATAATAACAATGTGTTTATTTATACAGGCTCGTAGGTTTCGACTTTTATACAAACTATGTAAATGCATGAATCCGTCTTGTTCTCATTTACATTGCTAATGCGGTCATACGGCTCGGACACGGTCCGGTGACGGGGAAACAATGCCGGTTTTCCGGATAAACTCATCATTTCGAGTATAAATTGTAATGTCCTGTAAGGTTGATTCATTACGCACGCACCGAGTGCTGTCATGCACTTGAATTCATATTTATGATCATTGGGAGCAAGCGTGGCAGATTACAATGCACGGCGTAGCACGAGCGTAGCCATTACGTAGCGCCGTAGCTCGTAGCACAGATCACAGCTACAAGTTCCGTAGGCGTTACAAATGGCGTAGCACGTAGAGTTTCTCGTACGTCTACTACAAAATGGAGCTTGATTCAGTTTTTTTGTATTGCTTCGTAGTAGTTCGTAGCACCGAGTTCAGGCATTGTGTTGGTTCTGTGATTGGATTCCGAAGCCTTGTGGAGTACAATGGATTTTGTAGTAATATTTGTACTCTTAACTTATTATTGCAAACTCTTTGAAAACAATTGGTTCGGTTAGTTTTGTTAGGATTCTTTGAAACAAATGTATTGGTGACTAATCTTTCTAGTTTATTGTTATAGCGGTCTATTTTTGTAAGCGCTTGCTCGGGGCTGTCTTCACAAATTCGCAGAGCTACCTCGCCTCAGTAAGGTCATCGCGTGGTCGTACATCTGGTAGATAAATGAAGAATGGAAGCTTTTTCATTTTCTTAATCTTGATAAAACTTATCAGTATTATTAATAGACATCATTCGCAAGAATAATTCTCTCTTTAAAAAATATATCTCGCGTCGAGAATTACGAGGGGCTTTTTCATGTAAATTTATTCCATCAACTCGGACGGTTTAATAAAAAACTTAAACTGCAGCAACAAAAACTGCATCCTAAAATTCATTAGGTATGTTTGTTTTATCGCAAAAAGTTAAATTGACAGCGGAGGTTATTATTGTTAATTTTACAATTAACACAATATCGTTGTTATCTCTTAGTTATTGAACAAATTAAATACATATATTATGAATAACTTAGCTACACTGAAATGTTCGTATTTTCTGATGATTCATCATCATCATCATCATCGTCGAAAGCCATCCACTGCTGGACAAAGGCCTCCATATCAGGCTTTCTTTCTGATGATAATGACGAGAAGAAGAAGAGATATGAACATGTTACGAACTAAGTTAACACCTTTGTTACAGAAGGAGGTATCAACATTTTCGTGTCAGAAAAACCCCAAAACTTTGCCCGATCCGAGAATTGAATTCTCAAAATTCACGATCACAGACAACATTCGACCACTAACCCGACGATCTCTTCCCCTTTATCCCCTTAAATTACAACAAAATTAATCGGAAACAGGTTCCAAAGGGACTTAAAACTAAAGTGTCCGACTTCGGTCTCTGAACGAACGAAGTCGGACGCGGCTTATTTATAGCAAGTCCGGACAAGCCGTGTCATCGATACGGTATTTAGAGAGGAGTCGTGACGTCACAGAGCCTCGGACCAGCTGGTCTTCAAACAGTGCCTGTTGTTATCTCCGTTGTAGGGAGAATAGACTTTTATTTAGAGTTATCTAAAGGGATTGAGGTCTTTTTTGTTTGAAGCTGTATATTATGAGGTAACAAATAGAACATTGTATCGTCATAATATTTTTTTTCACATCGGGCAAAGTTAAGGCACAATAGCTAGTGGTTGTATTTTTTAATCTCTAATAATCTTAGTAGCAGGTTTCTCTTTCCTCTCATAAATAAAACGGGTCTAACGAACTCATTCTCTCATTAAGCTTGCCCTACTAAGCTTTTCTGATCTTTGCTAATTTTGTTTAGTTTTATGCCAATCCAATGTAATCATAACTGCTTCAGTAAAAAAATCTCAATACAATCTAACTACGAATCTCTCTTAGAGAGCTCCCTGGCGGTATAATACCGTTGTGTGTAAAACGGTTCAAACTGAACTCTTTTCAGAGATTAAAACTTTTATCCCCAAAGCTCAAAGTTCAAGTGTGTTTCTTTTGAACTCAAATTAAAAATATTTCTATATTAAAATGGTTATTTTTAGAACGAGATAAAATGGGTAGGAGTTTAATGTTTAAGCTGTAGACGGAAGACTAATAAATAAGCCCCATTCAAAAATATTGAATTAACTGAACGGATCATTTATCTGTGGATTGGCTAGTGGAAGTATTTTGACAGACGGCGAAGTAAAAAACAGCAGTCTAAAAATTAACAATTAAAGCTACTAAAACATTTGAAGTTGTGACCACTAATTGTGTGTGAATAGCAGTCGTAGGTCGTGGGTTCGAACCCAGACAGGTGCTTTACTTTGTGTAAATAATTTCATCATCACTGCTTTCAAAACGGTGAAGGAAAACATTGTGAGGAAAACGGCATGTCCCACAACCAAAAATTCGAAGACAAGGGACATCTACCAACCGGGACTGGGCCCGCGCGGTAGATTACAGCCCACTCTCTCTTGAAGAGAAGAGGTCTGTGTCCCGGCAGTGGGAACATTATAGGCTGATTATGTACTTGTGTGTGCATATTACTTTTGGGCCACCTTGGTCATCCCGTTTTTTTTTTTTGCTAAATGGGCCCGCTCTTGACCGCGATCACGCCTGATGGAAAGCGATAGATGAGGTCTATGATATGATGGAACGAGCGTGCCCAGAAGATGCCTGTTCACTCTTGATTTGAAGGCAGACGGGTTAAATGTGGGAGGGAATATAGTTGCAGGCAGAGAGTCAACTTCATAAGTTTTAATATATCTACTTGCTTACCTCGAAATAATAAATATCTTAAGGTAGTAGATCCAAAGGTTGTCTCTGAAAAATCGCTTCTAGCGATAACACCGCCCGTTGTGTCACCCTATGTTAAAATTCTACAATTGTATCGTCGAGTCCATATGGTGTACATAATATAAAGAGTATTCTATTCTATTGTTTCATGTAATTAGTAAAGAACCGATCTTTCATATCTTCTCGGTAAACATTGAAATTAATCTCTCAAATTCCCAAAATTAGAAGTTTGCTCCTAACAATCCTTCTGTGTCCTCTTTCTTTGGTTTGTTCCCACTAGTTCTACTGAACAGTTCTACGTTACACGATCAACTGTGTCATCTCATAGTCTAACAATAACCTTTTATTACAATATATTCATCGTCAGAGGCTTTCATAACCTTATATTATTAATAATAATAAAAGGGACATAAATCCCTTCCATAATGGAACAGAGTAATAAATATGAACAAAAACATGTTGATACGACGCCAACGAATTTGTAACTCGATTTTATATGACATAATTGACAATACCTGTTCGCATCAAATGCATTAGGGAAATGTGTTGTCATCATAAAAATGTGGGATAAAAGCTTCTACGTATCGGTGTTGCCATCACATGGCTCTGCTAAACGTTCGGCTTTCGAATGTTATAAAAATTACGGTTGATGTTTTGAAATGTTGAATGTTACCTACTGATTATTGTCACGCTCAATTTGTTTACTTAATTATGAGATAACTAAAACATATAACTTTATCTTAATTAGAGATATTACTAATTCGTAAAGACATAATGTAGTTAATCTAATAAACAATAGATATATTATAGAACTAGTCGAGAATAGCCCAACTGCTTGGACGTTGACGTCGTTAGTGAGACTTTGTTCAAAGGAGCAACCCTTGAAACACACTTTTAACAATAGGAAGTTACTTTAGTAACAGAGATCAACGATCACAAGTGTGCAATATACTAAAAAAAACAGTGCTTCGGAAAACGTAATTCAGTTGATCGACACAACAAACCACTTAAGTTGATCGTCTACCAAAACAACGCCCCTCTTTTACCTTCCTCGGCTTTCCTACCCCTACTGCGCCCCTCAGCTTCGCACCTTCGTTCCCTACCGACTGCCTACTCCGAAGGTATCAATCTTAATTACGACACAACGATATTTATTCCACTTACTTCCCTTATGTCAATCATGGCAGACTCCACTTTGTAGAGCGAGCTGTAATCTGTTTATTTTTATACTCGATTGATGTGGTTTTTGGAAGGTTCGCATTTATTGATATGGAAGGGCTAAATGTATGTTTTGCTATTGTTTGACCTATTTTTTACTAAGCCTACTATATATAGTATTAATTCGTATGCTAAATAAACGTACTATCGTTTATATAACATACGAATGAATACTGTGGAATGACCCTTAGTGGCTGTGTATTAGTAATGATTACCTACTATCTATCATTTGCTTCATAGCCTGGTTTGTGCGGTAGGTTAATTTCGGAATTTCTTTTTCCTTTACTTGTGCTTACCAAACTTCATGATTAGGACCACGGGAAGTACCCTATAGATTTTGATTTATGGGCGAGTTTCAAAATTATGTCGCCTACATGATTTTTTTATTGCGTTGACTTAGAGCTCCAAGGGACCGTAGACCTAGGTATTTGATATTAATTTCAACTGGACACCTCCACGCGTTCCTGAGAAAAAGGGTCTTGACAGACTGACAGATGGATAACGAAGTGATCCAATATGAATTGTGTTTTCCTTTTGAGACACGGAACCCTAAAAACTTGCTCGAATACCTCGCACTATAACAGCTCCGCCTGTAGCCCACCACACAAAGTTATTATTATACTTACAAGACACATTTTCACGAAAACGAAGCCAGGATTTTGTGAAATCTCGGCAGCTCGACTCTGCGGAACACAGAATTCGTCGGGAAAACTGAGCCGATTACATCGTATAGGAGCTCCGTGAAATACGATATTTTATTCAAATTAGTTTGCATATAGCAGCCTGCAGTATACTTGCAACTTCATTACGCCAAGTCTGCAATGCACATCAATAAGGCCTCCCCACACCGGCCGCTGACGTCACTAAATTACGCTAAGGTGTCTCACACGAGTGGGCCGCGCGGTTTACTACTTGACAGCTATACGTTTTTTCGTTAACTATATTTGCGAACCGCAAATAGGTAGGACGAAACGTTTTAGACGAAAAATTCTCTTTATACTGCATAGTTCGTTGGAACATAATATTCAGGTACAATATTTGTGAAGATTTCAATTTAGACGAAAATGACAAGGATTTAGCTTTTTTTGATATTAACTTTTCCAGTTTGCAGGCTACAATAACAATGTTAAGTAAAGTAACAAAAGGTAAATGTAGGTAAAGCATTGATGGATGCGCCTTGAGCCTGTGCAAAGTAACATTTTAATCACTACATATTCAGCGGGACTTTAGAATATTCAAAACTTTAGTACCTACCTACAACATTGTAAAGCCTTGCTCCGAAACCCCTATTTTATAGATCAATATCCAAAACAAAATTTTTAGGTAAACTCAATCCATCAAATATTTTCCTCAGTAACTTCGTGATATCTCAACGAAGTAAAAATAGAATTTTTCACAAAAACTGAAGTTTTCACATCGTCAATCTGGGCAGTACCTACGCATACGTCAGTATATTCTATTCACCAATTCTTTTTTATCAAAATGCTCGTGAATCCTGTCGTGTCAAAAAAGCCAGGAATATCAATAGTTGCAGAATGGCGCTGATTTTTAGCGACGCGATGTGTCGTGTGAAGTCGGCACATTGATCGTCACCCGGATTTATCTGATGACGGGGTGATTAGATTGTGCCGGCGAATGTGTCATACTCGTATTGATAATTTTATTGCAACAACGTTACAATCAAATATTCTGTTACAAAATATTTATGAATTAACTTTGTGATTTCAACTAAAGAACGCCTGTCACCAAAAAACAAAACAATGTACAATTCAAGCTAAATTCTGACAGGGACGACTTCATTCCTCAGCGTGAAGTAATTTTTCTCATGATCGCGGCTCTCTTGAGGAAACGCTCGTGCGAGAAAAATATTAAGAACATCTCACATGAGAGTGACGCGGCGACGAGCGACGTGCCGCGACGTCGCGTGACGTAGTGCGACGCTGTCGCGACGTCAGCTCACGCGCGTTGGCACGGTGTTTCGCTTTCGGCGCAAATTAATTAATATCGTATACATTTGATGACTGGCGATAAATGTCTTATTAAATTATTTTGATACTTTAGTTATTTCTTATTTCATTTGGGCAATAAGGTTTTATCACCATCGATTTATCTTCTGTCTATCTTTTAGGAATGTAGCTCTCAGACAAGGCAATTATTTGAACATTGCGTCGAAGCACGTAATGACAAACGCTTTATCTTCATAATAATAACATTAACTCTTTCATCGGGTCCCAAGAGATCGACTCTGATCCTAACGCAGACATCATAAAAATAGAGAGATCAAAATATTTTTTTACGAAATGAACCCTAGATATTATTTGCTTTGACACCATATTGATAGATCACAAGTTTCAAGTACTAAAGTAGATACACAGTCATAACGTTTTAGTCGTAAACACGGACTTATCACATGCCGTATTATTGCCTTTATAAAATAAAGGAACAAAAGTTAACGTTGTAATATTAAGAGGCAGCGAACGAGTGGATGACAAAGCTAAGGAACTCCTTATGCAAAGTTTTAGCGTCGCCGGGAACGAGATGAGTGCGATACTTGGTTAACGTTATTACACTGACACTAAAGCATCCTAAAGACCACGGTGATACCACGGTGGAATTAATGAGTGATTTGCGATTAGGAGCATCGAAGATTTTAAAGATTTTCTTGGTTCAATCTCACGTATGTAGGTATAACTGCAGGTTTGTGAAAACCTAATTAAGTCTTTAGACATTATATTTGCTGTCAGCTCCTGAAAATCGGTTGATCGTAATAGGAAGCTATTTTGTAAGTTGAGAGTAGATCTGAGAACAGATTGAACAGAAATAGTTCTCGGAGTCAGGCTGTCCTGTTTCTGTTGTTTCTTATTTTTTCTTTAGAGAAGAAAATTTCTGAAAGGAATTTTCTTTATTAAATAAATCATAAAATATAATTTATTTCTGCGGTTTAATGTAGGAAACTGTATGTAGACCGACTACATATTCAGACACCAACCGACGATTATCCCTGTTCACACTATGCAAGTGCATCTAAGGACAAAAATAGTCCGTAAGTAGGTGATGGTGTTTCTAAAAATCAGTAACTTTTGAAAACGGTGTGAGGACTTACGAGTATATAAACAGAAAAAATCTATCTTTATTGATAACAAGTTAGCATATTTCGCTCCACAGATTTGATCTCCGCTTTGGTAGAAAAATGTTTTTCCCAGTTTGGAGAGAATGGCGCACAGTGCAATCTGCTTGATTACCTGTGTATCGCCTGGACTTGTTGTGAAGCTTACGGATCAGATAAACCAACGAACATTTTGACATGAAGCAACAAAAGCGGTTTTTGTGCACACATCATGTTACGCTTTTGTTTATCTTTTCATAAATAATTGACTTTTATACAAAGCATTTTCGCTTGGTTTTATATTCAAAGCAACGCATACCTAGTTATCATGTTAAAATATTTTTCACAAACATGCTTGGAAATTTGAGCATTATTTTTACAACCTTCTTCGAGATAAATCGAAATTGCTGTACTGGCCAAATACATGCAAGCAGCGGCCGGCAAAAGTTGTATGAAAATCCATATCTGTCGTGGTTTAGCGGCCAAATAAATTACATAGTAAACTCATATCTGTCGTGTAATTTAAAAATGGAACATTCTTTTACTCCGAAACATGGCAACCAAGGAGGCATTTATCAAAAGTTTTATTTAAATTTCGAACTGGCATGTAAATAGAAAGCTGTTCATTGAAAAAAAAAAAAACAAACACTTTAACGCGGGAAAAATTAATAATTACTTTTAATAATATTATATATAGTACATAATATAGTGCTCTTGATCTCCTGTCCTCCCTTGTGTCGGCTCCTCATACAAGTAAGCCTCTTTCAGACTACATGAGCGTATTCTTGATGTTTCCTCGCAGTTATCCATTACAACGGACAGTTAATGTAAATTAATGAGACGTGGAGGTACTTACTGTTGTTATGACGTAGAAGCGACGGCTCTGGTGACGACGAACACGGAAATTAAGTGTGTTATGAGGCTTTAATTCTTGCCGCTTAGTTTTAATCAGGCTTTCATAAAAGTGCAACTACCAAATGCACATAGTTAAGTATCGTGGCCGTTACTTCACCCTAAAACTCTTTGATTTTCACGTCTAACATGACTTTAAATTGCTGCCAATTTCATTAATTGAATCTACCCCATCCCCGTCCCATCTATAGGTCGAAGTGGAGGTGCTTGGGAGAGGCCTATGTTTAGCGGTGGACGTCTTTCGGCTGAAACGATGATGATGAATCTGAAACTCTATAGCATATTTAAAAAAAAACGCTGTATAAAGATAAGTAGTGATAATCATTGAGTGATAAGCGACTGTTTAACCATACATTTTTGAGGTTTCAACGTCACTTAACTTTAATCATCGTTTATAAATAAACCCCCAAATTCCCTACATAGACATCAAGCATTTATAAAACAAGCAAACTGCCAGAACTAAACATCACGTAACACTTTGTTCACTAAAAATAGCATCGCAGAAAAATGTTATATCTGTAGCCAAGTGAACTGCATCCGAGATGATCTCGGATGCAGCGTCGCGGGTCGCGTCTCGGGTGTCACTCTCTGCACTTTGTTCCGTCATCCCAGAATACTGTAGCAGCAGTGATAGTATCTATTGCCCACCTCTGGGCTCAGTATTCTCTGTTGGATATGATTTTTGAAGCTGTGGAATGTTTTGTGGAAACATGTGTGATTTTGCCCAAAAGGGAAAAACAGAATACTGTAGTTACTAAAGTAGTGTGTTATACGTACACTGTAGCTGTAGCAGTTAGTAGTGTGTGTGTCCGTGGCCTACCTCTGGGCATTATATTCTCTATTAGGTATGATTGTTGTAGCTGTGGAATGTTTGCGGAAATATCTGTGATTTTAGGTTTTATTTTGTCTCAAAGGCGAATAAAAAATGTTTTATTTAAATATAAAAAATATCTATCTATATACATATATAAAATTCAAAATCCTGACTGACTGATATATCAACGCACAGCCTCAGCTGCTGGTCCTAGAGACATGACGTTTGTAGGGTATGTTCTTTGTGAAGAATAGGTATCCACTAAGAAAGGGTTTTTCGAAATTCCATCCCTAAGAGGGTGAATGGGGGGAGGGTGAAATTTTGCGCGGATGAAGTCGCGGGCAGAAGCTCAGAAGCTAGTAATATATAAAAAAAATCCTTCACAGTTTTGAGAGCAGTGGTGATGTAATAATTTACACAAAGTACTTAAAGGGCCTGTCTGGGTTCGAACCTACGACCTTAAACTCGTAAGTCTCGGCCGTTACCACTGGGGCACCTCTGCTCCTCCTTTTTTCAATTCATATAGAATTAAAAATACTGGTATTCAGCTGCATCCGGTTAGACTGGAAGCCGACCCCAACATAGTTGGGAAAAGGCTAGGCAGATGATGATAGAATTAAAAATACTGACTGTGCAGTGATTATGATACACCTCTATAACCGCGCATTGGAAACAATTTTCAAAGGATATTATAAATGTAGTTGCCACTGCAGAGCACAATAACAAAGGCAGCTCAAAATGCGCATTTGGTTGTAAGAAGATTACTCAAGTTGTTACAAAAGATGAATAATTAAACCAATTATCTTCGTTTTCCAAATTAATGGTTTGTGGCCCATTATTAAATGTTTTACTACCAGGTGGCTATAAATTAGTAATTAAAAGCGCAGTGTTAATCTGCGAGTTGAGCTTATTAATTAAGAACCTCACGAAGTACCTACTTGAAATCTTATATTAATCTAGACTTTATTTCATATGAATTTGTTTTCATGAGTATTCTCTTAATGTATTAGTAGAAAATTAAAATTCTACTAAGACATATTTATGTACCTACACAATATGGAAGCACTACGATGACTTATAATCACCTAAGAATGTGTAAAACTATGTTGAACCTTATATGGACGTTACCCTGATGATTGGGAAATGCCTGCACATTGAAAAGCCTCAACCCGTTTTCTAGTGAAAGGTTCCCCTAGCTTAAAACGTGTAAAGAAACTGCCAAAATAAACTGCACATAGTATACTAATATTTGAACGAAAGTACCAGGCATTCATAAATCCGCAGCAGGTTAACTAACATCCCGTGTTCCTAGTGGTCGCGATCCGTACAAAGCTCGCCAATTACCGCCCCCAGCAAATTGCGTCCTCAGACGTCCCGGGTTCGAATCCTGCGCGACGACGTGTGAATGACGACACTTGCTATGTAATTATGCACTCCCCTCTAGTACATGATTGCTTTGGATTTAGTAACGCGATTTAGTTTTAAGTTTAGTAAAGAGGTTCAAAATGTTGAAGAACATTTTTCGTTCTCTTGAGACATGCTCCACAGTTTTACGCTTTTTCAATCGGGAGCTAGCAGAATTTTTCTACAGCGTAATAATATTTCATTTTTATAAGGAAGGTGAATAACTATGATGAATTTATCTGAAAGTCTTTTCGTTCAATCGAAACATACCTCCATAGAATAGGAAGTCTAAATTTTCAACCACAGTATAGAATCTACCAGATGCAATCTCTTAGCCCCCTTTTACGACACCCACACGGTTGTTATATCGCTTCACAAAACACGTAAACCACGCATGTGGTGCACGAAAAAAGGTTGAGTAACTGTTCAGCCATTTCAGACACAAAGTATCCCTTGTAGACACATTATGATCCTTGTGTGTGTGTGTGTATGTGTGAATGTGTGGTGTGTATGTGCTCATTACGTTACCGCTAATGACACGATGTAATAAGGGGCGCGAAAGTATCAAGTTGAGAGTGATGTGTTGCGGCTAGATCCCGGGTTTGTACGAGTTTACTGAATTAGTGTGGTTTGAGTGATTTTTGGGTTATTAAGACACATTTGAGGAGTAAAATTATTGTTTTATTGTTTAATGTTGGGTTGAACATTCTATAAAT
Source organism: Hydraecia micacea (assembly GCA_914767645.1). Lineage (NCBI taxonomy): Eukaryota > Metazoa > Arthropoda > Insecta > Lepidoptera > Noctuidae > Hydraecia > Hydraecia micacea. The sequence goes on from OU611778.1 coordinate 20,335,001, forward strand.
TGTCAAAGCCTGATATTTATGTATTGTATTGAAAGCACTTTTGTGCAATGGCTGAGTGATTCGTTTCGGATCGTAGTTTTGATTTTCACAACGACACGTGTGGCCTACATACAGAAGAATTTCGCAGCGTCCGGCCAAAAGTAACAAAGTAGATTCTCGTAGACTCCCATGCCGAGATCGCCAGTATTTTCCCACATTTCTATACAGCACCCACTCAGGCGAAACTGCAAAAAGAGTTATAAAACAAACAAAATCTTATTACAGCAGCTAATTGCACTAATAGGCTTTGTACATCCATGCAGAACAAACAATGCACAGAACCTTTGAGTGCACAAAATAAATACAGACTAATTTATACTTTCTGCTCTATATAAAATGACCGGAGCGAGTCAAATAATTGCTTAGCTCAATTTTAAAGGCTGGCGCTGCCCATTGGCCCGTAGTAACATCGCTAGTTAGAGCTGGGCATTCATTGGACGACATCGCAGCGTCGGTCGTGTGATTTTGTGCAAAACGTTGCATGAGAAATCTAGTGTAGTGAATGATCAAGGATTGCGGGGTAATGGATACACCGCCATTGTAGTTCGGCGTTTCGTATCGAGGTCACACGCAATGTCATGTAGACCAAATGTCATGGGGAGGATTGGGTTTGTTTACGGCTGCTGGGAATCCGGAAAGATTTCTGGATTCATTGAATTTAGTTTTCATACGCGATATAAATCGGCGCTGTGCTGTGGGTCCTATAGCACAGCGTCATGCTGAGTGGAACCTTCTTGTCACAGTAGGTGTGACGTGCAGCCGTCGACTATCTCTGATTTGTGCTCGTAATTATAGATATATATTTTGTTTTTATTTTTCCTTATTATTAATATTAATTATCTTTTTGTACGCACGTGTTTCTGTGACAAATAAACCTATTGTTCTTTCTTTCTTTATACGCGATAATTAAAAACTATTTACGAAGTTTCGTTTGGTATTCAAATCATGTGTCGACTTGACACCTTGTATTGGTTTCGTTGAGACTTAGATTTCTATTTTTAAAGAGTATCTGATTCTTCTAAAATACATTTGTCTGCGGTATCCCCACAGGCTCAAACCGAGTCTCTAGCGTCCCTGAAGAGCACACGATTTAAAGTGCACTAACTTTTTGCTTCGACTTTTTCTCCCAAACATTGCTTGCGACACTTTTGTCTAGTAACTAATGGTTTACTTTACTTTTGTCGGTTTTTCTATGATAATACACGAAGCTTTGCAAAGTTCGTTAGCAAGATCACTGCTTTGTTAATAAACATGTGAACTATGTAGCGTGAGTTCGTTAATATTATGGTAGTGTGGATAGTCGCGGTTCGAAGTTTGGAAGTGAATCAAATATGTAGGTGTCTTCAAAGTTCGAGAAGTTTTGAATCTTTGACTTCTTGGCACGTAGAAGTCAACTGTGGTGACACACAATAGTGACTTAAATATGTATTATTCTCCTCTGTTTATTTTAGTTTTTTAAATGAGTCTTTTTAATATGAGTATAGATGAACTGCCTAACAGTGTCCGATCTCTCTTTATCGTCGCATTTTTTGTATGTCCCTGAAATAAAAATATGTTTTTACTTTCACCGAGTGACGCCTTTTAAAACCTTAACAAAACTCCAGTACAACAGTGACAATATGTCCACAATAACAACGGAGTAAACAGCTCGACATCACAACTCGCAGGAACGACCCACTAAGTACAAATTTCTTCAGGAAACGGTAGAAAAACGTCTCCTTCCCTTGGGAACGTTCCGCCTGAATAATGTGTATCGCAACGGAGTGTCGGACACCCGGCGAGTGTCGGCAATACTACGAAGTGTCGGTCTCGGAAGTGTCAGATCGGCTTTACTCTGAAAATGATCAAACAATTTATGGTTGTATCGATAAGGCGGTGAACGTATACCTTTGTAGTGAGGGGGAATCTATTTGGAGTAGAAAATAACTGTAATGAATATTGAGATGATACCAAGGTGCATCCTTACTAATATTATAAAGTAACTCTGTAGGTCTGTCTGGTACATTTTCTCGCATAAAATACACAACCGATCGTTAAGAAATTTGACAGATCGCCGAGGCCCTGGAGAAGGCTCTAAGCTACTTTTCATACTAAATATTTGAAAAAAAAAATTGATTCCCTATTTTTGGGCTTCGCCGCAGTCGGGTAAATGCAAAGTACACGCAGACAAAGTCACGGGCTAAAGCTAGTCAAATAATAATAACTTTTAATTTGACCCTTAGATGCATTTCGTCGCCATCGTCTATTAACTGTACCAAAACATCTGTTATAAATTTCCGTATACCTATTGCAATAAACTACCCTCCAAACAAAAAGTTTCATCAGGTTTAGTTTAGTATGTCCAAAAAGATACTAAAGCTCTCATTCGTTTGCTTTGAGCTCAATAGTTTCGGAGATGTTTCCTTTGCCAGTCTGTTTGCGGTCGCCAAAAATACAACACACTTATATCCTAACTGTTAGTAGATATAAGTGTAGTGCTGTTTTTAGAAGTCTCGAAGTAAAACCGCTGCTAAAGCTCGACGGCCAGTAGGTAAAGCTTGACAGTGATGGCGCTGCTATCCACATTATGTTGCGTTAAATAATTTCATTTAACAGTTAGGTATTAAGATAAGAAGATAAGCAAAGATAAAATTTGCCAAAAATAGTGCTTACATTTCCTTACAGTCTAATTTAAATTAATAGTTAGGTTAACATAAAAAAAAATAAGACGCAAAGGAAGCATTTTGCTTATGAACTGCACACTAGCTCAAGGCTGTCTAGTGGAGTACATGGGTGGTGGTATTGCAGGCAATATTCTAATTCGAGGACAATCACAATGAGCTATTGTGATTGTCCTCGAATTAGAATATTCGTTTTCTTTTTTAACCGATTTCAATAAAAAGGAGGCCATCAATTCGACACCTATGTACCTATAATATTAGAACTGCTATTCAGGGTGACTTGCATTTTGCTGTACCTATTCCTTCCAGGACGTGATAGTGTGACCCATTTGCAATAATTAAGCACCCCATAAACCCTCGGCGAAATTTCATGGGATTCGAGAAAACTAAATTTTTATGTATTTTTGAAAATTTCCTAGAATTTGTTAATAAATATCAATTTTCTCTAAACTCTCGAATTTAATGGCATCCATTGCTATATGCAAATTCGACCTTTGCCAGCATTATCGACTGTTTCATCAGCATATATCTTGTTAATATTTGTTCTTTAGATAGTTGATTAAATGAAGATGTAATTTGTACGCTTAATGCCATAGTACAATGAGATAACTGGTGTCAAAGTTCATGTGTGTAGATGATTTTTAGAAATTGTTAATAAACTTCTTCATTTAACTTTTAACTGTTTGACGTTTTAAAACATTTGGTTACATATCGAAAGATTTGTTAACGTATCAGGTATCCAATGGAATAGCAATGAAGGCCATTCAATTCGGGAGTTTATAGAAAAGTGATATTTAATGATGAATTTTGGGAAGTTTTCAAAAATACATAAAAATGTAGTTTTCTCGAATAACATGAATTTTCGCCTAGGGTTTATGGGTCACACTATCACGTCCTGGAAGGAATACTTCAAGTTACAAGTCATCCCGTATATTCATACACATATTATGATAATCTTATTATGGCTTCCAAACAAATATACAAAATTTTATAGATTTATTTAAATAGATTTGTATGGAAATTGTGTCACAACATCCTACACGAGCAATAAATTATAGTAACCTGGCAGCAACTGGAGGTGCCATATACATTTAAAAATCGCATCGTCAAAATCAAATCTTCGTAGCAAACCGACGAGTAGCCGTTGATCTTTAGCCGGAGCGGCGGTGGTCCGGCACTGCGGGGCCAGGCCGGCTTGCGGTGCGGCGCACGTCCCGGATATTTAATATTATTACAGCATTTCCGCACCGGACGTCTCGGGACCTGTCTGCTGGAGTGACTCGAATTATCCATCTTCAACTACTCTTAAACACAACTTTGAAGTGGAAATTATTTCCCAAATTGAGTGCGATCTCTGAAGGTCTAATTTTAAAGAAGATATTCTAAGCTTAATTTCATTTAAGTACCAAAATGTCCTTTAAATAAACTATTTTGGTTCGAGCTTTTAAGTGCTTTGGCTAAGTGCCTACTATAAATATTTCTTATTATCGTGCAGTCGACCTTGCGGTTTTATCTAAACTTTGACGTTAGTTCAATGAATACTCAATTTAACGAAATAATGAACAAGATGAATATGTGTAAAACATACTCGTAGATATTCATCTTCTTCATCTATCGGCACTCACTATCATCATAGCTTATCATAATTTGAAACTTTCCTTACCAGGTAAATATAAAATAAATAATTAAAAAGGTGGATCTAGACAAAATCAAACTGGTTGCTAATTTTTTTTTTTTTTTTATACGAAACCGCTCACACCTGGCCGATTACTCTTCCTTTTTTTTGTTTTTTTTGCCATTCAACGCGGCAGTGCTGCCAGTCTTCTGGGCACGTTTCCGGATGACAGCGATGCGGACGAGTACTTCGACGCCTAAGTGTCCTTTTTAACCGACGAAAAAACGGAGGAGGTTATCAAGTCGACGCGTATATTTTTCTTTTTTTTTATGTATGATCACGCATAACTTTTTACAGAGCAGTCCGATTTTGATAATTCTTTTTTTCTTGGAAAAAGTATACCCCGAAGTTGGTCCCATATGAATTTGGAAAAAATATTCCAACCCTAAGCGCCGACTCAAAATTACTTAGGTATACTTACATTAGTTTAAGAACTATTTATAAAGGTTAAATAAAAAAAAGGTTTATTATTTTTTTGCTTTTCAGTTTTTTCGGAGGTACAATTTTTTTCTTAAAAAGTTTTTATTTATTTGTATTGTAAGTAAGTTAGTCATTTATTTTAGTATCTAGTGTAAATATGTAGTTACTCATTTTCTCAAGTTATGAAATAAATGACTTTTTAAAACTTTTATGACATTGATTTTTACATTCTGTGACTACAGCCACTCACACACTTGTTAAAATTCTATGAAAATCATCTACTTTTACAATATTTGTAAATATGTGAGCACCATGTATCTATCACATAATTGATTTCCTACCTGTCATTGCTTTATTTTTAATTATTTTTACCTTTTGTGGTAGACAAATTTTATTCTACGTGCCGATGCACGTAGAATAAAATTTGTCTACCACAAAAGGTCAAATTATATAATAATTATATGTGAAAACGATTTTTCACATACAATTATTATATAATTTGAATGTATACAAAACCTTGTAAGACATTTTAAAAGAGAAAAGGTAGAGTTTCTTGCCCATTCTTCTCCATACGAACACTACCTTTTGGAAGGGGCGACTAGAATCAATTCTATTTTATTGTAATTTTTGACGTTCAAAAGTGCCTTTAATGTGCCTATTTGACACAAATGCTTTGACTTTGGTTATAAATTGTGTTAAGTCCCAAAACTTGTTTTATGTGGTTAAACAATGTTACAAGAGCCAGGGCCCTCTCCAGATCCATTTTAAATACCAATAACTATTTTCTATTTTTCTATTTTCTATCATCTATTGAACAATTAAACGCTAATCCATCGATTAGCTCGCTGGATTGGTTCGACTCGACGAGTCTTTGCATTACTTAAACAATGAACACTTGAATGTCGCTGCTAGTACTTACGTACTCCAACTACTTGGCGACGGAACCCGGTCCCGCTGCCACAGATATTGTAACTTTGTGAATTCGCTTTACAATATTATAGGTATTCCCTTCACGGGTTTCAAGTCCTACGTCAGTAGAGGGGTTAAAAGTTTCCATTGGTCTGTGTTTTTCATGAGAACACTTGCAACTTTTCAGGATCTCCTTCCAAGATCTCAAAGTCAAAGTCAAATCATTTATTTCAATTAGGCACACTGAAGGCACTTTTGAACGTCAAAAATTATAGTAAAACCTACTCTTCTCTATCAACCTACTCTACTCTATCAACGTAAGAAAATATACGAACCAAAAAGAAACCCAAACAATTTAGCCATAATATGACCATGACCATTCATAGCATGCTTTTATTGATTTGCTTCCGTTCCGCGTGCTGCGTGTATCAAAAAAGTCTCCATACCCTGGCGTTGGGAAAATTAGCCCTAAACCAATAAATAAAAACTAATTATTTTTACATGAACAACTGTTTTTCTCTTAACGGTAAGTACTTACCTGTCAAAAAGAGCAAGGTGGTCAGACCTAGGTATAGTGGATCAGACAGAAATTAAAACAAAAATAGTGGCACTCCGGGAGTGCCGACAGAATGAAAACAAAACACAAACAGAATACTTTGCCATCACTCACTGACATATCGGATATACATTAAAACCGAGTACATCCCGAGGACAGCCGAACACATCCGAAGCGGTGTCGCTTACAGTAATAGTGGAGCGAATTCAATGGTTTTTCCCATCTCAAAAAATGCCCAACGCGCCTAAAGAAGTTTTCACTTATATAATAACCAGCAGGGGATCAGATCAGGGGATCCGACCGGAATAAATCAAAATCTTGTTATAATACTTTATCTCCAGTCGCCACCCCAATTCGATTATACTTCATCTGACGGAAACAATACAGCTGATTGAAACATGTCCGACCAGGAAACCATGTTTACTGAGGCACGCTAAAAAATGGCGCCCGATGCGTGCATGACAACCAATTGTGTTTATTAGCGAGCACTCACTCCATTGCCGGCTCGATATTGCGGCCAAGCTTAACTGATTCAATTGTTCGAACAAAATGCACAATGTATGCGGTGTAGCTACAAACAATTTTAGTTCGGTATTGGGGAAAAACTTTTTTATCCGCATGAAAATTGGGAAAGTAATAACCGAATTCCTTCCAATGTTCCAATTAAGCAGACATTTTTTTATTTGTTAAAGGCTTGTTTTTGTTCGAATCAAAATGGACGTCGGGAAAAATAAATAATGACAATGCGATATTTGCTAAATGCAAAGTAGTATTGGGTCGCATCCGGTCGCGAATCACTCCGGCTATCAATCTTAATAAACGCTTGAAGCCATATTTTTCTTCGTTTTGTAGGCGCGGCCCGTGTCAATCAATTTGATAGACTGCTGATAATGCCGTGGGGTCACTGGTACTGCAAAGTTCAACCAGCTAAATTGAAAACACTTTTGGGTAACCATGAACATGGCGCGAAGACAGGACACAGGTACTACATGGAAAAGTTTGCGAAAACAAAACAAAACTGCTTTTCATTGTAGTTGTAGTGATTGCTCAGTTGAAGTTCTCGCAAAAAAAGGTCTAGATTTGAGGAAATCTATGTACATTAAGTGGCAACATCATGGTCATTAGAGTACCCTTTCACACTAGAATGAGTCGTTCTAATTCAGGTGGGCGTGCAGGCCTGTGTGCAAGCCCAATCTAAAGCAAGATCTTATATCTTGCTCTGTCAGGTTCTTTACAACATTATACGAGACCGCTCACACTTGGCCGATTACTCTTCCTTTATTTGTTGAATACATCGAAAACAGCTACTATCAAATTTACAATTTAGACGTTAGGGTTTGATTTGTGCTGTGGCTGTAGCCCCGCGTACTCCGAGGAGGCGCGACCAAGGCGGCGCCTACGTCCGGCGTACACAGAAACAATAGCATTGTTCGCTTTGTCTTGCCAGTCCTTTGTGTTTATTTATTGAGACGAACCCACGGCAGCTCGCACAAAACGATAAATAATTGCGTCTGAATTTCGCGGCGAGTGATTATTCAGACATAATGCAGTCGTTGGCGTTTTGATTGGCCTGTCAACGTTAGTTAATTGGCTCGGAAAGGGTTAGTGAATTGATAAATTTATAATGAATGAGCCGTGAGGGGGTTGTAAATGGCGGACGCGATCGATCGGTCTATGGGCTTGAGAAATGAAGACGAGTCTTCAAAATATTATGACTGGCTGACGATAATTGGTTGAAGAGGCAAAGAAATAAAGATATTGCCAAGCTTATTATAATTAAGTAAGTACTTACAAACTTTTAGTTTAAAGATTATCAAGTCTTCTTTAAATCATAACCACCTTGAAATCAAAATCAACTGTCATTTATTCAAACTCGGCTGAGAACTTTTCGAACGTCAAAATTACAAAAGACAGTCCCCAAAAACGCCCGCCCTTCACCACTTCCTAAGTTCCTAGTGCTTTCACTGGGGAGAAGAAGTAGCGCAACAAACTCCCCAGAAGCACAGTTGCCTGTTCAGTTAGAACATACTTAATTGTATACAATAAATATTAGTAGGACTAGGTATGCAAAGTAATTAAAATTACAGGACACGGAACATTAAAATAAATTGTTTGCCATATGTTAGCTAGCCACGCCAATATACCAACAAGTACAATAAAATCTATACGTACTCAAACAAAAAAATTATAAATCAAAATTAAAAATGTGTATTAATATTTTCCTCATTTTAACACATCATTATTGCTTCACTACCGAGAACTTCCTGAAAGCGTGAAATAATACTAATTTCAATTACATGGCTCTGCGATGATATTCAATTCCAAACTAATTATGAATTACTAGCTTCTTCCCGCGACTTCGTCCGCGTGAAATTTCACCCCCCCCATTCACCCCCTTAGGGGATGAATTTTGAAAAATCCTTTCTTAGTGCACCCCTAGACCTCATAAGGAACGTACGTGCCAAATTTGGAATCTCTAGACCCAGCGGTTTGGGCTGTGCGTTGATATGTCAGTCAGTCAGTTCTCCTTTTATATATATAGATAACGATTACTTCGCCTATTTAACAAAGGAAACGGGTAAAATTAACATCAGTCGGATTTATGAAATTCTCTAGCACAAGCGTTACGAAAAGCTTGTTATCCAGTTTAGCATAGGTATCTATACCTTCCTACACAATCTTATTAGATTTTAGCAGACATTTGGTATTTTACTTTAAAGAAAACTTAAGCTTCTTGTCAGTATGCAGGATGGCCAGTTACAAGTTTCATCTAATATAAACAGCGTGAATTTTAATTTATCATTATTAACAATCGAACTTTTAAAAATAAGTTTTACGACAATAAACTAAAAAAGTGGTTACCCATCAAAAACACAATTACTTAACCTTTTTATTCATCCAAAAATCCATCGTCATCAGAAATCCACCGTATACATTACAGCATTGCATAGAAACTCATGACCCATCTTACATTACCTGAGTGTCCAGACACCGACTCGACGGGAACTGATAATAGTCCTGTTCCTGTGACAACAAAATGGCTGATATTTACCCAGTGACAAAAGAGAAAGAAGAACATCAAACTGGCACTTACGCTACTCATAAAGTTACTCAACGAATGAAGTAACAAAGTTAATGTAATAAATTTTCATAATTCCCACCGATACTAACATTTCACAAAAGCAAAACGTTCAAAAAGAATTGAAACAACCCGTCGACCCAACGCTACAGCATGTACGCTATACAAAGCGGGTTTTGAGGGCAAGAGGCGTTACATCTCGAGTGGTTCGCCATCGATGTGACGCGGACAATGCGCTCCGCTCCACACTTCACTTTTTCGATCACTCGTATTTGTAATAGGGGCCTTTGCTTAGCGTTTTATGTTGCGATTTGGATATGGCAGTACTTAGGAGTATTTCTTTTGTCATTTTAAGTGTTTGACGTGTTTTGGATGTGGAAATGTTGAAAGGTTTCCTCCAAAACGGAAAGGTTTAATATCTATAAACGTACAAATCAACAATATTTTCCGTTGAACACTATTTTTTAATATTCGGTATTTCGAATTAATTGAATGATTCAATCAAGCAAAAATCTGGTTATTTAAAAAATGTTGAAATTCAGCATTTTCCTCTCACTATAACCTTAAATCAAGCTTTTGACGTTTAAAAACGGGTATTTTTTTCACCAGAATTTATCGAAATGATATCAAACCTTTTTAAAGTTTCATACTATTTTTGATACCTATAATAACACAATTATTCAAATGCACTTCCTTAATATAGAGTAGCACCTTGAAACTAAACAAGTTCTTATTTGAGGTCTAATATAATTTATGCTCATTATAAGTTTCTAGTATATGAAAAAACAGACAGCTGTGCTGCCTGATTCTCGGCATAATTTGAATAAATGGCTTTTGATTTTGAAAGTACAGACGCCAGCACATCAACCTACTACAACCTGTCAAATTTCTTTAATAGATTTTCAACTTTGTCACTAAAGCATAAGGTTCAAAGTTGATTGGGAAAATTTTACAGTTTCGGGTAGGTTGATGTGCTGGCGTCTGTACATCGATAGATTTACTTATTATTAAATCTTCAAGTTTTGCATCTTCTACTTGATCATCATCATCATTTCAGCTCGGAATCACCTACTGCTGGGTAGGTGGGTACAGGCCTCTACTTATTTCTGTCATACTCCCTGTTTCATGCGTCCCTCTTCCAGGTGTTTCCCGCGACTACTACTAATAATCTTAAATTCAATCATTCATTCATTGACACACACACACACCCACAGACACATAGCCTAGACCGCTGAATCTAGAAGCATGTGATCACTAAGGAAGAATTCTTGAAATCTCATCCACAAATTAAAGGAATTAAATATATACCCATCGGGGTATTTCGATACCGATATTGATACCGATATGAAGCCACACGCGGCACGGTTCTTTTACTCATAATTAGTTACTGTTTCGGATTAGAGAAATATAGTCTCTTTTCATTTTCATAATCAAAACCGGCCAAGTGCGAGTCGGACTCACACACGATGGGTTCCGTACAAACGTGCAATAACTAACACTACATATAAAAAAACACGTTTCTTGCATAAGGACCTCTTTTAATTTATAACTCTATTTTATTTTTGTTATTTGTTGGTAGAGCGGCAATAGAAATGCACACTCTGTGAAAATGTCAACTGTCTACCTACAACGGTTCATGAGATTCCCACATCTCAGGCATGCGTGCGACCTAATTGCAGCGCAGTAGTTCCTCTCGACGTCACTGCGCGTGCCGTATCGCGCCGCGCGGTGCGTGCGCCGTGCCACTTGGCCCCACTCTCCCCTCTCCACTAGGGGGACTATCATAAGTGCTATAAATGTTTATTACTAAAATTTGGGCCAGGATAGAGATGTAAGGGGAGTTTGTGTGGTGTTCAGATTGGGTGTGTCGAATTCTTGGTTGGTTAGGGGAGTGAAAATGTATAATTTCATCGGAAAAGCAAAGGGTTTTTTTTATAAAACGGGAGGATTTTAAATTAATTACAAACTGAATAATTCTGAAGGCCGGAAATCTTTTGCTGTTTTAAAAATCTTGGTTTATACTTTGCAAATAGACTTTAAGGGAGTACACCACCTAAAGCGCGGTCACTGTCGGGCTGCATAGAAAAAAAAGAGAGGCGCGATGACACAACCCTGGTAATTTATTGCAAAATATGAAGCAATTATCTATTTACAAAAAATCAGAATGATTTTCTATTAGTATGGTTTTTATTATAAAATGAAAGTTTTTAGAGGTATCTTCATGATTTTTTCTATCGTATCAAATTAGTTGTATTATGTTTTCAACACAGTATCTACCTAGATATCCTGTCATATATTTTTGATTTTGTTTATTGTAGTCGATCATAGACTTTTAGGCATTATAAAACTTGCTTTTTTTACGTTTAGGTCCTTACTGCTGAACGCTGAGTTTAAAAATGATGAAAATAATAAAACTCATCATGTTATTTGCGTCTGATTATTTTAGAATGCTATTACGTGGGACTTAAATATAACTAGTGAAATCTGGGTGTACTATATGTAGGTACACTTGCCTAACACTTTGGGGATTAGAGGCGTCCCGTTATGTTGTTGTTGTATGTCTGAGGTGACCCCAGTGCGAGTCAGGAAGAAGCATTTGTTTTAGGTTTTAACATTCCATCATTCCCATTAGGTATACTATGAACTTTTCCTTTTGCACTCTTTCAAAATTCCACTACAAGTACACACACACGGCGTAATGAAGTAGTGTGTAATTACCGGTGTGGAGAACGAGAGTACCTCCCCCTCCACCCCCTCTTCACCCGGTTCAAACACTTCATTACCGGTATTACCGCCACGATACGCTGATCACGTCATAAAATACAGCTCACTGATGAACGCTCGCGCGTCTTTTTAAAAGACTAGCGGCTTAATTCCCAAGAGCTCCTTGCCGTTTTAAGTCTTATGAAGTCTTCGCCAAAGGCTATATAGTACAAAAATTAGTTTGACCGACAATCTCCTCTGATAGTTTGAGTCACAATTCTGTCTTTGGAAGTTTCTTTCGACTCGGATTGCTCATTATATTGTCGATCAATTGTATCTATTTTTATGTGCCTGCAAAACCTTGAATTATCAGGTACCTAGGCGGTAGCCTAGTCGCGAGTAGGTATACTCGCGACTCACCCCTATTTTGCGCGGCGGAATGGCGACTGGTGACGTATTGAGATTTCTGTGATATATCTAACTAAACCCGCCCCTAAGACGACCCACTGACCAGTTCCCATTTATTCAGCACGTGTATCTAAAATTGAAAACAAAACATAGTCCATAATAATTCACTGAAACTATTTGAAACTTGTATTTTAACAACTTTAATAATATCGTGTGAAGTATGTTAAGGCTCTCCAAGTTTCAACTTTTAATATAGCTCACCTGAACTTTGTCGCTGAGAACTTTTTATTTTGATGGAACTTAGCAATTTTCTAATTTTACCAAGCATACTCATCAATCTTTTTATACCTGCTATTTTTTTTTTATTCATGCCTCAGTCTGCTTAAACTCTTTAACATTAACGTCTATTCCCAAGAAATGCAAAAAAAAAATGGAACTGGCATTTTTGGTTGCTGTATCAAATACTAAACTATAGAGGGTCAAATTAGATTAGCTAGTGAAACTCTGCAGGCGTGATAGGTATCGATATCTAAATTTGATGTCTTTTTTTGGGGTCAACAACCGCTGTTATGTATTGTAATTTGAAGTATGAGTTGAGAAAATCTGTTTTTTTTCTTTTATCATGTTTATTTTTGTACCGATACCCTTAACGTCTGCGGAGTTTCGCTATATAATTTAAATTGACCCTGTGTTCATATGTCAAAAAAACTTTTTTACAAAAAAAACAACCGACTTCCTAAAAAAACACTACAAAGTGAAAAATAACTTTAATTTCGGAAGTCGGTGTCGTTGGTTCCACATTTTCGTTTTTTTGACACCGACTTCCGAAATTAAAGTTATTTTTCACTTTGTAGTGTTTTTTTAGGAAGTCGGTTGTTTTTTTTTGTAAAAAAGTTTTTATTTTTCGCTTTTTAGTTGTACCTACCCCATAATACAAATTCATATAACACTACTTGCTATGTGAATATTAGTGACAGGAAGATAAACATCATTAATTTAAACTAAGTGGAAAACAAACGTATTGTTGAAGCTAATTCCAAAACTACCCAAGCAAAGTTCATACAATTTATATGGGACCACCTCTGAAGCATACCTTATTCATTAATTAGACTAGATGCTGATAATCCTGGCTGCGGCATCAGGCCAAACTTATGTCAACATTGCATTGAACTTAAAATTTAGTCCTGTTTAAAATGAGCCCAAACACGACTACGGTGCTGTAATTTCAAGGTTTGTACTTTTTCTGATGCTCCTGGCTTCAGCATCAGGTCTCGGTGTTCCTCATTAACAGTACGTTTATCCACACATCGAGCCCTTTTCAATGAGCCTAAACACGATATATCTGCTGTTAGTTGTCGAGGAGTTAGGTACTCTGCAGACTATCCTGACTGCAGCATCAGGTCATGACTTGATGATCATGAGACCAAATGTGGCAAATGCCCTATCAAACATCAAAACAATTTACTAAAACAGTCCTTGCCTGTTCGAGTAACTTTTTACTGTTAAGGAGTTGTACCTTCCATCATCAGCCCAGCTACCTGAGATGGTGACAACCATACGCAAATACACAAGATACTTCATAAAATATGCGAAAAACAATAAGTGAGCCTATAAAATTTGAGGGTTGCCCTCGATTTCTCTAAGATCCCATCATCAGATCCTAACTTGGTGACAATGGGACCACCTCAGAACTATCTACTTTCGAACAAAAAAAGAATTTTGAAAATCCGTCGACAACTGGCGGAGTATTCGATGAACAAACATACAAAAAAAAAAAAAAAAAAAAAAACATACAAACAGCCGAACATAGTACCTCCTCCTTTTTGTGAAGTCGGTAAAAAGCACTAAGCTTGAGAGTAAGTAGGGATTTAAATGAATAAGTAAATTATTTTTCACATAAACTTTGATGTCACTTAAGCTGTTGCCTGTTTATCATTGTCCATCAGATAGAACAGCCACACATTATAATGAAGCATGAACCACAACACACCGAAACAGCCTCTCTGTTGAGCTCCGCACGGAATTCGTGATGACGTCACTTAGCAGGCGCCGTATTATGTATTTTAAACGGCTTCATCAAAGTCCTCTTAATTGCTCACATCACAACATTTGTTATATGTATACAAACTTCATATATGTGCGCTAGCTAATGCACACAGGGCGACACATCCAGCAATACATTTCCAGTTTGAGCAGACCTCGCATTATATAGGTTTTTTTTACAATCAGAAGTCAGCATGTACTGGTTATGTTGCTTGATGTGTAGCCGTGCGTACCTACAATAGGGATGCAGGGGTGAAACAGGACGAAACTTTAAAAGAGTTTTTAACGTTGAAATAATATAGTTTGTTGCCAACAAGGACACTTAATCGATCATTATAATACAACAAACATAGTAGAGTCCTTTTTGTAAAAAATATTCAAATGAACGAATTCGAATGTTTATTGTGAACGCACACTTATTGTCTTTGGTTATTATCATTTGTCCTGCATTAAGATTTCCCATGTATGTATTGTGACACTAAGTGAGCTTCGCAGTTTCTTTTGCGAGTTTTTCTCCATAATAATTACTAAAACTGGTATAATTTTAGTAAGTTTTTATGTTCTTTTAGTTTGATAACTAAAAATAGACAAAGATTGTGTCCTTTTATCTTGTTAATCGAAAACCAAACACGGTAAATTATCTAATAGAGCATCGTAAAGTATACGTGAGGAATAACTCAATTTATTATAACAAGTGCTACACTATATTTCTCACGGAACCTTATTAATGTGTTACCTAACATGTGTAGGTACACATGTATTACATAGTATGTACTCTTCGCTTTGCCTAGTGTGTGCTCTTTATAAAATATGCTGTTCAAGAAACTGTTATAATTTATAATCATTTTCAAGCAACTATTTTTAGTTTATTAAAATATGTTTGTACTGAAATTGAAATAAAAACGTAGTGGTTTTAATTAATTTCAATAAAAAGCAGTGGATTCCACAGTTGTACAAAGAGGTAGATAGTTTTCCCTAGCCAATCATCAATTTCAGGTGTTTTCCTCCACTGACCGCATTTTGTTGACCTTGTACTTCATTATGCTATTTTTCTCTTTATGTTTACCATCCAATTTTCAGGATAATATTTTAATAATCCGAGAGTACCTATAGCACGAAACAAGGTATTAGCCTTGAGCCTCGACTACAGCCTGGCCAGTTCTCCCGAGTATCGTAAAAGGCAATAGGCTATACACGTCTACATTACTGCTTTAATAACATCTGGAAACAGTATAGTCCCTGAAGACTTCAGACTTTTCAGGGTCATTTACCTTTTTTATGTGAAAATAAGTAAGCCACTAGGTTCACCTAAAACTTACCCTGTCTTACCAAAAGGTATCGTGTCACCCAGTAACTGGATTGTGGAGGCCAGATATCACTCCATATAAAATACAGGTATTCAGCTGCATCTGGTCAGACTGGAAGCTAACACCAGCATAGTTGAGAAAAGACTAGGCAGGGTTAGGTACCCACAGTCTAGCTGCTTGAATATCGTTTCCGCCTCTGCTATGTATGTTCCTGCAACACCAAAAGGTTTTATAGATGCGCTGCCCATAACTGTGAAGTATCTCCTGACAGGAAGTCCATATTTTCCAAATTTGATCACAGCGACGCTGCTTATCAGCAGACATATAGTAGCTAGCTGCTGTCCACGACTTTCTCTGCATGTATTTCGTATTTTATTTTTAATATAAATACACAGGATGTAAAGCAGCCTATGTCCTTCTTCAGGCCCTAGCCTACCTATTTGTCAAATTTCACAACGATCCATTTAGTGGTTTCATAGGCGACAAAAGACAAGTGATAAATGATTTATTTCTGTAAGTAGGTTTGTACAAACAGTTTTACACATGAATCATATTTAAAAAAGTAGATGAGGTCGGCGATTCCTATCCAACTACTCTCGGAAGAAAGGCCGCAACAAACCCAAAGGTCACAGTCTCTTTTAAAGTCCAGACATGAAAAGGCCCATTCAGATTGGTGGTTCTGAAATGGTATTTTGAGGAAAGAACCACACAGATGGAGTGGAACTGTCCAGTCAGTGCACGCATTCATTAGTAATCGTGCAGCTCAACTCAGAACTTAAGGAGCTCCACGATTTGACGAACAAAGAAAGTAAATTTGGGTAGGCCGCATAAAGAACTCAAACTGCCAGATGATCATTAAAAGCTAACCGAAAAGAAAAAACGTATGCGGTCGGAGGACCCGTGGTTCCTTATGCAATACACACACTCGTATATAATAGAAAGAGGCAGTATGGTAACAGACAGACAGAGTTACTTCCGCATTCATAATATTAGTACGGAGTGGGTCAACTTTTGACTGTTCTACAAATATTAAGTAAACTCTTTGCTACCAGGGCACTATAAAGTCCAAGAGCATATAAAAGAAAACTAACGTCATGCTCAAAGCCGTTTAATCCCTTAAGACTTCAGCACACAGCACGTGTTAGCTTAACTGCTGGCCGAGCAGTTTGTGTGTCTAACAGTTTGTTGAAACAGCTCGTTCGTTGAAATAATTAGATTATAACTGTATGGTCTAGTGGGTGCAGATGCCAAGCTTATGGACCTGGGTTCAATGACTAGGTGCTACAAAATTGAGGATTTAATCAACACAGACATCAGTATCAAAATGTGTCCTGACAAACAGAAGATACATAAATCCTAGAATTGTGTCACCCGACGTGATGACGTAATCCTCGAACACGACACCCATCATCGGTGGGACCTGCCATAACCGGGAAATACGTGGAATATCGGATTACTTATACTGTCACCAGAGTGAAAGATATATGGATGTCACTGTTCCTGAAATAGTAAGCCGTGAAACCCCCTCACTCTTAATGAAAAAACAATTCCAACCAATAACTAAATAAATCGATTATCTGAATAATTAAAACAGACGTATTAACTCTAAGGGAAGGCGTCGAAGAGTAAACAACAATGATAAGGGATACCTAAGTGGACGTCGGCTCAGTGAGGCACGAACAGCGCGCTCCGCCATTCAAACGATAGCGCTCACAAATAAATATAAAAGGCAACTCCTGTTTGAAGACAAGTACTGCTTCACTCGTATAGAATGATTGCATGGAAACCAAAGGAAACGGACTTTGGTGAAGGACCATTGAGTCCTCTACGTGGTAAAAATCGTTCAATACCTTCCGAGATTAACCAGAATTTACGGATTAATGTGAGCAAGACTTCCATTTGTAATAATTAAAGTAATAACATGAAGAAAAACTACAAGACTGGCAGTTATGTTACAAAGTTCCTTTATTTGGACATCATGATTGTTTCAGTTGCAAATTCAAATTTACGATGCGCGAGTAAAAACAATATTAATAACCAAATTACAGAACTTAATCAATTAGGTGCGGAACAAAGTAACGGTCATTAATTATTTGAGCACAAAATTGCGATATAAAACAGTTAAGATGGATCAACTGCGGTTTCTTTAACGCGATTATGAATATTAATTAGGGTGGTCCGACGTCCGGAAGACGCGGCCGCGACGCCGCCGAGCCGCAGGCGCCACGCAATCACCCCGTAGCCGCCCGCCGGTAAACAAAAGCAGATGCCCCAATTCTCTAAGTGCTAAAGAATTGTCTGGTTACACCACTTCGCCGGATGCGTCGTCGGTTGATAAGCTCTTTTGTTAGCAGCACAATGGCGACTGTATCTGGTGTTATTTAAATTAAGGATAGCAGCGACGTCGCCGCGTGATTCGGTTGTTGCTTGCATTTTGTTTGATAAGGTGCCAACGCGGTGTTCTGTGAGCTGGAAGAAGAAACTTAAGATTAGCGATGAAAAATCAACATATAAAATGTCTAACCGTAGGACGTTACAGCTAACTGTTGGCAGATTTAGTTGTTGCCATTCGCGATATCGTGCCGACATTAGCAACACCCCATAAACCCTATTCTAAATCCTCATTCTCATGTTTCTTTGCAGTTTTATTCGGGCTAAAAATAATCGATCCTTAACTTCTAAATAGATAAAGAATTTGACCTCAAGCAACAAAAGAAAACTTTAATAATAGTCCAAATTTATAATGATCGGACAAAGTCTTCCCCTAATTGCTGTAACAACACTGCACTTACATGCCTTGTTCGACAAACGAGCACGATTCCTATTTTTGTTCCAAGTTTGTTGTAAAACATTAATGAAGATGAATGTGGCTGGATGATCGGAGCACAATTACAGCCTCATCTGGTCCATGGGGGAGGAAGCCATCCCCTTAATATCACCATATTTCACTCTTAAACAATTGCGGTATTTCGTGATTGATTGCCGGTACTGCTGCCGCGATACAAGAACGAACAGAAGGGCCAGTCTTGATTGATATAGAACTAAGATGATTCACGAGCATTGGGCTGTAACTGTGTAGCGTACACAAGAAAAATCATACAATAGTAATTTGTTTATTGCATTCTTGAAACATTTTTGGGTCATAAGGTTCGATGTTGCAGTGCAAAATAATGTTCAAATAAGTAATAGAGATGGGAGAGAACTCATGCGTGCCCATGCTGCGAAAGTAAGCAATTTGAGGTGACATGTGGTTTAAAGCTGTGTTGTGCTGTGCAGTTATTGGTTTTCTTACAGCAATGTTCATCTGACCGACCGATGTTGTCCGATGTTGTGGACCGACGACCTTGTGAAGGCCGCAGGAACCCGTTGGATGCGAGAAGCACAAAACCGGTCGAAGTGTAGGTGCTTGGGGGAGGCCTATGTCCAGCAGTGGACGTCTTTTGGCTGAATTGATGATGATGAATGTTCATCTACACAGCTAGGTTTCGAGTACACCTTCTGAGTCAATTCCCTGCCATCTGCCACCGAGCAGCTAATTAATTACTTGGTATGACATTACCTTTCGTAATACCGCAGTTTGTAACACTCAAGTATTTTTAGCATGAGTAATGCGCGAACCAAAGATTTACTCATAAGCCTCCGTTGTAGGTTGTTTACTGAATTAAGTATATTAAATACCCGGCTCTTGGCGGGCGGTATCGTTACCGGTATTGGTTTACTTCACAAGAAAAACGGATAAAACCAGCTAAGTTGTTACGAGTTAAATATTTTCAAAGTAAAATTGAGTATTTACTTACATCTGAAAGACAAATCTCACGGTTTCTTCGTGAATACGAGTATCGTTATTATTTCATCATCATTATTAGTTGTGCATCCTCGGTTATAAACAAAACAATGAACCCTGGATGCAGCTTGCATAGTCTTGTACTCGTATTTTTCCCACCACCTTCAAACTGTAATATCATTGCAGCTTGATGACATAAACACTTAAAGCAGTGCTTCCCCGTAAAAACTTTTTCACTGGTGCTTTCCAGTTTCTCATAACTGCCACTTATATAATTAGGCAACTTTACTCAATAAATCACTAACTTTTATCGAATCACTGACAATACCTACAATCCCGGTAAATACCGCTAAATATTTGTCTCTATTATCGGTATT
Organism: Hydraecia micacea; assembly: GCA_914767645.1. NCBI lineage: Eukaryota > Metazoa > Arthropoda > Insecta > Lepidoptera > Noctuidae > Hydraecia > Hydraecia micacea. The sequence continues at coordinate 20,354,961 of OU611778.1, forward strand.
CAGGTTCTAATAAACCTTCAGGGCGGTACATGTTTAGTTGGGAGCCTGAAATTTGCACAAGGAAGCCGTATTATAAACCTATAATCTAGAACATTTTCAGCTATTAGCGAACAATGCAGTTCATTATGAACAATGACTTAATTTTTGTGGGTGGAAGATTGCTCTGTCCGCTTTTGTTACTTTTTTATTAAATTTTCTGGAGATATGGGAATTAAACTATACCTGCTGATATTTATGAGATGCATAGTTTTTGCAAAAGTATCAAGCACTTGGAAATGTTAAAGCACGATTCAGCGTTAAAGTACAGACGAAACTCAACTAAATTGATTAATTAAGTATTTTAAGAAAATAGCTACCTAGTTATCTATTCTTCTACTTATATATTCAGATTTCATGTATAATTTTGTTTTAACTTTAGTTTCTATGATTTAGATTTTGAACTGTATAGCTGCTATGTATCAAATAAAAATTTTTGTTGTGCCCTAACAGGGTCTACAACGGCTCTTAGCTCTAAGCCTTTTGTAAACATCTTTTTACCGATTATCTTGTGGAACGCAAAATAAAAGAATATGAATTGAATAATTTAATATTTAGAATCAAAATGCAATTTATCTCCAATTAGAAGTTATTCGAAACATTATTTCAAATTAAACACCAGTTTAATCACAAAACGTTCCAGATAACAATTACCAAAACATTATAATCAAATAATCAATCACACGGCGAGCGCATCAACTTCAAAAAAAGCCATTCACGTCAAACTCCTATGTCCAGCGACCACCATCTTCCATACTGCAACTACCGCTACCACGTCTTTGACGCAGGGTCCATCGAAAACGTAATACATGCCCGTCGCGGCTCGCTGCGATTGTGATGCATAGGGCGCGCGCCGTGGCCAGCTAGCGATGTATGTCACCCGCGTGATTTAAATCGCAATCGGGCGCGACCGAGGTGTCAGCCCAACAATGCGCCACTCGGCAGTAATTAAAAGCATGGAGGCCGCACGTCACACCGACACACACACTCCATTTGTTAATTGGAACCCGTAAAGATACACGACTCGTTTGTGTCCCACAGGCGGCGCCGGCCGGCGACCCATCGCTTGCCTTACAATGATTCGCTTTATTTTAGGTTCACTCTACTCTGGTTGACTTGACGCGCGAGCAAAATTGAAGTAGAACTATAATAAAATAACAATATCATCTTCAATGACAATATCATTCGCAAAATCTCGTAGTGGCTTTTAATAATACCTATTGCTACTGGTTTTATGTACTATCAGGGAAATTAATTGTTAAGAAAAAAATTGTACCCTTCAACTTAGCTTTATAAATAAATAAATGGTTATAAAACATCAAGTACAGAAATGTACAGAGGTGGACTTGTTGCTATTTCAAACAACCGTCAAAGAATGATAGTTGTGATTTGAATACACGGACAACTTAAATCGTTGTCAATTTATTTATTTATTTTATTTTATTTATTTATTTATTTATTTTATTTTATTTATTTATTGGCTTAACAATTCATTTTCCTGATATTGCAAAACAAATTAATTCTCAGCAAAAATCTAAAATGTTAACACAGTGAACAGGCAAATTATGTTCATATTTGCAAAATAATACTCTAGATACAATCAGAATACACGAAATAAACGCACGGTGAGCACAAGTGGTCAGTAATCGTGCTCGTCCGAGCATTCCTGCATCCTGAGCACACTCGGGCATAACGGACGCTCAATTATCGAGCATTCATCTCGGAGACCTAATCGCGATGCAGCCACTATTTATTTATATGTTAGGGATGTTTATGGCTGTGGAGTGTGAAGCTTGAATGTTTATCGATTTCTATTTTACTATTACAGTCAAAAGCGCAGCTAGTAAGCGAGGATTTAATTTCAGATTTGTTTCATAAGTACATCAAGATCTTTATTACTTTTACAGCAGCCTCATAATCGCATTCATACAAATAAATGGCACAAAACATTTTTTAACTCTATTCGTCGTTGTCACAAAACGCTTGCTGAAGTATTTTACTAGATAGCCAAAAAGGCAGTTTCTAGTGGACTCGTGGAGCCATTTTCCGTGAGGGTAGTTTGGTCCGCAATCACATCGCCTTCTCAGACGGGGTCACGTCTTATCCAACAGTAGTGCATGTTTATTCTCAAATACCTCGTGCATTTCACAAAATGGTGGATGACTGCATTTTTAAAGAGTTGAGTTTGGAAAATGTAAATTGTCTAAGCCGTTCAGCAGATTTTAATGTAACTGAATACATATGTATACCTAAGGCTTTGTATAACATTAGCATTTTAATGCTGCTAATAGTGATTTTTTTTATTGTTTTATTGAGAATTACAAAATTTTTAGTTTCGTGCGTAGATACAATGTGATCGTAGCGCTGCTACGGCGTAGCGTACGTGTGACGTAGCATTGGTGCAAATAATGGCATATCATAGAATCACATATTTTCTAGTCTACTGGTTCCACTTCTACGAAAAATAAAATATAGGCGACAAGCGGCGCAGCGCCGTCTAGGTCATAAACAATTCGTTTTATAATTTAACATTCAGTGCTTACGGCCTATAATCCGCGTTACGTAGGCAATTATTGATGCGTAATTAAAAGCTGGCTGTACCCACGCTAATTGGCACTATGTAAGTGGACAGGCAGCCAGCAGTTCACGGCAGCAATCCGGCACACCGGCACCGCCGACCGATTAATTAACACTACTTCATAAACGACTCTTTTCGACGTTCATTCATTAATGAGTTTTCATGACGCACTCATTTAATTTCGTTAGTATTTTAATTTTAACATGCTGGAATGAGTGTGGATCGAAAATATTTACATTAACTATTCGATTTTCCGATAAATGCCGACTCTGAAAGCCTTCACTCTGAATTCTTCTGAATTTGCTTCATTTAATACACTTCATCAGTTCATGATTACGATGTTGATAGGGCTGTAAGCCGTAAAAGCGCAAATGAGTTTATAAATGAATCTCTGATGGTATGTTATATTTGTTTGTTGATTAAATTCGTCAATAATCGACAAACGTGACAATAAACCACGCTTAAGCATTATTAACTACTTCTGTTGTCATTCATTTTATGTAAAAGCGCTTATACTTATTAATAATTAATTTAAATTCAGTCAAAAAAGTATCGGGAATGGATGATTTGTTTATGGTTCCAAATTATTTTTTTTTTTTGTTGTTAGATGGGCACAACTGTTTTCCATTTTGGCGCGGAGTTTGAGTTGCATCTGTCATTTAGATTAAAAACAGTGCTGTTTTTAGTTAGATCATATCTAGTGTGTATTGCAAATTTCATAATGGACAAAAACATCGAAAAAAGAGTTTCGTGTTCGAAGTCACTGAAAATGTTACAGAAGGTTTACTTACGGTGAATCGACTTTATTAAAAAATGTTACAGAAGGTTTACTTACGGTGAATCGACTTTATTAAAAAATGTTACAGAAGGTTTACTTACGGTGAATCGACTTTATTAAAAAATGTTACAGAAGGTTTACTTACGGTGAATCGACTTTATTAAAAACACGTGCTTAGTGGTACACAGCATTCAAAAGCGGTCGAGATATGCTGGAAGATTTGCCTCGCCCTGGTAGGCCATCAACGTCTTCAACTGAAGTTAACATCGCAAAAGTGAAAGAAATAAGTAATGACTGAAAATCCTCATTCAAGTTTGAGAGAGATAGCCGCTGAACTTTCCGTGTCTCAAGAGTCCGCCGTGTGGCATCACGTCAATGTAGAGATACGGCGGTGGGGTATTATTTTTATTATTATTTCGTATTACATTTATCAATAATTACTGATGCAAACATAATCCAACTCTATTCATTGCATAAAAGACGGACGTTTTTGACGCTACGACTGCAACGGCTTCTAGAAAAGCGGTGACCGCACATAACGGCCACAGTGACGGCTGTCATGACAATGATGACAGCGACAAATGTTTGTGCGGTCACCGCTCTTTTAGGAAGCCGTAAAGAAAGAAAGAAAAGAAAGAAAGAAAGAAATATATTTATTTAGCACAGACCAAAAGACACACAAAACACCCAGATACATACATCAGATAAAAACAAACAAGAAAAAAAAAACAATAAAAAAATAATAACAATTAAAAAAGATAATAAAAAAGAAACCCGGAAAGTGTGCCTCACGGCTGCGCTAAAAAGGCCGTAGTAACAAAATATGTAACCACAAATTGACATTTCAATATTTTCGAAACATGTCCGAATTATTTATTCTATTAGCCCAAATGGACCTTGGACATGGCGTGATATTGACGTGTAATACAAATGGCCGCGGTCGCTGCTCCAATGTCGGTGATTAAAAAATCATTCATCTCGAGAAGACGGCGCGTGATGTACCGCGGGCGACATCTCTGGCGCCTCCTCATTAACGCAACTTCGGCGATCGCTCACAACCATGCTGACAGATAGGGCTGACGGTTGTTATCTGTATTTATCGATTTTCATCAAAGTGACATGAAAAAAAGTCATCAGAGAGGGTTTAACTTTCATTTTACTGCATGCTTGAGGTGTCTGTTAGGATATCCTTAAGATATCGGGAACAGTGTTATGTTACAAGATACTACAATAACTTCACCATTGCTAACACAAAACCCAATACCTTAACGTTATACGTTTATAAACATAACTAGGCTAATAAGCCCATTACATTGCAATTCCTGTGTCAACTTTACATAAACGCAAATCATAGTTATCGTCCTAGAAGCCACGTAGCTGTACTCCCAAGAATACTATAGTCATTGAATACATAATAAGTATCCACAGAAACACTCCAACTAATTCCATGTATCTTCCGAATTATTGATGCTACAGCGAAGCCCTATTAACCTACAGATAAGAACGTGACTGACATGAACATGACAGATACATAATATTACAGACATGATATTACTATATTCATGATATTCGTATCGTGAGCACCGGCCCTGCACTGCTCGGCAGTGACACACGCCAGGCATCTTGTTACAAAGAACCTTTAGAGTGGTATCTTTGTTATTTATTGTTATTTACAGGTAATTCATAGTTGCAAAATTAAATATCGCAGTCCCAATAAAGTAAACACGGGTCCGGACCCCTATTTAAGAATAAAGCAAGTTTATTATTAATTTCCACAGGTAAAAATTTCACTGTTTCAAAATTATTATAATCGACGGAAAAAGTTGTAGCAATCCATACAAATGTTATCTATACATTAATGAATCATTCCTACAACGTGCCAACAACCTGGCGTGTTACGCTTTAATGCAAAATGTATCAAAGCCATTATTTAAACGATTATTTCTCGCAAAAACGTGCTTCAACAAATCTCTCACAAACACTTTAATAAAACGCAAATAAAACGAACAAAACCTGCACGTGCATCACTCTTTGTAAAACAAAACCGAACCGTTTGCAACTGAATAATAGAGACAAAAGATTTGAACAATCCCCGTAAGTTTGTCTGAATGGATCGGCTAGACAGACAGGCTAAACAGATGCTGGGGACATAATTAATAACCTAGGTGTACAAAGCGTCTAGTGTCTGCGGAGTTCTGGCACAATGGGTTACGTAGGATTACCCTGAATGGATTTAACACACCGACGGCGGATAATACTGGCACAGATGTACAAGTGAACGAAAGGACTGCGACCCAGCGAGTTTAAATTATAACGTCTGGCGAAAGGACCTGTGATTTATTTGGCAGGTGCCTCGTGGGCTACGGTACCTGTAGTTGGTCCTTTGGAAGGCGTTAAAACAATTTTGGGATCCTTCCTGTTCTAATTAAGGGACTTTGAAAATATTTTGTTCAAATAGAGAATTTTAGTTGAGTAAAACAAATTAGTTTTTTTTCTTTAACTTTTTTAGCAGTTTTTATTATTAAGTAGGAATATCTTTTTAAGGTCAAGCAACTAAAGTATTCACTTTCAAAAGTCATGTAAAACTAAACAAGAAACGATTAATTTTTAAATCCAACTATTGACATTCTGGAAAGCCCAATTTGAAGACCTCTCGTCACCACTCGATGCCAAGTTGGCTTTGTCTCCAAATCTCATACACATACTCGTCACAGCATATTACATCGCATACATACAAGGCGTATAATTGTGCGAATGTTGAGCCAAGTTCTACCGAATCCCGGGGCTCCGAACTTAGATCTCCGTCGACTTCCGAATCTCGTTATCATACTAATGGACTCCCGGGGAGTGTACATTATTGTATTGTTGTCTCGCTCTGGGGACCGTCGGCCGGTTCGAGCTGGTATAACTACAGCTGCATCCTTCACTCATGTGTGGCTTGATTAGCTTGGACCAACGCACTCTTTGGAGTTTTCTCTTAAAGTTTTCAAATACTACAATCAAATAGTTCATTGTTTTCTATAAAAGCTTTAATAGATAGACTAGACTTTGGTACAATACTCATAGCAGTATGTTTCAAATTGACTGGAGTCATTTTATTGGATTCGCCGTTCAAAAAAAGTGAAGGGATTTAAAGTCCGCGGGAGACGCTCCGGGCGTCGGGAGCCGCGTGACGACTCCCGGCCACCGTAGGCGCGGGCCTGCGGACGGTGAGTAATGGGTAGCTCACCGTCCGATCAGGACCAGGCCCGTGCCGTGGCGCGTATGTGTTCCACGCGCGTAAAGGTGGATCCACACATTGCGAGCATGCGCTCCGCACGGCGCACAACGCATGCCTCGGCTTGAGGCGTGCGTGTTGACAAATTATACCAACATATGCTCGGGTCGAGCCATCGCGTGCGAAGCAAATGCTCGAGGCAAGTAGGCGCGCAGACTTGGCAAGGCATGCGCTCCGCACGGCGCACAACGCACAGCGCGTGTGCGCCGCACACGCGCTATTCGCTGTGCGCCGTGTGGCGGCCGGCTCATTGCGAGCAGTGCGTTGCGTTTGGATGGTTGTGTCCGCCTCGCTGCGGATGTACGCGCGCATTATGAACGACAAAGAAATGTTAAGAAAAGCAGTTTTATTATACGAAAGTAATAGATTATTATGGGATCCTAAACATAATCATTATTTTAATAAAAATAAAAAAGAAGACGTATGGCGTTTTCTTTCCTTTTCTTTTCAATAATTGAATTAATAATTATAAAAGCAGCAGCGGATACGCGCACGCGATGCAAAGGCGCCATCTTGACTGCTGCTGTGTGGGTTGGATCGGCCCGAGCATGCGCTGCGCGCTGTTTGGCCCGAGCAAACGCAGTTTCATTTTCGCAGTCGAGGCGTGCGTTGATATTCTACGCGGCGCACGCCTCGAACGTGCATGCGCGGCTACGTCCACACCTAACGTAATGCTCGCACTGAGGCACTTTGATCTTGAAGCATTTGCCGACATACGTTGGCTCGCCCTCGCGCGTGCGGAGCGCATGCCTCGCCACGAATATACAGGTCCACACTTGGCGAGGCATGCGTTGTGCGCCGTGCGGAGCGCATGCCTCGCAATGTGTGGATCCACCTTAATAGATTATCCTAATTGTAGGTAGTGTTATTGTTATCATTTTACTGTTAAAACTTGATAAAATAGTAATGTTTTGCATAACTTAAATATTAAGGAATAATGTAGCAAAACATAGAAAATATTCCAAACGGATATCCACCTTTTATGTCGTTGATATTTTAGATGACGGTAGATAGAAACGTCAAAGTTGTTCTGTTCACGACTATAAAAGGAGGAGCTCCCAGTGGCGGGGATCATTCTTGTTCGAGACATCGAGCAGAACGGAGCTCCGGCCTACAGTCAGTTGATTAGTACTAGTGACGTTATTATGTGGAATAAATCAACCAGATGTCATGTAAGTTAATTGATATTATTATCTTGATTATTACTGATAACTATGGTTTCTGAAAATGTAATATTATGGCCAATAATGCCAATTTTTTAAAGTGTATAATGTAATATTCATAGCTATTGTTATTATGTTGCTATTATTCTGAGTTCTCTTGGACCATTGTCCAAGAGGTATATATAATTAATTGTTTTTAAAATAATTATAATTTATGGCAATATAAGTTTGTTGATAGAATAATTTAATACTGTTTCCATGGAGTTTCTTGTCGTTCTTCTCCATGATGACCTAGATTTGGAACGGACTACTAGTTTTCTGATTAATTACTGACAAGCCTAAATTGAAATAAATGTCAAGCTTGTCTTTCTGTGCTTTATTTAATAAAATCCTTTCCCTACATACCATATTCATAGTTACTTTTACACATATTAAGTAACTAGTAACCATTCTGATATTCAAAGCTTTATATTTGGGTAATATATGTATACATATAAACTTTTGTACATAGATTATACTTTATTTTCTAACACGCGCCTCAAAGAGATGTCAGCATAAAGAAAGGGGCCCGCTAGGGCCGATGCCTGCCGGGGTAGCGGGATCGTCCGAAAGGGTTACCACTGCCCCGGAACAGAAAGGGCTAAGGAAGGAACACGGGTGGGTTTTAGTCAGTAAGAGTCCGACACTCCCTTCCGCTCCACCCAGAGCGGGAGGAGTCATTAGATGATTTCCCATCCAAAAAAAGGGATTTAAAGTACCATGACCAGTTCGTTGTTCCGACTTTTTGGTTAGAATCTAAAATGGATGGCAGTAAGATTTTGAAGTTTTGAGACAAGACTCAGTGTGTTGTATACTTGAGTATTAGCACAACTTTATACATGTTTTCGACAATTTTAGTCTGTCCTGGCTAATTATGATATTCGGGAGTTTTCATTTTAAAAACGTTACAGTCCCTTTTAATAAAAATGAGGGCGAACTAACGTTATTAGCAATGCGCTATCCAATGACATCAATAACAGAGCGAAATAAGCAAAACATACATTTTTTTTCAAGGATTTATCAAGGACAATTATTGTCTAATTGGATTATTCTGCACATTAGGAAAGCCCTTTTTCCCCTAATGATCTAGCTGGTTGACATCAATAGCACTAACAGTATCTCCTTGTCCGCAGCGGGCGTCAGGACAGTGGACGTGCAGGCGGTGGAAGGCATGGTGGCCCAGTTCCCCTGCGACCTGGGCACCGCCGCCAACGACAAGGTCTACATGGTGTTCTGGTTCAGAGATGACGCCGGGATACCACTGTACAGGTACGTCACCTAGATTTCTATTAGATGTTAAGAAGAACTTATATACTGACTGTGATGGTTCGTGGTTTATTAACGACGTATTTTCAGTTGTGATTGGATTTCAATTTTTATTCACGACTTCATAACTTATAGGTATTTAATACAATAATTAGTTTGCTAAAACAAAAAAGATTTTGTCAACACGGCCCAACATTTATAACCTGTAGTGTTGCTCTAAACCTGTAAAAAAGCAGTACCCTATTATGTAATTGTATAAACAGTTGTTGATTGTTCAACAAATTACTGAACGTTGCCGGTTGATTTAATAAGTATATCTAAACATGTTGTCTAGACTATAGCTGTTGTATTAGTACACAAGAAAGTTACACAGCCTTCCAGTTACAAGTACAACATCATTAAAAAAGAAAACTACCAATACTTTTCTCATAAACCAGTCTGCTCAAAATTCTAGACAGTCTTTCCTTCGAAGAACTATTTTCAAAAGAAAGTGTTTTTATTAGCTGTAGGCCTGTAGGTACGTAAAAGTTCGTGTAAAACTTAAAAGTAGGGTAGTTAGGTCTTGTTTTGTCTAAAGATGGTCAGATCGAATGCGAGCGAGCTCACCGTCGTAATATTTCTAGGGCTGCCATCAACAAGCAACGGAAAATGACATGTGTTTGGTAAAAGAGAATATTTTGTAGAAAAAATGTTATGTAACGGTGTCATGTTCTTGACTTTCAAGTAATAAAAATAGGTATTGTCTATTTCAGATGTATTTGATGAAAATGTAAACCAACGAATAAAAAAAGTACCTGCGGATCCCAATTTTAAAGTGCCACTTACAAACTTGTTTTGATTATTTGAATACTTAACCCCAAAATTCTAATTTGAAAAACGCTTTGAAGATGTTTTTAATTTCTCAATAAAATTGAGGCTTTTTATAACCTCAACTTTCGACGAATAATCATTTTATTTCGAGCAACAAGACTTGCAACAAGCGATTTTATTTGCAACAAGACAATAATATTTTTCAAACAATAATTATTGGATAAATTAGTGACCTGAAACCTTCAGTAGAAACCTTCTAAATACAGATGAATATGTCACATATTCCCTTCAGAAGAGAGTTATTGTGTAAGAATTTAACCTGAATAGGTTTTGTTTAGATTTTTATTATTTATTTATTTGATTATAGTATGTTAGGGTAAGATCGTTGCTGGGATAAGACCGTAGGAATCAAATTATTTGCCTGCAAAATTAAATTTTGCTCTGATCTTCGTCGTATCAGAATAAAAATAATGATGGAGAACACCATTAAAAACATGCCACATTATGTGGGAATTTGATTCATACGATCTTAACCAAGCAACGATGTTACCCCAACAAACTTTATACTTTTGGAGCAGACATTAACAATAATATAATAATGTGTCCTAGAAAGACTTGTGTACAGTTCCATGTGTAACATTCACCTACTGTGTTAATATAGTGATTACGTACATGGTTGTATATAAATTACTCACTTTGCGTGCTAATTAGCGCTAGTACGACTGTTTTTTCATTAGTAACATGAACCTTATTCACTCGTACCTACATTCCTACGTATAAATCTTGTTTACCTGGTCAACTTCCTCTTTATACGTTCTATAGTTCTGCTGTCTACAATGTGGAGACGATAATACATGAAAAAAATGACGACACTAATGCATAGGAGTCTTAAGGAACTATCTAATAAATCCCAACATCGAAATGAAAAAAGTGATTTCTTCAAACAAACTAAGTTTAGTAGTAATGATGGGCTGACTATTGGTTTTGCCAATCTTTTACTAGCTATAGTGACTAAACTATTGGATATGTTTATTTGAATATGTGTATGTAAACTGGTAACGTTATTAGATATACGAAGTTTAATTTACTGTCGTATTGTCGTCTTCACCCTCAGAATAAAAACAGCAATAACAAAATGTTTTATTTCATATAAACCTACAGGCGCACTTATGAAACGTCAGAAGCTAGGTGCACGGTTCCGATTGGCTGTCTCCTATGGAGAAGAGCCGAAATGAAACTCTACGGATACTCTTTTAAATGTATATGTTTAGTAATATAGGGTGGCCGAGATGCGAAACTTCGGGTCTCCTTCACGATCCCACATAAATTGGAATTTTAAATTCATTGCCTATAACATACCATACAGCAGTACAGTTTAAGTACATATTTGTGTCTATAATTATTTTGCACCAATGACAACACCATTTTTATGTCCACGTAATCACTGCCCATTACAAGGTTGCCTGGAAGTCAAAGTCGCCCATTGTTTGTTATGTAGTCATCATCATCTGCCTAGCCTTTTCCCAACTATGTTGGGGTCGGCTTCCAGGGTATAAGGTATATATAAATAAATAAGTATATGCACGATCAAAAATGCAAAGTCAAAACAGTATTTAGTCATTTGTTGCTTTAATTTTATATTGTATAACACACAGGTAAGAAAGTTGCCTCATGTAAATAGGGCCTCAGTGGCGCTCTGAACTGTCAGAAAACAGACCAACATAATTGTACTCTTTTCCTTCGACACAATAGCCTTTTAAACTGTTAAAGAATTTGTTTTATTTTTTAAAGTCGCTATATTTAATAATACAGTTAGCCGTGGCGGGTAACAAGTTACTCGCGACAGACATGCGATTAGTGACAAAGTACGGTTTAAGCAATTTGTAAGAGCGACCCGCTTTGATGTTATGTGCAAGTTATACCCGACACTAGGAAGATGTGTGGATGGTTTACGACAAACGCGGAAGCGCCAGCGGGGGCGAGTTGAGTGAGCCGAGCTTTGAAAATATTGAGCAATAACAGGAAACATTTCTTCACGATGCGGGTATTTATGCCAGAGTGAAATAATCAGTCATTCATAAAGTCAACCTATCGCAGTCCACTGCTGGACATAGGCCTCTCCCAGGCTGCGCCACAACACCCTGTCCTCCGCCTTCCGTGTCCAATCCAGTTTGTTCCTTCCGCCATGTTAAGGTAGTTAGTCCATTTGGCTGGGGGCGTCTCACACTACGCTTGCCGATACGCGATCTCCACTCCAGGACTCGTCTGCTCCAATTGACTCAAATTAGTCATTATCAGTCTGTAAAATAAAATAAGTCCCATATTATATTATTTGTAAACCAAATAAGGTAGACTCAACCCATTTTTTACTTTTTTGAATTACAAATTAAGGAGGTACAAGCAGCATTTACATGTCATGTAAACACAAAAATAGCTGTTATTATTTAACTCCAACAAACTCTTGTTTATCCGCGAAATTCGAGCGGCCATAAATACTAAAAGTTTCGGAGCATGTTTTATTTACATCGCCGAATCTGTGCCACTAAGTGCACAAGTTTAGCTCGCGCGACAAAACTCCATGTCTGAAGAAACAAGAGTTGTGCGCTATAATTAATTCATGGCGTGTCTCGGCGCGACACGCGACTGCAACTCGCGACGCAGCCGCGTCAAGTCGCTACCTCCGCAAATAAGCTCCGTAATAGAATGCCGTCAAGTTTCGTCTACTTAGTTAAAACTATTATACCAACTTAGCATTCTATCCGCAAACTTTACAACATATATTTTTGCGCGCGCTGTCTACATTTTAAATAGTCCTAGTTGCGCACATGTGCGCCGACTGATAAACGGCTCCTGAACGTAATAACAGTAAACTATGACGATCGCGCTGACGAATGGAGGAACTCGACGCTAATCATTTATGCCGCGAAATAAATACGCAATAAAACAATTTAGGAAAAAACATTTGGTAACATGAGCGCGCTATCGCGGTAAACACACTTCTAAGCCGCTTTCCACGGTCTCTTTTCATTTATTCAAGTCAGAAATATTTCATTCGCATAACGAGCTCATTGTCTAACTTTATGATTCCATATTTCCCGTATTTATAAAAGTTACCCTCGGTGGAATTAAGAGACGCGGCGCGCTGAGGTGTCGCCTCCTGTTCATTAGGAGCCGTGTATTTATATAATTAAAGCGCACAATAAGGCGGGCCGGGCCCCCGGGCCCCAGGCCCCGGGCCCTGGGCCGCGCCACCGGACGACTAACTTTTCGTATTAATTAAAAACGAGGCGTAGAAACGCGTCATCACCTCTGGAAAATCGCGGCTAACCGTCCCGTCCCTATCGCTCACATCTACAAAAGGTCCGGCTAAACTTTAATACGCTTTAAAAGTTCCCGAATATTTCACTGTTTTAGCCACTTAAGACAAATTGCTTCGCCCGTTTTGGGGGTTATTTTTTCTCGCGAGCAAAGTCGTCTGCGTCCGTAATTTCACCGTTCGTTGCTTCATTTCTGGCGAATTTTGGCGTTTCTCAACGCTTCAGCGCGCGGCGGGTTGCGAAGGGTTAGGAGCGGCGCGCACGAGGGGCTTTTAAAAGTTTGTGTTTCTGCTTTACAGTCGCACGTACAGTAGGCTCGTGCGACTAATCATACGAATGCTTTCAGTACAATGAATGCGTTCTCTTGCAGATTACCTACTTTTCTGTTAAATTAATGAGATGAAGTTACCCCACCAAATAAATTGCCAAGCAAAGTCTTTAGAACACTAGCGACTGCTCTCGTTCCAAATGCAGGCTACTCACAGGCTAGAGGTATTCCATTAGAGTTTGTGTCGAGTTATGGTACATTAGTCGGTAAAGCATGGTTTGTGCGTTGCGTAAGCCGGTGAGCTGTCTAATGAAGGCAGGTAGCGATACAGTGCCCGTGACGTACGACGCACATACATCACGGATTGGGCGCGCGAGCGATTATTTAATCGCACCCCTGTTACTGGACGTATACTCGTATATAGGTATGTAGGCAAGTGTAGATGAAAAAAAAAAATGTAACATAGTTACTTAATTATGTCATGACTTACACAGCCTCTTTTGGCTTTTCCCGCTTCTACCATTGAAATTATTTAAAATATCTTAGTATCGTATGCATCTATTTTTCAATGTCAAAACCAAACGACGTTATTTTATATTTTCAGTAGGTATGGGGCCTACTGAACACATAAAATAACGCGATCCTCTGCCAAATAGTCTGGCAAAAAACAAAAATTGAAAGTTCGTCATCGCATCGAAAGTCTTTCGCCCTTTGTTAATAAAATGGTGCACTTAAACATAGCTGCACCGGACTTTTCATTTCATTTAGATTTCGGAGAAAACTGTTCATATTGGAAAACTAGCGAGAACAATGCGTGCTGTATTTTTGTTTCTACAAAGTGTACCTAGCTAGAACAACTAAAACATTGTACATGAGGAAAGGCCGGATTTTTATTTTCTTTTTGCCAGCAAATGAAGAAAACACTGTTGGACCACTTGAATGTTCCATGACTGGCGGCATGTGTAGTCCAAAAAGCAGAAATTCTCTTGTTTCAAACAAAACGGAAGTTTATGTAATACAACCTGAAAATACTCTGTAACAATAACAGTCCTTTATGAAATTCCTACAGAAATCATTGAAAAAAAGGAGGTCCCTGAATCCATACTGGTTGGAACACAAAAACAGAGGCATTTCTGATCCAGTGTCCACTATGTGTGATGCCCCCTATTAGCGAATATCGTAAACTACGGTCGCCGATACACGGCGCACGTGACATCTACCGCACACGTTAACAAGCGGATGTCGACTTTATCACCTTGTAATAGAGTTCGTAATGAGTAAACAAGTGGTTCGGGTGTGAGTGTGTGACACAAATTATTTACGGAGCTTATAAAGTGGACAAGGTTTTTGCTGGCGATGTTTTTATCGCAATAAGTTGGTTTAGATGGTTTGTATCATTTGGTATGAGATGTTCGTGGAGTGATGAATACGTTTATGAAGTTCCCGAATGAATGAATGAAAACATAATTATATTTGTTAAACACAGGAACATTATTTGGTCTACAGTAACAATTTGATGAAGTAAGTAGGTATGATTCAAGTTTTCTTTATCAAATCATCTGAATTAGTATTAGGTGTTAGTAGGAGGTGCTTTTTGTTGAAACGATATATTCTGCTGCGAATCGCACCTTAGTTACATAGATTTATTTTTGGTAAATCTAATAACACATGATGAAATTAAATTGTTTATTATGTAAATATGATATCGGAATTACTTTTACAAGAAATATTATTTAAAAAAAAAGCTAGATGAGGTCGGCAATCGGTAAGCATAGTCAGCCTATAATGTGTGTGTTCAAGAGGGAGTGGGCCGTAATCCACCAGACCACCACGCGGGCCCAGTGCGGGTTGGTAAATGCACTATCTATGGGTAGATGTCACATGTCCTCGAATTTTTGGTTCTAGGACATGCCGGTTCCCTCACGATGTTTTCCTCCGCCGTTTTGAGAGCAGTTTGATGAAATTATTTACACAAAGTAAAGCGCCTGCTTGGTAAAATCTAATACCACATAGTACTTTTACTAACACGTTTTACTATCGGTAGTGACTACTAGTTATCTAAATGACTCGTATTGGGCGTCACCATCGAACGCCGCTCAATACGTGCTCTATAAAAACTGATTGGCTTTTGTTTTGAATGCTACATTACGACCCGTATAGCTAGCTCCCAGTGTTTTTGTTCTAGTTTTTACCTGATTGAGTTACGCGGAATAATCCGTAGTGGATTGATGAAAGTGATTTGGAATGGATTGTGTAATTCATTCAATAAACCACTTATTGTGATCAGTAATTATTTAAATGAATGAATGCTTTATTATTGCCAGAATATAGGTACATCGTTTATGGTAAAGTGGCATAATATATGGTTTCACTATATTAGACTTTCTAGTCATGCAAATTTTTAAGTGACATTGTAACAATAATCGAAGCATATTAATAAAATTACAGTCTTCTTACATTATTAAAATACAAATATTACATTATTAATTAATTTTAGTTAAAACTACGATTATACTGTTGTACATAATTATGTTTATACGATATACGCAAGACACAAAAAAGAAAAAAAAATAATCACTATGTCAATTTATGAATTACCCCCGAATTTTTCAACAGCTTTACTTAAGTCGAGCTTAAGTTAAGAAAACATTAAAAATGTCAGTCATGTCGGTTAAAAGTCTGTCGTATATTAACTTTCATGTAGATCCCATCTTTGAGCAAACTAATACAATCTCGTCTTAATACGGTTATTAAGATGAGATTTTATTAGTTCATAAAATTAAAAGTTCTCCAAAGATAATAATTAATAATCAATCACTAACATTCAAAAAATCTTTTTTATTAACCTCCTTACGTAAGAAGAAGTTATTTGAATGTAAATCTCTTAAAACCACAAAATGTGGACGAAGAGAAAACCCAACATAGCCGGGAAAAGGCAGATGATACCGTGAAAGTCATACCGAAAGCAAACACTTTACGAGGTAATTATGACGTCACACGTAGGTACTCGGCTCACACACAGTTATTATTTCTCCCTCACAGGCTCACAGCACATTAATCTTATTTATTCAGGATATCGTATTAAGCGGCCCTTGTATCGAGTGACGGTGGGGGCTCTAGGGCCGGAAGTGCGGCTAAGCGCAACTCTTCCGGTCGCGGGGTACCGGCTGCGGTGGTGGGTTAGTGGTGGCACGGATATGGGGAGGGCGAACCTACAAAAGATACGGATTGTGAAAATTGTGAATGTTATTGTCTACAATCACAACGTCTTTAACAAAGCATTGCACTTACTATCTCTTCTCATTTTAATACAGTTCATCTAATATTATATGCTATTAATATAGTAAGTAAATCAACATTCGAAGTACCTCAGATGGATTCTTTTCGATGGGTAAATTATACAGAAGTCCTCACATACTCTTATCGCCAATCTTTTACCATTGTTGCAATAAGGACCATCATAAAAAAACTATTTATTTGTCATACATACGTATCTCCCGACTATTGAGCGAGCAATGGTAGGTTCGCGGCTGGCCGAGCAAATTGGCTTCGGTGAGGCGGTGTGTTTCCATGGCGACCGTGATGTCACTAATCCGCGAATCACACGCCGCACCAAACGCTCATGTCACTCGTTAAAAGTTTAACAGCTTTTGAAAGAGTTTATATTTTAGTTTGCTGCAAAACAAAATCTGCCAAACGATTTTTTGTATGTTGTAACGTGTAAATGGCTATGGAGGGCTGGAGGAAGAGGAAATTCTTGTCTGACTAAATTTCTCATCCTAGAAAGCACTCTTTGCTCAAAAATAAGCAGTAAAGAATACTAGTGTACCTAGGTACCTAAGCAATATCCTTTGTTATCTCGGCAGGCAATTAATTTAAATCAATTATAAAATATTCAAACTAGTTTAAAATCAATTAGCTCTGTCTGAGTGTCGACCAATATAATACAGGGTGTATCGGAAAGGTGGACCACAGCCTTTAATTTGTCCACACCTTTCTGGTACAGCCTGTATAGTTCCTTGATTATTGTTGTGTATAATTTGGTTTGCTTCGACTGTTTACCTAACTAAAAAAGAAAAATGTTCATTGTAATTTGAAGGCCAATTCCCGTAATTAAAAACATTCAAAATCTAGTCGCAATCTCATTTCAGCGACAATCAATGTCGAAATCTTGGCAAAAATGTAGGGAAATTAGAGGTATTTTTAACAGATTGAGACTGAGATCAGACTGTGATCGTGAGTTACCCCTCAGATGTTATAACAAAGCTGACACCATATAATGTTGCTTACTTTTTAGTCATAACGCCACATCATTTTGCGTAGGTACTTCGTAGTCCCGATGCTCACATTCCTAGGACTTATAATTGTAACAATCAAATAAATCGCCACTTTGTCGTTGGCCGTTCTCAGGTAGTTGGATGGCAACTTCGTTAGTTCCGCGCCGGAGACTCGAACGTCTCTCATAACAGTATTATCGGCTTTAAATTAAACAGTTCCCCAAGTAGATAATTGTGAACCTCCTGCCAATAGAACTGCTCCTAACGTTATTAGCTATCGAGCGGCACTTGTAACAGGAACACAACTGAACGTACCTCTGACGTTAGCTATTTAATATATCTCGCTGCTCCGTGTGGGCTGCCGAGACATTGAGCCGATTCTAAAAGAATTTATCTTTGAAAATGTTTTTAGTCATTTTCGTGAAAGTAATAAAAGTCAATTTATTCGTCAGTGACCGTTACATACATAGATAGCCTAACATTATACCCTCATTAATAATAGTCTCTTCATCAACAACACGACGATCAATAGCCCTCCTTGTATAAAGATATAAAGATAGTTTGACAGTACTCATTTATAATTCAGTGCTTTAGAATTTACTAATTAAGAAGCAGTTACTCTTTCTAGAGCTATTTTCTAGTGTCACAGAGGCAGGTTTAATCTCTATTTTTCACTCAAATGCCGGTCCCAGCCAGGCGGTAGGCTAGCTAATTTAAAATATTCGCGTTCAGTACAAAGTTTAATTGGAAAACGCGAGACTTAGCTCGGAATTAACGCAGAACGAGAAACTCTTAGGTGTGTTGCTGCCGCGCCTTCGTGGTGTTGGTGCGGTGGCACCACCACCGCCGTGCCACTGAGTAGTGGCGGGGATTTATTACACAAGTACTATTCACGTGTATTGGTTTGCTTCTACTACTATTATAATAATTAGAAGTTACTATTTGTTACTGTTATTATTAATTCGTAAATGAAAATCGCTGTTTAATATTATCGAATGATTGATTACAGGAATAATTCAAAGTTACAACAGCTTTAT
Source organism: Hydraecia micacea (assembly GCA_914767645.1). Classification (NCBI taxonomy): domain Eukaryota; kingdom Metazoa; phylum Arthropoda; class Insecta; order Lepidoptera; family Noctuidae; genus Hydraecia; species Hydraecia micacea. Next base: position 20,373,807 of record OU611778.1, read on the forward strand.
CCCGTAATAAGTTAAACCTATTAAAATCATAATTTACGTATGCCATTATATTCGGTCCACAATCTACTCCTCTCATTACCATGATAAATGACACTTCCAAAACAGAATTCAATCTGGTCATCAAATAGGACGACGAACATTGTTCATTGCGTCAAAAACTAGTGCTAAAATAATATTATACGAGTATTTGTGTGGTAAATGTTTCAATAAGCGCGTCTGTATTGAATTAGGTTTGCGTGAGTTATGTCGTGTTGTTTGGGGGCGATCGCATTGTTCATTATTCAGTGTTCATTACTCACGGGCGCGTATTCATTGCCGGCTCGAGTGGCTGGGCGGATCACCCACTCTAATATAATCAGTAATGTAACTCCTCCCAACCATTCAGTCGAGTTTGTTGTTTAGATTTTATTAGCGTGGCGGGCTAGAACAGTATATATTTTTGTCATATTTGGTTAATTAAAAGTACGTATTTATTGCTGCTTGAACTGTTGAATCACTCGGAAGAAAATTTACTTTAAAATCTCATCGTATTTTAATTATATTAGGTAGGTACTAAGGCATAATATCTAAAGGCAATAGTAAAATCAAAGAGATTCCTGATCAAGTTACGGCTGTAGGAAACCCCTTGATACTCTATTCATCAACGTTGAGCAGTGGAGGCACGGAGAGGATCAAGTTGAAAGTGAAATAAACAGAACTTGCAACTGAAGTTACGTATTGAAATGAACTTGAGCGAAGCAGTGGCAATTCATTATAATCTCTTCAAAGCTTTCGTTCTTATATGTATTACTAGCCAATCTGATGATCAATTTGTATATTACACAACATAACATCACGACTTCCCGAAGGAGAAGTCCCATGTAGTAAAAGTGGTCCATTCCTGTTGTCCCCATTGACGGTGTCCCTGTTAATGGGGACAGCGGTCGTGCCAACTATTAGTAATTGTTATTAAGAATTTCCTAATTAAAAAACTCATTACACTTCGCCCGATCTTCGACATCGACTCGATACCGAACAGCAGTATCACTTGCGAGCACTAGACTAATGAGTTGCTCTGTTGTATTAAGCATGTGCAAAATATTCTTTGTCCTTATTTTAGCATTACCCAAAGGACCAGTATTTTTAAACTTCTATTTCACACCATTTGTGTTGTCGATATCCGTTCTACTCCCGTCACGCAGCCACCAACAGACGGCCCACCTGCCTGTTTGCTACAAATAATGAGCCTGGTTGATTGGCAGTGACGCACGATTTGATATGTTCCGACCGTGGCCCGACGTAATAAATTACAGTTCTCCAAAATAACTGCTCGTCCTAATCTGGTTTTTAATCCAGTATTGTAAATTGTAGGGGTGAAATCTATGTAATTTTTGTGGTTACGAAATTGAATGTTTGGGAACCGTTACTTTAATTGTGCACTATAGGTATTAATTAAAACGGTCTGATTCTGTACACAAGTCATTATTCCATCAATCGTTACTAATATTTTATCTTTATTGCTGTGTCCTTCTAATCACACCAACGGTGTTATCGTCATGAGTTTAGTTACATTATGTGTTCCCGCAAAATCTTCAACCCAATACACCAGTTTCCATACCATTATTACAGTACCTTCCAGAATCTTCGACACAGTGCCAGTGAACGACTCCCCTAACGTATTATCTAACCCCAACTAGTAGAACTTACGCAATAACTATTGATTTAATTGGTTTCATACACGGGCAGCATGTACGCCTCAGTTCAAGCGCCACGCTACAATAATCCGCGCCATTGTTCCCAGTACAAAGCTTCGCTCCTCAGGTATTAAACTGTTCGGACTTAAATTGAAAATTTTCGTCGTATCGGGAAATAATGGCCGCTGTTGGAACAGTGGGACACATTATTGAGTTTTGCGCGTTTCTGAACAAAGATTGTGAGCGTGCTCGTTAGTGAGTTTAACACTTAAATCTAACTAGTTGGGTAGTGTTTACTGTGTGAACCAAACAGAAGCTGAGTTAATAAAAGATAATGGTGAATCAATTTTCCATTTTTCTGTTGTTTGGTATTATTTGAGTAGTTATGAACTCGGCCTGTTAATCAATTAATTTATGAGACACAGGACGCAGGAGGAGACGAGAAGACAAGAGGTCCTCTCATCTCCTCCTACATAAAAGTATTTTTCTATCCACAATGCTACACACAGGAATCTATCAAGAGAACAATTACTGTCTTTAATTACTCCCAACAATACTACTTGCGGTGTTCAACTTATCCGTATAGGATTACCGTTATTGGTAGCTGTCTAACCGGAGTGACGGAAACGAGCGCCGAGGGCTGATAATGGCGGCGCGTCCGCAACGGAAGCGCACTACACGTCTGACCGTTTGTGAGGAAGTGGCGACTTTGTCTCTGATGACAAAATGACGACAAGTCAATCAAGAAGATACAGAAAAGCCTTTCATTCAAATCAAAAGAAGACAAAAAATAGACTGATCAAAAAAACTATCCCTAAACAACGAATATGTTGAATATAATTACTGCTACTGCTTTGTACACCGGAATCGGCAGAATATTATGAACTTTTAGAACTATGTAACAACTCTGTAACAATATTCTGACAAATAAATGGACTATTACTAAAGTCATCTATAAAATCACGATTTAGTTCTCGTTTAATACTCACCTATCTGTTGTGATTATTGTTGATCAAACAATATGCTTTCATTAAGCTATATTATTAAAGTAAAGAATAACATTATGTTATGATCGTAGTTATAATTTAAAATTTTAACGAGGTAGGTACTTAACAATTTAATTAAGTGATTCATTATTTAAATTAAATGTATATTATTTATTGTTTACAATCTAGCACTTTAATTGGAGACCGCCCGTGTAGATTATATTCGTGGATTACTTTTGAACAAAGAAGCCCAAATACATAACGATGTAATTGTACTGTTAAATCTTGACTATTATAATTCTAATTAGTATTTAAATTGGCATCAGATAATATTAAAATCACCCTTTTAGGTACTTATACCGTTAATTGTATGAACTGTTGAACTACTTCAGGCATCCACAGAAAGCTCAGTGAAAGGTCCCAAGTTCGGGAACTAAATCCAGGAATTCAATTACATAATGTGTTAGATGTGTGCATAACATTCATTCGCTTTCTCGTACAGCCACTCTGGATATTCGTTGAGAGCTAAACTTGTAGCAAATTGTGCAATTCTTGCACATAAAGATATTAGCTAGTTTAACATTACCATAATACCCTCCGCGATGGGTCAGCTCGCTGAAACCAGCGGAGATAACCTACTTAGTCGGCGGGATTCCTACCTAATGTCGTGTCCTCTAGGCAAGGGTTAGGGATTCCTACGTAATGTCGTGTCCGCTACGCAAGGGTTAGGGATTCCTACCTAATGTCGTGTCCGCTACGCAAGGGTTAGGGATTCCTACCTAATGTCGTGTCCGCTACGCAAGGGTTAGGGATTCCTACTTAATGTCGTGTCCGCTACGCAAGGGTTAGGGATTCCTACCTAATGTCGTGTCCTCTAGGCAAGGGTTAGGGATTCCTACGTAATGTCGTTTTCCGCTACGCAAGGGTTAGGGATTCCTACGTAATGTCGTGTCCGCTACGCAAGGGTTAGGGATTCCTACCTAATGTCGTGTCCGCTACGCAAGGGTTAGGGATTCCTACCTAATGTCGTGTCCGCTACGCAAGGGTTAGGGATTCCTACGTAATGTCGTGTCCGCTACGCAAGGGTTAGGGATTCCTACTTAATGTCGTGTCCGCTACGCAAGGGTTAGGGATTCCTACCTAATGTCGTGTCCTCTAGGCAAGGGTTAGGGATTCCTACGTAATGTCGTTTTCCGCTACGCAAGGGTTAGGGATTCCTACCTAATGTCGTGTCCGCTACGCAAGGGTTAGGGATTCCTACCTAATGTCGTGTCCGCTACGCAAGGGTTAGGGATTCCTACGTAATGTCGTGTCCGCTACGCAAGGGTTAGGGATTCCTACCTAATGTCGTGTCCGCTACGCAACGGTTAGGGATTCCTACGTAATGTCGTGTCCTCTAGGCAAGGGTTAGGGATTCCTACGTAATGTCGTGTCCGCTACGCAAGGGTTAGGGATTCCTACCTAATGTCGTGTCCGCTACGCAAGGGTTAGGGATTCCTACCTAATGTCGTGTCCTCTAGGCAAGGGTTAGGGATTCCTACGTAATGTCGTGTCCGCTACGCAAGGGTTAGGGATTCCTACCTAATGTCGTGTCCGCTACGCAAGGGTTAGGGATTCCTACCTAATGTCGTGTCCTCTAGGCAAGGGTTAGGGATTCCTACGTAATGTCGTTTTCCGCTACGCAAGGGTTAGGGATTCCTACCTAATGTCGTGTCCGCTACGCAAGGGTTAGGGATTCCTACCTAATGTCGTGTCCGCTACGCAAGGGTTAGGGATTCCTACGTAATGTCGTGTCCGCTACGCAAGGGTTAGGGATTCCTACCTAATGTCGTGTCCGCTACGCAACGGTTAGGGATTCCTACCTAATGTCGTGTCCGCTACGCAACGGTTAGGGATTCCTACTTAATGTCGTGTCCTCTAGGCAAGGGTTAGGGATTCCTACTTAATGTCGTGTCCGCTAGTAAGGTTTACCCGCACCGATGAAATATCGCGCACAATCTCGCCTGAACCCTGAAACCGGAATAATTTAAACAAGAATGATTTATGTAAGGAAGCAGGCATGATAACGTATTTCACTAAACTCTATGTTTATATTTTCGGTTGCGTTCGTAGCTTCCATGAATGTAGATTTTGGAGTGATAGTACTAAAGTTATAGCTCTGTATCTTAGCCACTTTTTGCTGATTACTTATATTTACAGTAAAAGCTTACAAATTCACTGTTTTATTGTATAGAGTATGTGGGTTTTTTGTGTTATTACCTATTCATTTATCAAATGTAAAACTGGTGAATAAAAAACAGCCGACGCGACGCTGCAAAAAGCTGCAATTCGCAAAGCAAGGCTTTACTATATCATAAATCATTGCTAATATTTAAGAATCATTTACCAGTAGGTAAAGTAGGTGATGAATGTTATATAATGATCCAAAATTACATAAATAAGCAGTTTGGCTAACGAACTATTTAGTATCATATATTTCCAAATCTTAGTAATATTACACCGCCCTAAACCCTTTAAGTAAACTTCAATGGCTACAGACTAAAGCCTGCTGCTCATTTTGTTGCTGCAATTTCATTAGCTGTAGGTACACTTCAATAGAAACATGGAATTTTAATAAATTACTGTAATATTCCAGAGGGAATTCTCGTCCCGTCATATTTCTTGTTAGCAAGAAATAATTCCAAAAGCAAACGAAGCTCAATCAAGTCAAACGTCGGAAATCAAGAAATTAGAGTGTCAAAGGTCATCAAAGGGAAGTAAGCTCACACAAATCTGAGTGGCGGTAATAACTCGTAATGAACATTCCGAACGCGTGCCTCGGAATATGAACAACGAATTACTATCGGAATTCCTCCGGTGCCATCGCGGAACTTCCACTTTATTAGCGACTAATAAAACTTTACGACTCCCTCATTTTCACTAGGGATTCCATCTTGATTCCAATTTATAGAAAAACAATTTTTCAATATCTGATAATTTTTTATCACACTCGTGCGTACGTCAACGTGGATGTATAGCATGTGAATGCATGCCGCATTTTTACCGACTTGACAAAAAGGCGGAGGTACTATGTTCGGATGATTGTATGTTTTTTTTGTATGTTTGTTCATCGAATACTCCGCCAATTGTCGACGGATTTTCAAAATTATTTTTTTGTTCGAAAGTAGATAGTTTTGAGGTGGTCCCACTGTCACCAAGTTAGGATCGGATGATGGGATCTTAGAGAAATCGAGGGCAACCCTCTAATTTTATAGGCTAACTTATTGTTTTTCGCATATTTTATGAAGTATCTTGTGTATTTGCGTATGGTTATCACCATCTCAGGTAGCTGGGCTGATGATGGAAGGTACAACTCCTTAACAGTAAGAAGTTAATCGAACAGGCAAGGACTGTTTTAGTAAATTGTTTTGATGTTTGATAGGGCATTTGCCACATTTGGTCTCATGATCATCAAGTCATGACCTGATGCTGCAGTCAGGATAGTCTGCAGAGTACCTAGCTCCTCGACAACTAACAGCAGATATATCGTGTTTAGGCTCATTGAAAAGGGCTCGATGTGTGGATAAACGTACTGTTAATGAGGAACACCGAAGTACATAGAGACGTGATGCTGAAACCAGGAGCATCAGAAAAAGTACAAACCTTGAAATTACAGCACCGTAGTCGTGTTTGGGCTCATTTTAAACAGGACTAAATTTTAAGTTCACATAAGTCTGGCCTGATGCTGCAGCCAGGATTATTAGCATCTATTCTAAAAACTAATAAATATTTCTTAAAGTGAAATACTTTTTCAATGAATAAGGTATGCTTCAGAGGTGGTCCCATATAAATTTTATGAACTTTGCTTGGGTAGTATTAGAATTAGCTTCAATAATACGATTGTTTTCCACTTAGCTTATATTGATGATGTTTATCTTCCTGTCACTAGCATGTAGTGTTATATGAATTTTTATGGGGTAGGTACAACTAAAAAGCGAAAAATAAAAACTTTTTTACAAAAAAATACAACCGACTTCCAAAAAAAACACTACAAAGTGAAAAATAACTTTAATTTCGGAAGTCGGTGTCAAAAAAACGAAAATGTGGAACCAACGACACCGACTTCCGAAATTAAAGTTATTTTTCACTTTGTAGTGTTTTTTTGGAAGTCGTTTGTATTTTTTTGTACAAAAGTTTTTTGTTGCAATCATTGAAATTCGTATGAAATTAAATATAAATAACAGGAAAATATTCGTAAAATTACAAGTGAAAAGTTTTAATAAGAGTGGTTTACACTCATTGTTTTAACTTAGACAAGCACTTCTCTTGGTTCTTTGAATTCGGCTTAATATTCGTCTGAACAAACTAGATGACTTATCAAAGTTTACCGGCTGAAGAGTGCTCCCACGATGGGCTGCTCGTGAAGAGTGCTCCCACGATGGGCTGCTCGTGAAGGGAGCACAACTTACAAGTGGACCCTGGATCGCTCGAGACTCTTCAGAATGCTTAGAAATTACTGAATTTGATCATGTTTGAACTAGTTACTCACTGTTTCTTAGATTTCGAGAGCTTCGCAGTCAGTAACTTGCAGATGAAAGGAACATAATCCAATCAAACTCGACGCGTTTCGAGTAACGAAGTTATTTAAAGAGTGTTTCTAATACTCGCCACAATTTTAAATTTGTTTTTCACATTTTAGACACGAGTACCATACTCCAACCAAGCTTTGTTTGTATTACTGCAAGATTAGTATCACTAAAGTTATCTATTTATATAAAATTCAAAGTCCTGACTGACTGATATATCAACGCACAGCCTAAACCGCTGGTCCTAGAGACATGACATTTGGAGGACGTGTTCTTTGTGAAGAGTAGGTATCCACTAAGAAGGGGTTTTTCGAAATTCCACCCCTAAGAGGGTGAATGGGGGGAGGGTGAAATTTCACGCGGGTGAAGTCGCGGGCACAAGCTAGTCTACCATAATATCATTAAAGCGTAATCGGTTCTTTCTATTTACTGCCTCACGTTTACCATTATCATTAGAGTTGAATATAAATCTCTGTTGTAATTCAGCCCCATAAGAAACGGCGTTAACGATCCGCCTCCCGCTATCCTACAGATTGCCATAGCCGATAACATAAGCCCCATTGTACAGCGCGTTATTTTACTAAGAGGTCACACAGAAATGGGCCACTCCATAAATTAGTTCCGATCTCGGATTATGAAGCTCAAAATTTATCCGGAAAGTTATAGCTGCAAGATTGGTTCGTCCAAATTTCAAGCGATGGAGAAGACACTTTTGCGGATTAATCTGATCATTAATTTGGGAGCACTAAGCCCCCTCAGATATTCGATTATATGCTCCTCGGATTACCGGATCATTTCGGTGGATTCCGTTCTTTGTGTTGCGATGGCTATCGATGTTATTGAGTTGGCTCGTGTTCAACTTAACTGCAATACCTAGTGGATCGTATTTATTAAATTTATAAAATATATTGTATTTATTTTGAGGATTGTGTTCAAATAACAAAACTTGACCTTTCCACCGATATTTGTTTCTGTTTATTTTGAAAATATTTTCCTCAATCTTTGTATTTTTGTTCAGCTGTTATTATTTATCCATGTTACCTAGCTAATTTCATATTTTTTTTTATTAAAAATGATATTACTTTTTAAGTTGTATGATAGGGACCATTACTTCATTTGCCACACAAATTTGACCCAAAGTGAAAACTGTACAAAATTTAACAGATGGCTCCCTGTATGCAAATATGGTTTAAACTTTAAAACTTAAAACAAAGTGATACATTTTGCAACAAACCCGAACATTGCACATAAAACTATAAAAAACTAGCGTCTTTTGCACCCAAGCGGCTAGTTTCATAAAACGGCCAACAAAAGCCAGACAAAGCACGAGACAAGTGTGTAATATATATTTTTATACCCGGTGGGCACTGTGGGCACTGTGCGGTCCCACCGCCGGCTTTGTCTCGGTGTAGCGGCTCGTTAATCATCGTGACGCGGCAGTGGACGCGCTGCCGATAAGACGACACACTGATGGGGACTGTTTCACACAGTCAGCCATTGCTACCCGAGAATTATGGAGGAAAATATTTTTATGGGCGTAAGAGATGTGATAAGAAATGATATAGAGCAAATCCGCTTTTCCCTTATCAACTTCCAAATCGATTTAGTAAAAATGGAGTCTGCGAACGAAGAAGCCCTTTCCTTAAGCTTCTGTACTCCATATAACGGATATTATATAAAACATGTGATCGTACGGTATTAGTAAGTAGGGCTGTTATTCAACCTCTTGCAAAGTAAGATCTAAATTGATCACAATAAAATTCAATTTCATATTGAATGATTTCTACTTAGAGAAAACTGTTGCCAAATAATTATTAACAGCCTTTAATAAACATCAAACTCTCAAATCGCAAACTTTCAAAATATTTGACTGTAAACCAATATGAATGATATAAAACTAGCAGCGCCATCGGGCGGATTACTCTGTAATAATTCCCGGGTGGATCCTTCAAAGTCCTAATATTGTCTTTTGATAAATAAACTAAGGCGTGCTCGCAGCTGAGACTCAATTATTATTTCATTACAAACTGCCGTTATTACGTTCTACAGCGCCTCGAGATATCGCGAGGAAATGAATTGTATCGTCGGGACGGCTCCACGCCACGGACACGCCGCCAGAAGTATCACACTTACTGTTATTTGCATCTATTTCGTTTGTTTTAAGAGCCATCAAACAAGTATTCTACGAGACGGTTGTTTAGAATAGACAGGCGAGCAATTTTAATGTGTGTGCTCCGGAGTGCACTGAACTATGAATGAGGACGAAGAGTCGTAACATGGGACTGAAACAGACTTAAGTAAAGCGAATACAGCACATTATCAGTTAGTAAGTAAAGCACTTAACGAATGGACATTCTGTCAAAATGAAATATATTACGATTCCAAGGGTTTTCCTCACAATTAAAAAAAAACAAATGCCTCTTTTCGATTCCATTTCAATATCAAATTATTGGTACTTAGAACACGAACATAATATTTTCTGTTTGATTAGGTCTTATATTCTCCTTCCTGTTCATGACAAGTAATGTATTTTATCTTGTCGTCAAGAGAAAGTAGAAGTATATTATGTTCATATTACTGTAATATACCTACTTTCATCAAAATTGCTGTACTATTCATTCCATTGCCACTTTGTCGCGAGTGAACTAAATCCCTTAACAGATCTACGAGACATATTAGCGACGAGTTTCAGATTGTTTCTTAGTTTTACTTCTTATTGCTGTGTCCTACTTAGAATTGAACTCTATCTAAATACTAATATGAATATTTAACAGGATAAATAACTAGAGTTCAATAGGTATATTTTTTCATATTGGTTTCAAGATTTTGCCTTGGGGAACTCTGTCCCCTTCACCCAATATTTAAGAAACCCGACTATACAATTTCATTACTATGATGCATACAGCCTTGTAGAAACAAGATACGTAAGAACAAGAGGAATCGAAACAAGGTCAACCGTGCATTGTCTCGCTCTCCGAAGTCCAGACTTCACGCAAGGACTTCCAAGACACTTCGAACCGAATTCAATTTCAAAGCATGCTTATGACAGATGAATGAACAATTTGTTTGTATTGCAATGCTATAAAATAAGCCAGACAGTGTTTTAGTTTATTGGAAATATACAGCGTATTACCAATACGTAGATATTATATATGTATTTTCAATTCAAGCGTAGGCGAATTACGTAGGCAATAATATAATTTAGCATATTCAATATAGATTCGAGTTCGGCTATTGATTACCTAATATAATATTCAATTTACATTGTATTCAAGCAATAGTTTCCTTTAATATTCAGAAACATAATACTTAACCTTTACATTTTGAATCATATTTAAAATTAAGCAAGTTTTGTTTATGCACGGGCGTACCAAAGAATACCATTACTAAAAAGTTGGTATTTGCGTTCTTCTAAAATGAAAATAGTTTGCTTCAAGATGTTATTTTCCTTAGCTTTAGAAGTTTAGATTTTCACAGTAACCTCAAATCTTACCTAGTTTGATATAATCCTAAAACAAAATATTCTGTTTCCTTGAGAAAAACAATGCTATTTACTAAAGACGTTTCTTGAAGTACACAACAAGCAGGTAACTTGTACTTCTCGTTCCATCCACGTCGAAACGAACACAAAGTCCAAACATTTGAACGAAATGGAAATGTTATTGTTTTAAGCGATTGTTGGATGCAGCCCGCCTGGCGCCCCGAGCCCGCGCGGCCCGGGCGCCCTGCGGGACCTGGTAATTCAATGAGTCCACCTCGGCCCGTGATCCCAACACGACTTGGATTTTAGATAGGAACTACGTGACTTTGTGTTTACTCTCAAAGCTCGCTTTTGTGTTATTTGAAGCTTTATGTTTTAAGGTGACAACAGAAACATCGTTAATTTGTTAGATGTAGGCGCCTGTCTTAGTAGACATGCATTGATTAATCAGTTTAAGAATTATTTTGAAAGTATTCAATAATGTTCTTATGTAAAATCATAAGGGCATTCAGGTCTAAGCCTTTTATCGGAATTTAAGCCAGTTTTTGTTAGGATTCATAGATTCCGATCAATTAGATGGGTAAGTCTAATTCCTATATTTGCATTGGTTCAGACGTGTTGACCTTTCTAGGTTTATTAACAGACTTCAAAAAAGGAGGTTCTGTATTCGACCCGTATGTATGTTTGTATGTCCGCGATTTTCTCAAAAACGAAAAAACTGATTTTGATAATTCTTTCATTAATGTGATCTACGTACTTTCAGGAAGGTTTTAGTATATAATACATTAGGTAATTATTCTTATGTACGAAGTTATATGCATAAATGTACTTCATCTCCGGCATTTCTATCCGAATTTTGATGATTCTTCAGTCGGTATCTTCAATTCTTCAATGCACTAGTGGTAATTGAATTTCTGTGGGGTAGGTACCTACAACTAAAAGGTGAAAAATATTTTTTTTTACAAAAAATCAACCGACTTAAAAAAAAACACTACAAAGTGATAAATAACTTTAATTTCGGAAGTCTGTGTCAAAAAACGAAAATGCGGAACCAACGACACCAACTTCCGAAATTAAAGTTATTTATCACTTTGTAGTGTATTTTTTTGAAGTCGGTTGTTTTTTTTTACATATTCAAATAATGTTTGTCAGCCATATCATATGCAATGTTTGGCAAACAAAAATCGATTAATTTTATTTGTATTTCGGAAGATCGAATAGTTTACGATTATAATCTAACAATATTCTGTTTCGGGTTGACATTGGTCTGCGACCTTTTGTCACAATCGATGACAACCAAATGGTTGTCTCTTGTCACCTTTTGCTCCCAAGCATCAGACTGCACATTAGTACCACATCACCCAGCAAACAATCGTGAACAGTGATAGCAAGCGGGCAGTACTAACGTGTAATTACGATAATTACGTTACCGACTGATTAATAAACCAATGATTGTGTGCGCGCATTGTTTGTTGTTTTTCGAGCTCGAGCCGACACAAACAATCCGCGTTAATCACGGCCTGACGTTGAAATGCGATGTTTTAATATCAGAACCAATAGCAGCGCGTTATTAAATGGAATATTGATAGTCAAAATTAGAAATTTGTCAATATACTGCATTAAGCAGTAACGAGGCCATTCTCGTCACGAGATTGATCGAATTCCAACTCTGAGCGATGAGTTTCGCGACAACAGGGCAGAGTTCAGGTCACCTTGAAAAATAATTAGAGCACAAACCGACTTCATCAATTAAAAGACCCAAATCAGTTACGAGTGTTACGACTGGCATTAGAAGACCATAAAAACAAACGCGCTTTGAGTCGGTGACATTTCACTCACCTTGTCGCAATCACTGACGTTTGTTACATCAAAGGAGAGAAAGAAAAAAGCTTAAACGATAACGTGTATGTAACACAAATAACATGGCGGGTAGGCTGTCACCCCTTCCGCACTGTGGTCGCACTCGGGCGCATCATAACTCATGTTTCCAAGCGACGGGACCTATTGTGGCGCTTGTACTTTTTTCGGCATTCGGCTTCGCAACATGATTGTTTAAAATCACAGAGCGTGTGCGCCCTGATAAGATTTATGTACTGCTTCTGACACTTAATTTTGTTCTCGTTCGCTACTTGACGTCGCGACGAGGATTATGCTTTTTTTTCGCTTTTCTATTTTCATGTTCAATGTTTAGTAGCTCGAGATTTATTTTGAGATGGTAATTTTGTTCGGCTTCTTTGATGTTTAGACAGGTGGGGTTTGGGACCGAAGCGGATTACACGAGTTTACTTGTAGATAATGTGACAACAACGACTGAAACTTGCTAAAGCACATTCTTATTAATGATTTCTTGGATACAAAATATTGTTTTCGTTTAATGCGTAGTATTTGTCTTACAGAACGAAAAATATAATTATTTTCCTTATAAATACATGTTTCATCAAAGGAATCCTCCTCGTATTAAATTCATCGTTATTTACATAGCTAAGCAGTGCTCGTTATTATTTTTCAAAGAAACCTAATATTAATAAATGTAAGAAAAATTGAGTCAAAGACGATTATTAGCATTGAATCTAAAGCAAAGATACTTCCTGCACAATGAGGATGATGAAACGACCATCTAAGATGTTGCCTTTTGCTAATTAATACATCTAATTAAAGAGGGGTTTCTCAAAGAGAGCGACGCTGAGTACCTCCTCTGGTAGAACTCATACCTGTGGCTCGGCTCTTATCTATACTTATAAAGGTAACATCTTGAAAACCGCTGATTCAATTTTGTTAAAATTTTCCCTGAGTTTGGGCAAAATGTTATACTAAGGATTGATGAGTTTTGATGATAGTACCTCCTATATAATGAGAGATGAGATTATGCAAGCATCAGCAGGCGGTTTGATAAAATATTTGTGAAGTACGTTATTCAGCTGATAGCGTTAGTAATTTAGCTTTAGACGAACAATAAGCGAATTTTTATTAATGAAACAATATTTTCGTATTACCTATCTTCACTAAGATTAGATTGCGAAATTGGCTTAAACCATTGCGTATTTACTTTCATTTCTTAGGTAACTAGCTTCAAACTACGTAATTTTTAATGACCTAGACTGAAGGCGTTGTAAAAAAAAATAGGTACTATGAGTGACATTTGTACAAGTAGCTTAAGAAGTAGGTACTATTGCAGGTTCTAAGCTTTACTTTTCTTACTGGTAGGAATTTAATGGATTTTAGCTAAAGGCTGGCAGAATATTATATTATCTGAAAGCATCAGAGACATAAAATTAATTATATTATCCACCAGATTCATAAAACACCACAATACTAAGGAATGTTCAGACGAGGATCTTTTGTAGCGATTTCTAATTAAATCGCGGAAGAATTCTGGATTAGCATCTCACGTGTCGGCGCGGATTACTCGTCGCGTCGGTTCCGGGACGACATGTTCCTTCACGGATGCTAATTAAATTAATTAGCTACCCTATTGTATGTATTTAATCTGCCTTGCCGAGACGAGAGCTTTGCTGATTATATAATAGGAAGCTCGGAACACCGCACTGCGTTTCAAAACGTGTACAATAGACGTAGGCAAGGAGGCTGCCAGGCTCAAATGGGATTGAACGGGTCACATCAGCTGCATACAAGATGACCGCTGGGCTAGTCTTCACTCCACGGGTGCCTGGGCGGCGCCGCCCAGATCGGCCCAGAAAGTGGCGCCGACATGAACTTGACGCGTACCGCGAGGGCTGGTACGAGGTGGCGCGAGAAGAAAATCCTGGTTATTTATTTATTACTTTAAGTAGACAAATGTACAGATGCGGACTTAATGTCATAAGCATTTTCTATCAGTCAACCTTTGGGTGATGCAGAGACAAACAGTGGTAGGTGCAATTGTGTTGAGGAATAAATATTTTTAAATATAAATGGACGCAAAAACCTATTAAAATATAATAGAGTATATATACCTAATTAAATGTAATTACAAATAAATATATAGGTATAAATACACTAATATATATAATACTGGTTGGACTTGGGAGAGACTTTTTCCCAGCAGTGGGACAGGCTAAACGAAACAAAAAAATATAGAAAACACTACTTACCCTGTTTCATTGTATACATATTTCAATTGAACATATCCCGGATTTCATTCTGAGTAATCGCGCGTCTTTTATTGTTCGGTTGGAAGTGACATTATCTTTCTCTCCAATGATGGATGTGACGACAGGGACTTAAATAATAAATGACATTAATTACAGATTAACCTAAAATACAAACAATAACCTAGACTTTTAACACCGACATTGTACTCGCCATTCATTAGGACAGCGTTGCCGTTAACATTCAAAGCGGACGGAGCGGCTGCCATATTTTTTGCGTATCATTTGTTATTTAGACTACACTGTAATACGAGAACGCTACGAATACTTTACGACGTAAAATTACGATGCGGAGGGGAAAAAAATTAACATTCTAGCTTCATACGTTTTGTCCAGTTATTCGACGAATGCGGGCAACGGCGGCGGGGCCCTCGAAAGGTCTACAATTTGGGTGAATTGGTGTTATGAGCCGGCTCGCGTGTCCGCGGCGAGTTACACCCACCCCACTAACTGGTAACTGTTTAAAATGGCCGTGTTCAACATTCGCAAACCGTTGTTACCGACCGACGAGTGCTATTAGACGCAATCTATAACTTCCTAGTAGAAAAGTTAATGCAGTCGCGTTTCGACATGTCCTGTTGCAGCACAATAAAAGCGAGTGTTCCGGAATAGGGGAAATATATTTCAACTTTGTAATTATGGCCGTGCCACTGGGAGCCAATACAAAGTTCTATATTAACATACGTGACAACGCCTGCATGCATACTGCTCGTAGGAAAACTAGGTTATGAAGATCCAGTTAAGGCAAAAATTAGAGATTAATATTTATGGGAAAAGCTCCGTGCATAAACAATGTAAAGATCGCAAGGAATTGCATATTTCACAACCTTTACAGTTCCTAATAATACAGTTTCTGTCAGCAACGTAACATTTTAAAACAATTACGGGCGTCCAACACTGAATTTTAATAAATCTGGCGCAGCGTTCGTTTCTTTCGCCGGCAACTAATAGGTGTGTAATTTAGCAGTAATTCAGCAGTGCGTTGTGCAGGCCGAAGCAGCAGTTATTACGGTGCACAGTTTCAATTACGCTGCGTCACTCGGCCGCTCGTCTGGCGACCACTTTACATACGTTTGAGCTCGCTGCGACGCTAGTGTACTGGTGCCGCGGAAAAATTATGTCGTCGAAATATTTTACACTGGCGAGGAATAAATAGATTGGTGCCTTTTATTATCTGCAAGAAATATGATACCTACTCGTACCTGCATAGATACTAAACAACCGTCATGATGGATTCGTACCTTGCATAGGTTGGCTTGGTTTTGTCTACCTCGTTGGTAGTTATTGCTACTACTACATAAATAATAATAAATAGGTATTGGTACATTGTTGGTCTTACAGTCAGTAATCACGTTTCCTAATACATAGTCAGACATTTGATATGCAAAACTTTAATGCTAGAGAATTTTCCTCTGTTCCACCCCGTATTTCCTAAACTAGTATCCGGTTGATGGCAATTGGCTTACGTTTACATGGTAACAAACATACCTATTACGAAATTTGCAAAAGTATTAAAACACCTCTGCCCTTAACCTTAACCTACAGGCGTGATATCATCACGTCTGTATTGGTTATATTGAGGCTGGATATAACAAATATACAGCAGATTGACCAATAGTAGATCCGCATTTATGACACGAGCACTGCACAGGCAGGCTGTGTGATCGTCTCCCCCTTGGCGCGGTGGGCCGGTGGGCCGGCGGGTCGGTAGACCAGACGTGTGGTTCACCCTTCTGTGCCGCTCACCGCAATAGTTCAATGTGCTTGTGGTACAGTTAGAGTTGCGTTTCAATTGGTTTTAGTTGGCGGATGCATTTGCACCAGTGCACACTGATGTGTGTTTAATTATGTTGATTATTTTTTAGTTTTTGATACAGGTACTTACCCACATTTGCTGTTAAGAATTAGATCATCAGAACGTACCAGGGAGAAAAAATATTTAACAAATAAAAAACTTTGCCTGTGACTTTGACGTTAAACAATGTCATAAACGAAACAATATTTTCACAACATAGCATTAATTTTTAACTTTTCGTAACAGTGTCGGGTACCTATTGACCCTATTGTAATATTGTCAAAACTACACTCTAAGGTATTAGAAATTATTCAACATACCTACCTACTGTGGCGTGCAACTAAAATGGTACTCAAACTAAAACTGAGAATAAAACGAAAAGTAAGAGCAACGCCAGCAACTTGTTAGTACTACGCTTGTTACCGCCTGCAGCGTACCTTGCTCAAATAGTAACCTGCGACCACGAACAGGTCGCGAGGGCGAGGTCGCGTGGTCGCACGGCCAGCGGTCGCGAGGTCGCGTGGTCGCACGGCCAGCGGTCGCTAAGCGGATCCGCTGCGGACAACAACGGGTTTAATGGTCGCATTTAGGAGTCGAAATGCGCCGTAATGTTGGTGAAATTCAAAAGTTTTTCCCGCGTCACCGGACGAACATTGTTTTGTGAAGGTTGATTTTGTTGTGTTATGAGGTTTGAGCTTTTTGTGGAACAATGTTTTTTTTTAATAAAACAAGTTGGCAGAGTTTAAAAATACTGTTAATACAAAATACAGTTCTTTCTGACAACTTATAATGGCTAATTATACGGACATATACATTATTTTCTAGTGAGAGCGTTAAAGTCATTGCTCTAGTAAGTTATTGATACAAATATTATGTACGAGAATATGGGAATCCCGTACATTTCCCGATCTGGTTTACTAAAACCACTGCCAACTAAGTATAGTCCCGAATAATGTGAGCACATTCTTATTGACTATTGAATAGTCAGTTTTCTATTATTTTCAATGCTTCAGCACAGAAGTATGAGAATTTGATACATACGTACCTAGGTACCTACAGCTTCACCATATTGATTTTTAGTACAACAGTACATTATTGTGCTGTACACAAGGCGAAATATCAAGCTATACATTTCTATGCTTGATATGTCGCCGTACATACACATTATTATTCTTGATAGGTACAGTCACGAGCACTAATATGTCAACACTTGGCAACTTTCAATTGCGATTTTTTCGTGAAATAACGAATGCAGCGTTGAAATAAGACACTTTACATAAACCTATGCGTTCGAAAATACTATGTTCGCAATAACATAAAATTTCATTCAAAAATAAAGGAGAAAATCGCCTTTGTGTAAAGCCAAGTGTATACATACTTATGCTCGTGACTGTACTTAAATCGTAGTCATAAAAAATCCCAAGATTTTTTGTTTTCTCGTATATTTTTTGGTGATGGAGAGCTCTAGTTTATAAAACTAACATATTTTACTCAGTCTTAAAATATGAGTTCAATTAAAACTCGGCAACATTTTTACGTGATATAAAATTAGGTATGTAAATATCAATTACTCTGTAGCGCGGTGTTTTCCTTGCGAGGTAGCACCGCTCTCGTTCAATTACCGGCGCGCCTCACTAGTGCCCTGGCTTTACCTAGTTATGCAGTATAACTAGTACCTACCCTGCATATACCCACTTTTAATCATAGGTAACACTATACTTGGCCACGACATGTTGCCTCCGAAAACGATGGTGGAAAACATTGTTTGCATGTATGTGCTCATACACACGACTGGCACGTTGCCCGTTGGCAGAGGCAGAGGCAACTGCAGCCGTTGACAGTCGTCGGCGGTAGTCGTAGACGCGTCGACGGCAGCCGCCGACGCGTCCTACTGCCGTCGAAACGTGCCGCTCGTGTATACGGGCAGTGGGTGCAATCAATTAGCTTTTGCAAGATTATACTATGTTATGTATTACTTACTGCCCCTCTGTCAAGAATTAGATTAATAGACGACAAAACACAGTCATGCATGATTAATTAGAAAACATAAGGAAACGTTTCAAGATCTTGGAAAAGTACATTGTTTGACTTTTAAATAAATAATAGTATAAATTAAATAAGTACTTATTTAAAAAATATTTTTATAACACAATGTTTTAGTAGAATTTCATAGAAATTAAAATAATTACTGGCTCCAAAAAGGCAAGTTTTTTTAATATAAATTTTTACTAAAAAACTTGCATTGCATTATCATGCGAATTATAAAACAATAATTCGCAGGACTTTTGACAAAATATCTTTTGAATATTATACCGAAACAGAAAACACAACATACTTTTATAAAAATGAATACCTACCTGCAATAAAAAATATACAAATATTGTTACTTTATGGTTGAAAACTAAAACATTACTTAAATTCACTTTTTTGCAGGTATTTTTGTGGAATGAAAACAGATGTATAGTTGTAGAACGTCAAATCCTTATTTTTTGTGTTAATTAACAGTTTTAAAACTACTAGAAGGGCATGAGAAACATGGTCATTCATCCTCCATAGACAAGGGAGGATCCTCCGACCAGACGGATGTTGTGTCTGGTGGGCAACTGCCCGACGATTGATATCTAAACTTTGCTTGCGCGATGCAGGATTTTGCGTGACGTCAGTGTGATTTAGACGTTTTAGATGAAAACTACCGAAGAATACTTACATCGTGAAAACATTACATATTTTCCACAGAATTATATATTTTTCCATGTAACTTAAGTTATAAGATTGGAAATAAGTTACATAATTTGGACCGGCCTCGCTGTGTACAATATCTATCTGAATAGAAAGAATAGTAATGTAATATCAATCTTAATATCTGCGCCCTACTAGCGATATAATTAATACACATTTTCACAATATTCAATACCTATATTATAATGAAAGCTCTCCCAAATAATTTTGCTAATAAACCAGCTATCCATTATCATACGGGGTACGAAACCGCGTCTGCTTAGCACATCCATTAGGAATAATTACGCCCGCCGTCCCGGGACACGGGACATTGCACGTACCGTGTCCGGGCCGCGGGAGGGCTGCGGGAGGGCTGCGGGAGGGCCGCGGGACGGGCCGCGGGACGGGACAAGCGATTAATGAAATTTGGAAACGTGGGACACTGTTGACATTAGTAGGTTGTCGTGCAAGCCACTTGATTGATATAATTTTCGAAGTCGCTTATGTTGGGGCGGTGAGCGATAGAGGCGATTTGTCAGCGATGCTGGATGTGTTTAGTTTGGTTCTGGTTGTGTCGACTGGTTCTGTTACCACGTTCATTAAGGTGGAAATTGATGGAGTATGTCGTATCTGTTCAGTTTTAGTTGCAGTTTTAGGATGGGGGCAGATCTTGGGGCAGTGAGATCGTTTTAAAAATTGTGTGATAAAAGGTTCTAAAATTATCTTAAAATGTCTAAAACTTAGTAACTGATCGTAGGTTTTGATGTTGTATGAAATAAGTCCGGTCTCATACCGGTACATCTTCATTCAAAAAGTAAAAACTTTCAAACCTTTCGTTACTTCATTAGGTTCGGAGACGTGATACTACGTAATCAGAACGTTCAAAGAATTTCAGTGGTCAATGACAATCTATTTATATCAAGTTCAAACTTGAAAGTCAAAGCATGCTAAAGGGCATTCAATATACCAAAGATATAATGTCACTTCAATATACCAGAGGTATAATGTCACTTCAATATTAGATTTTTTCTACAACTCAATATTAGTTTACCGCGTAGATGCCCCCGAGACGCCTGATACATACTTAATTGCTGGTTAAAGCCAAGGTGAACAGACTTATTCCGTTCGAACCAAACAGTATATATATTATTTCATTAAATTATAAAACACTAGGTTTATATTTATATTTGATTTCAGTGTACCATTTGACCTCCAACTGGAACGATTGATACGGCCCATTAATCATAGTGCCCGACTTACTGTGTCACTTCGTACAGCCAATATTGAAATAGCGAACACTTTGATTTAAGTATGACTAAATACCACAATTTCATACTTTAATCAAAAGCATGATAATTTCAACGAAGTTAACAAACGTTGTGAAATGTTGACATGATTATAAATGGACAAAATAATGTATTCCGTTTATTGGCAAAGAGGATGTTTTATACGAGTTCAGTTTCTATGCACTTGCTTGTATTACTCGTACAACAATATTAGGAGCAATCACAATTGATGGATATCCTCTGTGATGTGATGGCAAGTGATCATGTTGCTGTTACTTTCCGTTCCGAATCAAAAGCGTTAAATAATATACCTACATCATGTTTGTAACAATGCATGTAAGACAAATGACGAAATCATAAAGATAAGGAAAATATTATTCTAATATTAATCAATAAAAAAATCATCGAGATAAACAAATTATTTAATCGGATTACAATCGTTCGTTCATTTATTTGATTACTGAGTGTAATATCGAGAACACGGCATCCTTTTTTTACGCCCCCTAATTGTTAACTGAATAGGTACCATATAGGGGTAGATTCGACTACTAAAACAAAAGTTGCATCCGGTATAATACCTTTGATCAATCCTTCTCTTTGAATTTTTTTATTGAAAATACATTTTGTCCAATTAGCTTATTGCTTCTGAAAGCAGATTATGTTTTAAATTATTGTCAATTGCCGCTCTGGTTTTATTTTCGTATATTATGACTTGAATGTGGTTAATGTTCCATTACTCGTATTCGTTGTAATTACTGTGATCGATGCTCTAGTTAGTTATCGTTTGATACATTAGTTAGTGGCAGGACAGCAGTAATGTAACACTTAATATATATATTTTTTTTTTTTTTTTTATAACATTAATTACCGCGGACTTGGTGGTCCGCGCCCTTTTTTATAGTGTTTTATTGTTGACATTTTTCTTTCTTTTCCTAGGGAACAGTTTCATACTCCCGCATCGGACACATCCATTTTACTCTAAACTTACAATATTAGCTTAAATCTACGTGAGTCCATCTTTTTATACATATATCGATACCTCTGGGCTCAAAGGTCGTAAAGGACAAAATGCGACTTTTCAGGAGAAGCAAAAAACGAAAAAAAAAAAATTATATTTGCTCTAACATTTTTGTTTCTTGAGCTATTTAAATGAAACCTAAGAAGAAAGTGTTTAGAATTTATAGTATTCTCTAGGGCAGTGTTAAAAAATGACCCTACTGCTGTATTTACCGAGATAGATTTCCTTTACGACCATAAATTTAAAAACAAACGTCCTTTACACCCTTAAAATTTTCATCCTATGATGAACCTAAGGGCGTAAATGTACTTTACTGCACAAAACTAAACAAAATAAGGAAATAATCGACAAGTGTAATAATTTTTAGGTTCTTAAAGGACCACCCGCTAAGGTATTCTGAAAGGATAAATTAATAATTAAACTTAAATATTAAATGGATTATGTAATTTTGTATGTATTTATGTGTATACTACTGTAATTTCTTTACAAATATTCGTGAAATAACATAATTATACAAATAAAACGTGCATTTTTGTAATCAAATTGAGATCGTTTATTTGTAATTGAACACAAAGCTCTAAATCTTTAAATTATTAATGAATATTTTTAATACGTTCACCAATACTGCTGAGTGTGCCCGCCTGCTGGCTGTGGGTGATTGGGAGTCGGGCCTCTGGCTTGAAGCGCTACCGTCACCCAACATAGGCACTATGCTGCGTGACACCACATTCTGGCTCGCTACATGTTTGCGTCTGGGCGCTCCTTGCGGAGCTCCACATCGCTGTCAATGCGGTGCAGCAGTCGACTGCCTCGGACACCATGGCGTATCTTGCAGCGAGAGCGCTGGTCAGATGGCACGGCTCGCCAGCATTAACAACATCATCCGTTGGGCTCTTGTCACCGTCGGGGTGCCCGCTGTTTTAGAACTCAATGGCTTGGCACGCGACGATGGGAAGAGGCCAGATGGAATGACCATAATGCCTTGGAAGTTGGGTAGGCCTTTGGTGTGGGATGCAACCTGTGTCGACACCCTCGCTCCATCCTATCTTCCTAGCACGGCGGGCTATGCTGGGGCGGCTACTGCAGGAGCAGAAAACCTCAAACAGCGCAAATATAACAACCTTATTGGGAGCCATAATGTTTGAGCCGTTTGGGGTTGAAACTCTAAGGCCTTGGGGTCCGAGTGCTTATCGAATATTTCGAGACATCGCCAAGCGGTTGGTTGACTCTACGCGTGACCAGAGAGCTGGCCTATTTTTAGCCCAAAGAATAAGCATTGCCATCCAACACGGTAATGCTGCCCTGCTAGCCTTTTGGGCACTTATCCTCTTGACAGCGATGCGGACGAATTTTTTTAAATGAGCTCCTGTCTTTACCTTTAAAAACAGAATCTGTTTGATGAGATGATGAGTAAACACCCCTCTGAGCAGTTGGATGGGGTGGTTTTTTAATCCTGGATCTGAACAGTCATTGTGCCAGCGTCGTACAAACATCTCAATGCCCGCACGCGATCTGACGGCTGGAACTCAACAAATCTCTTGGCGAGACAGTTCGTGACGACCCTCGAGAGCAGCTTGGATACGTGGTTCAGAAGTGAGATGGGTCTATAGTTCTTCACCGAGGATTTTTTTGAAGAACAGAACCACCGCAGCTCCACGCCTCGGGCATTATACTCTCTTAGATGACAGAATTAATGAGACTTGCTAGTCTTTGAATTATTGTATTTCTTTTTTTGGATCGTTTTCTTGTAGGTTTGGGTTTTTTTGTTTCAATATCTTCATCTATATCGTCACTTCTTTGATCTTAGTTAGATCTTGTAGTTTTGAGTCAGTGTCAGTGGCAGACGGCCCACCGGGTGGAAAGATTAAGTCCGACGGGACGGCGGATGGCTTGAGCATCCTCAGCTCACCCCCGGAGTGAACACAGCGCGAGAGTCGGCTAACTGTCTTTTAGCTAAGTAATGAAGCTTAGCTGCTTTGTTGCAAAATTATATTTTTTTTTACCGTTTTCATTAAACAGGCAATTATAATTATATATTTTTTTACCGTTTTCATTAAACAGGCATTATATTCAAGAAAAGTATTATGGGAATTAAATGCTTAACTAAAATAGCGTTAAGGGCGGGTAACTGCAAATAAGTTAAGTTTTTCACTTAAACTTTTCTTTAAATGCTTAATTATAAAGTAGTTATAGTCCTTTAGCGTCTTTATAGTCAAGAAAAATCAGATAACGTACTTGTAGTTAAGTAGAAGGCTAGAAAATAATCATCACATCGGACAGTTAAGGTATTTTAAAGTAGGTACATTAAGCGAAAAAGTGTGGGTTAGATGCTTTCAAGTGATGGAATCATCAGAAATTATGTTACTTAACGGTCTAAAATATTTTCATATCTTTGGAACTATTTATTATTGTTAAAATGTTTCTTAGACAGAAAGATAGCGAATTTTGAACTTTGTCACATTCTATTAAAAAGTGAAGATTGACCATTTGAGGGTTAACGGTTTTCTACTTCGTACTTTCTAGAATACTAGTTATTTACAACCTAGCCAATAGAGGAGGCTATTTATATTTAAGTAATGTACAACGAGTATTAGAAACAATTTAATAAGGTAGGGGTTGAAAGTTTGTGTACAGAAATCAAATTCTACGATAATTATGAAGTGGATACCTAAACTTCAACATCTTGTAATTTCAATAACCGTTATAATACATTTCACAAAATTGTGAGTTAGGTAATAGTTTTGTGAAAATTATTTAATTTTTATTAAGTTAGGTAGTAAGTTTAGATTAAATTCGTTGTTTTATGAATATTCTAGGATTTATGGGACAATTCCTCACTTACGTTTATATATACGCCCTTAGTGGAAGCAAAGAATTAAAATGAAACTAGGTAGTAAAGGACACTTGTATTTTTTTTATTTTAAATTGTAGGGGTGTACAGGACAATTTGCAAAGACGATGTCCTTTACATCCAAATTTTTGAGGGACTTATATTAACCACCTAAGGTGGTATAAGACAATTGATATTTTTTATGTATTTTACACCCAAAAGTTGTTTTATACTTTGCTTTACTACCAAAATGAGTTCACTCTGGTAACTAAGTGTTATTTACATCCATATTTTCACGGTAAACTTTGTTTAACGTCTCAAATTATGTGGGTCGTAAAGGCATTTTTTTTGCGAATTTCGTAAAACGGAATATACAGATCGATAGGAAATTAAAAACTGAGTATAGCAGTATCAATAAGTCATTTTCGCCCAAATGTCCTTTACGACCTTTGAGCCCAGAGGTATCGATATATATATATATATTTTTTTTTTAACATATAAAAACACCTAATAAAATTATTATAATTATACTTACTCTATGCTACACACTGAATATAATACTACAAAAAATAACATGTGTCAGTGCTAATGCCTACTTTTCAAATTCAGCTTTATCAAAAACGTGATTTTCATTTCTTTGAGCAGCCTAAATAGATCATCCGGCCTTTTATGCCAGCTTTATCCGACCATTAGGTGACCGGGTTTTCAGTCAAGGAAAGCCCTTTGAAAATATTATAACTCATGCGGGGAAACATGTGATATAGCTGGATATTCATACAGGCGGAGTATAGCAGGCGGGACGCAATCAGCGTGCGAAGTGGGAAACCTTTTTTATATCTGGCGAGCGTACGTGCCGGCCGCGCGCAAACGTGGGCACGCCTGCCTCGCGCGCCGCGTGGCGCCGCCTGCCCAATCTGCGCGTGCTGATACTTTGTTTTGACGTACAATCCATGTATTTATTGCATGCGGTGGATATAAAGCTGGACCGCCAATCGAGTTGCTGACGCTGTTGTTGTGGTTTTAGTTTAGCGGTGGGAAAAAGATTGTCTATATTTATCTACTTCTCACTTTGACCTTTACACTTTAAACGGATAAAATAATCAAACAAGTTTCATAATTTTATTCTTGTAAGGATTTTTTATTGCGACCCTTATAATCGTTACAAATGCTGTTATCGGTGACATAATTACATTTAATTCAATATTCATGCCACCTCGTTCTGAAGCCGGTTGAACAATATTACTTACACAAAAACTTCAAAGTTGTAATGATTGTTTAAAACGTTGTGTTTGTTGTTCATTGCTAAGTAGTTAAAAGTTATACTTTGTCCACGACAGTTGTATAACTTGACAAAAGGTTATTATATAATTTCCGAGCACTCCGGCGTCGTCCGTTCGTTATAATTATGGGGACTCTGTTTTCTGGGAAAAGTAAATTAATATTTACATTTGTCGGACTGTTAGAATAAATTCCCTCATTGATTGATATCTACAGAAGTTTTATGGAGTTACAAATTAATAGTCAGGAAATTGTATCAACCTTGGGGATGTTTTTGCGAGGGGCTTTGACTTCTGTGTTATATTACATAATTGTTTTTTATCACAACGGCTAAAATAATGTCGAGTCAATACAAAACAAAGCATTATTAAACATTATAAATGTATTTCTATTTAAATGACTTAGTAGCTGAAAGCCAAATCAAGTGAGAACTAAGGAAGTATTGCTCGTGAAACTCGTTCAGTTTTTACCGTCATTAAAGCCAACTCATTACGGAAGCTGCTTAAAGTTGAATTCAAAGAATCTAATGGAAAAAGCTTTTCTACAAACTGGGATAATTTAATCAGGTTCTGATACACGCCAATAATTTTGTTTTTCATAGTCCGTATGACGTCACGTTGACACACCTACGTTATTTACCCCCGAGCATTGATGAAAAACAATACCAATTTTTCGTGATCATGTCAGTAAAAACAAACTGTATTTTGTTACAATTCATTCCCAATATCGCGCGATCGTTTTAAGCCGATACGATTAATAGATAAAGAAATATCGGCAAATATTGCCGCCAGCCCCGCAGCGCCACAGCCCACAGCCCCACAGGGCGACAGCCGCCCGACGTTTGGACACAATCGAGGCTCGGCTCGCAAAAATTGTGTAGTTGAAATAAATTGGACATTTTATTTTGACTGCTACATCGAATATGACAAATAATGTATTAATTTCTCATTGCGGTCGTTGTAATGCGATGTTGATCGCTTTGAGCGATGGAATGGTTCCCGTATTCGGTAATTATGGAACATTTATAAGTACACTTTGATTTCGATTTCGAGTTGTTAATAAGATTTTAAAGCAATTTTGTAGTTAATGACAAACAACTTAATTGTTTTAATGAAATATGTGTTCACGAAAAGTAATTATAAGCAGACATTTGACTTATGTATGTATATATATCTAGTTCCAAACATAATGCAGATATCAAAGCGTAAGAGCGGTTTCGCACTACGTCCGATTCGAATCTGAGAAATGCCGGTCTGAAGTGACCGTAGTCCTATTTGTATGAGGGGTTGCGCACTAAATACGAACTCGAAACGTAATACTATAAATCACGAACTAAACTGGGCACATCCATTATAATTGAAGACGACGAAACGCTAAACGTTGAAATCCGCAGTATTGGCAACAAAACGTGCTGGAGTCGTAGATCATGACCGCGGCCGGGAAAACTGTTAATTTATGTATTCCGTGCGGATGATCGGCTGCCGACTGCTCATTGACTCGGATGTCCGTGAGTAATACCCGCTGTAATCACCTTATAATTGTACGCTAACGATAAATGCCCTCTTGTGTGACTATTTACTATTGATTTGTGCTGTTCGTTTGCATATAGATTGCGTGTAAGTGGACAAGTGAAACTGACTTTGTTTAATCCTGGTTTCATCTTTGTCATTTACGCTTCTAAGTAAAGAAGGGTATTATAGGTACTCTGCCGAAAGTAACATAAGTTTTAATAAGTAAACGTTCCAGGTCACGTCCGGCCACGACGCGGTTGTCTCTAAGCCAAATGCTTAGAGCTATAAAAGAACGATAAAGTCAGCTCTCGTCTAGTAAATTCTTCCTGAAGAGACCCGAACGATATAAAAGTGCGTTTAATTACACTCCACTGACACGTAACCGCCATTATTAACACTAAGGAGCTCATACAGACAAACGGGACAGGCACCCCGCGCATCGCACGCCGCGCCGCGACAAGGACCCCGCACTCAGGCGCGCACAACGTACATTGTTCCTCAAGCAATTGTAACAAGAGCTGGGATGCTCACACAACGAGCAATGTGGTTTGTTTAAAACAATAGAGTAGAATGTCGGGGGACGTGTAAGTAGCTGGCGTCTTCATGAGGCTCGACCGGTGGAACTAACGCTATAATGTCGTCCGCACTTGTGTGTGTGTGGTCCATTACTTGCTGTGCCCCGGTGTCAGTCATGAGCGTTAGATGCGAGGACGCAATGGATGACGTGTTAGGCGTATAGTTCGTAGTTACGAGTTTTAGTGCGGGATCCGGAAACGGGCACGTCTCCCAATTGTGGTAAATGGTTTCGTGGAGGACGCTCGTACAGACGAGTTCTCTAGCTTTTATGTACGACTTTAGATCCCGAATCTCAAGAGCAGCGGTATAACACTGTTACATAATTATGCTGGAATAAAAATAAATTAGTGCGCACCGCCGAGTGCGGCCAGCTTGGAAGCTTTAGTATTAGTTGACTCAATAAAAAGCGTAGGTTTAGAGGAAATTTTAATGACTTTTACTGGCATGGTTATTCAAGTGTATAATTAACCTATACCTAAAAAGTTATTAGCTAGTGCTTGGAATTGACAATTAATTTAAAACATCCATGCCATCTTTAAGCATCGGTAGATATTGAAGATACAATAAATGCAAAAAAGTAAGAAAAGAAGCAACTCTTTTCCGAATACCGTAATCGATTTTCGTACATCGCTAAACTGAAATACAATCAAAATAGCTGCACAAACACAATGTGCACGCGACTGATATCATAATCGAGAAGCCAGCGAGTTCAACGAAACGATTTCCGAATGAACTTCAGTTATCAGGTGCATCTCCATTTCCGGGAAGCTTGTTCCGAAGTGAAGCTCAGTATGTAAGAAGTTTTATTGGCTAGGTCGAGTCTACTGAGAACTACATGGTCACATTATACAGGGAAAATGTTTATTCTCAATTTAGTAAGTACCAAAAGTCTCTAGTCTTATGTATAAAATGTATTAACCTCAGTGTAAATTCGCTTTCTATCTATGCTATTATACTTAGTTGTAGTAGCAGTCCAGGCAGCGTGAGTAGGACTAGTTCCTTTATTAGTACAATACTTCAGTCCAGCAGTATCCTCAAAGTTAACTATAAATGTATGACACAAACTGATCAACAAATTCACACACGTGTAACCCAACCTTATCTTCACCAAAATTCTAAGACGTTTAGGGTTGCTACCAAAACTAAAGCCTTAAGTCGTGTCGGGGACGTTCCGGGGGCTTGACAAATGGCCGCCTTGTCCGCGCCAGAACGAACCATTGTCTCGAAATATGACGGAGCTTTGTTCAGCCTTCACCCCTATTACGACCACCATGCGCCATACACTGGCAGACTTACCGGAGAAGCAAATGTGACGTCATTTGCGTACTTATATCGTTTTGTATGCATTTGTCATGGTAATGATGTTTTGTTCTGCGTAGAATAAGATGCTGCGTAATGCTACAGCTTACATGTTAGCTTGTATTTCATATTCATTTATTTGCGTTCCACAAGGTAAAACAAGATATTAACGAAAGGTTTCGAGCTACGAGCCGTTGTATACCCTGTCAGTGCTTGGCCAGCCAACAAACGCGGGCGCGACGCCCGCCATAGCTCGTTCATGCAAGTGGCTGCAGTAAGTGCGCGGGCGGCCCGCGCGGGGACCGAGGTTCTCAAACTAGTTCGAGCTTTTTCTAGTAAAAATAAGTCTTCTTCAGACAAACACTGGACACGACAACACTCAGAAAGAAGCCACGCTCGACTGCGGACAGGCAGATCGCGCGCGTTCCCGCACCCGCACCGCTCTCCGCCCCGCGCTGCCAGTCTGGCCAGGCACTCAGTGCACAGCAAAAAAGTTATGTTTGATACATATGTAGCTATTACTTAGAGTTTAAAATCTAAATCTTTTAGATTAATAGTAACTTTTAGGATGAGGTACGCCTGTTCGGGGAATTACGGACTGCCTCTTTGTAACAGCGAGATTTTCTGCTTTACACCAAACTTTTTGTTTTTTACCAGATTGATAATAATAAAAATGCAAACTAATCATGCAATTACTCAAACTCAAACACAAACTCAAAGCATTTATTTCAATTAAACCATTTACAGGCACTTTTGAATTGTCAAGAAGTCGGTCAGTCAAAAATAAAATGAAGCTAGTTGCCCATTCCAAAGCGTAGGTACCTATGGAGAAGAACGGGCAAGAAACTCCATGGACACTCTTTTAAATTATATTTTTACAAAAATATTAGTTACATCATTAATGTTGAATTTATAATAATATGTGAGAACGATGTAAAAAAAGACGTATGCGTTAAAAGCGTCCAGAGTACAGCAAATATTAAATAATAAAAAAAACAACAATCCAAAAATAAAATAATTAAAAATAAAAATAAGCCGAGGCAGCCGAGTGATGACCAGCCCCAACTGACGGCGCCCGTTCACGAACATGACGCATAGATCAGCACCATTCAGCTCAACCATTTTGAAGGGAGCTAAATGATCCAACACACACGCCACCGTCAGCGAGACATTTGTGTGAGCATGACATACTATCAGCTGCCAGGGCACATTCAAGTCAATGAAAGACATATTACCCGGTAAATGGTAGCTCTACAGTACATAGAACTCACATCTGTGCTATGCAATTATACAATACAAAGGAAATTGAGTTTATACAATGCAAAGATAGTCTTACAATCTTCAGCAGCTCCAACAGTATTTTCAAGTGTTAATCGATTAGTTGTGGTTGTGGAGCAGGACCAGCAATGAGCCAGGCATTTTTATCAGCGATGTAATCCCCTAACTTATAATATGCCTGCCTGCACAGTGTGCGTTTTATACAAGACTTGAATTTTGTTTCATTCAGTTGAAGAATGTGGGGAGGTATCTTATTATAACATTTTAAACAGTAGGTACCCCATAAAAGATGAGTCTACTTTAGCCAGTCTGAAACCTGGTTGAACCAATAGGTCCCTATTTCTAGTACTATAATTATGTCTTTCTCCTCTTTTACTAAAAAGATGTAAATTTTTCCTTACATACATGATGTTTTCGTAGATATATTGACAAGGTACCGTCATGATGTTAATTTCCTTAAACAGTTCCCTTAGAGAATCGCGCCCGCGGAGATTATATATGGCTCTGATGATCTAAAACTAGTAAACACTAACAAATCGCAACGGATACTACGCCAACAAACAGACAGCTCTAACAAAGCATAATATATCAAAGTGTCGAAAATGAGTGTATATTTAATTGAACAAACAGAATGTGAACAGCAGCGCACGCGGCGCCACGTCACGGTAATTAATAGCAAAATATTATAATACACGGACAGACTGACGTATAACTAACAGGATGCCTGGCTGCCTGATTAGGATCGACATTTATATTGCAGAGATATTTGCTGTGAATTTCAGTAGTTTAATGGAATGTAACGTGACTGCACACTGAACAGGCCAATTAAGCCTGTACATAATTATATACCTGACAGTGAACTATTGAATATTGTTTGCGAATATAGCCTTCAATTTACAGCCAACATAAGGGAACACTATCACATTTTATTTATTTATTTTGTGTCGTAACAAAAATAATCTAAGGATTAATTCGACACAAATATCTTAAACTATTTCGAAACAGCTACATAAATGCGACTGTTTCCACAAAACCACAAAGTTATATTTAACAGTGTGTACGAGTACTAGCGACCATTTTCAGTATATTCCAGCCCTATTGCGCAGGCGGTCGGCACGCGAGCGGCCGCACCGCGGCGCGGCGCGGCGGCGGCGCGGCGGCATCCAAAACCGCCAGCAACAGATTGTTGGACAACAATGTTTAGACGAATTTTAGCCACGCGCCGCTGCGCCATGTTCCGCTAATGAAATTCAGCCGCGTTTTGAGTGTGGCGGCGCGGCGGCGGCGGCGCGAGCGATCGACTGAGTGAAACAAATGTTTTATTTGGGTCAGGCTTAATTCTGTACATACCTGTCTTTACTAGGAATGATACAATTAAAATAGAAGTTACAAACACTTTTGCATTATCTTCTTCTTCAATCTTATCTACAAGAAATGGACAAAAATAACTTGGAATGTAGTAAAAACTGAGCAATGCGAGAGATTAATGGCGAGAATTGGCGGTAGAGCTTTAATCTGTCAAGCTCCGCTAATGAGACACAATTGATTTTCTATTGTTTCGTCGCCGACAGACGACGAGCGGAGCTTGGCCGGTATCGTCATTCGCAGAGGCTTTTTGAATGCATCCAACAACAAAATATATATTCATCGTAAAGCACTGCGGGCCACAGCATCCACAGTGAAGCGTTACAATAAATACGAGCGAAGCATTCACTCACGTAGCCATCCGAAAATCTGTAGTTTATGCGGCCGTATACAGGGTGTTCAATGTTGGGGCAGCAGGGCGTATAGCGCGACCGTCATAAACAGAGGTGTCGCGAACCTGCGAGTTAGGATAAAGGTAGGTGCTACATTGTCATACCTACTAGATTAGGTGAGTCTTACATCTACACGTAATAGGTACATTGCTTTGAAATCTTTGTTGAAGATGGCTCGCAACGCAACTACATAAATACACAATGAAGACTATGGCGAAAATTGCCTCACTTGATTTTATTATGAAGCTTGTCAAATAATTTTCTCAAGTTTGCTGATTGTAGTAGGTATCTACTTATATGTACCTATAACTTGGAAAAGTAGATGATGCTACCAAACAAACGCGGTGGATGTAGATAAACAAAGGTTGCCTTTCTTTTATTCAAACCCGGAAACCCATTGCTTGTCAAGATGAACCAAACAAACCACTTGGTTGATGTCACAAGTATCGCACTCGTCTATAAGTTGACACCAACAAACATGCGTGCAGTAACTACTTGCGAACGCTCCGCTAAGTACGGAATGCGATGTTGATTGCCCTGGCTAAGTTATTACGCTCAATCGTTACTCCTGTCAAACATCAAAACTCTGAAACCAATTATTTTGTTGACGTCTGTAACAAGAAAATAGCGTTAGCTACAGGAGGTAAATTATAAACGAATACCTTCTATTTAAAGAACAAAAAGAATCCAAAACATTTTCATCATAACGACGTTCCTTTTGTGACATTTCCTCGGATTGTTCTCAGAATTTCAATTCGTGGAACATCGAGAACGATTGCTTTTATGACTGTAACAACAGAAACCGAATGATCGCTCCGACTCTTCGGCCCCGCGAAGCGCACACACGGAAAAAATACATCGCCATCGGTCCGTAAAAGAGAGGGAAAAACTCCGTAGCTTTAGCAATAAAAACCCCGCTAATACCAAAACTGGCACAATAATAATAATTTGCATGTGAAGAAAACGCCCTGCCTAAGCGAATTTATTTTCTTTTTCAGCGCGAAAGTGGGGAATTCACACGCCTCCAACGACGGCCGACTCCAACGAGTCGTCTTTTATTACGGACGCCAACGAACTAGTAACACTGGGCTCGATTTTATTTCTGGACACTATTGTCGCAGAATACAGATGTCATTTTTGAAGATAAGACTCTTGAGTTTGTTGCGCGAAGAAGGGAAATGCTAGTTTGTAATCATTAGGAATTTTGTTCTTTTTATCCGTGTTCATGTTCCTACTAATAGATATTTTGGGCTTAGAAATAACTTTTTTTTACAATCAATTAAATTTCACACGCTAAGCTAATGGATTTCAGACTTCAACAAAAAGGGTTCATCAATCACAAATGTGGTAGGTATTAGCACAAATAAAGTTCACCAAAAGCTGCTAATTTAATTTCTACGACTTTACGGTAAAATTAGGCTTAATAGCCGTACGCTAAACGATTCCACGAACATTCTAGCTAACTTATAGCCACTTCCTTTTCTTTCGATTACATTTCGATCAGACATCAGCCTTTTCTTACCAAGAACTTTGTCTTCCTTCGTCCTTCCTGGGTCCTCATTCTCTTTAATTGCCTCAAATCGTTGAGTATTTTGAGCTTTATTTTCTGTGCTATAAAGTTCACAAAGATTTTCTTATAGAATGTTATCGCTGCCGGTTCCATTGCCTCGTCGCTCCTTCCTTCACACATCTTGGTTCGCGTTATACTTTCAATTTTGGCAATGATTCAGCTCCCGCGTTTATTTACTCGCTTTCTGAGCTCGGTATTGGAACTATTTTTTTACTAGTTTCGTCACAATGTGTTCTCTGACGGGGTCGTGTTCGCGGCTGTTGATGTGTGCCTGTTTGTACACGTCAACGCGAGACGATGACAAAGTGAGCTAAACGCAAGCCGCGTTATTATAAATGTTTGGAGCACAGAACATGTTTCAGTACCTATTTGTACTCTGACTTCGGTTAGTTCCTAAACTATGAAATCATGTATTCATTTTAAGGGAAATAATTTCATGAAAAATATTCGCTAAGGTTTTACACATTTGAGGCCTGCTCGGCAGTGGTGTTTTAATGAAGTTAATAACTAAGAAAATATAACTTGTGGAATAATTAATTTATTTTTACGTACACAAGTAGTAATAGTTTACACTCGTAAATAATCGTATAATGTTTCGCAGAATGTGTTCTAGTAAACATTAAACAAATATTTTATTCCTCGTGCTGCATTTACTTCACGATGTTACTGAAATTCCGAGCGAGCACGATATGCACTGGGTTAATTGCTCAAATTCTTCAACGTGCTTTCTTAAACTTTTTATTCAAATAAGAACATAATATTATTTTTATGAAGCAATTAAACTTGTAACAACAAAGGCAGAAATGAATATAAATTGCATTATGGTACTTAATTATTTACATCTTTAGCAACATTTTACATATTTAGTTTTAATGACTTGATTTATCGTAGAATATCAAAACATTTAATCAATTGCATCCATACTAACTCCAACTAAACTATAGGTAAAGCCACAAGAAAAAACCAACACGCGATGGATTGTGTTTGTAATACCATTAAACTCGAAACTATCGCAACTGCTATAAACCTATCCGTCACGCCTCCACCACATACTGAGGAGCTGACAACTGACAGCCCACCTGATGCTTCAGCATTATTCAAATACGCAATAATAATATGAACGTTAGAGACACATAAAACCTTCTTTACGTTATCAGTATGGATTACCGCCTGTGTACGTTCATACATAAAAAAAAAACTGTAAACTCGGTGTCTACTTTCTGTTGTAAAATTTAATAAGAGTGTGCTTGCCTGTACTCGACGATATTGCTTTTAGAGTTCGTGTACTCGTTACAAGAATAATATCTACTTTGTTGTACTTTTAAAAAGTGTTTTGTTCGCAGTTATTGGGTTTTGGGACATGAAACTATTTGTTTTCGAACTAAATACTTAATTATTATTATTACCTACTGACATCATATTAGCTCATCGATACAAACATAATATACATTTTGATCTTATCTAGCCCAAACATGGCTACCTACATATTTCGGCTAGATTACATCAAAACGATTTAGGTACGGCTAATGTACTCGTATGTAGCTACCGAAAAAGTAAAACGATACTACGTAACAGTGAACTCTACATGCATATTTGACAATAGTATTAAAATAAACGCTATCCTGATATATCTCTGAACACTCCCTCACCCTATTTATCCACGAGTCAGATCTATTTCCCCAGACAACTAGCACACTCCACATCTCCACAAACTCACAAATTCAATCTCTCTGTATTATTATAATTCACCGACAATTTGCTACAGCCATCCAAAATGAATTTGTCTTTCTGCACACGCTATTCAAAACGGCACTCAAGTAAATGAAAACGTAATGATCCCTACAAACGAGAGACGTTTCGTAACTTGTTGAACAATAAGTCGGTGAACCCACTGCGGCGACTGTTCGTCACGACAAATAAACTATGCTGACATATCATACTCGTCAATGATACATTTCGTTAAGAATTCTTGCTATTTATTATGTCTCTTGTTTTTAGGAAGCGCTACCAAAGCATAATATGCTTCGGTAGCGCTTCCTCACGCGATGCATGCCCCCATATTTCCATTGATATGTCATCTTCAATGTATTCGTGATTTATTTAAGTGCTCAGAATAATATGTTTGTCTTTATTGAGTTGTAATAGAGAAGTTCTTTGAATCGTCAAAGGCTTTTATCATTCACAATCACGTATTGAATTGATAAACATACATAATATATAGACAGGTAAGGTTTATCGTGAACCCTTTAGTTACCTACATTACCTACACATGAATAATTTTTTTTACAGTATTTTTAGGGTTCCGTACCTCAAAAGGAAAAACGGAACCCTTATAAGATCACTTCGTTGTCCGTCTGTCTCCTCTGTCAATACCCTTTTTCTCAGGAACGCGTGGAGTTATCAAGTTGAAATTAATATCAAATAATTACTCAGGACTGCAATCCCTTGAAGCGGTGAAAAAAAATCAAACTTCTAAGTCAACGCAATCAAAAGATACAGGCGTTTATGTTCCGGAATAAAAACCTATAGGGTACTTCCCGTTGACCTATCTATCATGAAATTTGGCAAAAAGCAATGTCATGTAGCACAAGTAAAGGAAAAAATCTGAAAACCGTAAATTTTTAGTTACATACCCACAAATTTGTACGGAACCCTCGGTGCGTGAGTCCGACTCATACTTCACCGGTTTTTTTTCTTAGATCGTGGTGTGTTTGTCGCCATCGGCATTTCATCTTCGTTTTGTGTCACAATCGTTCTCCGGCACCGCACTTCCTTGCGAGCCCCTCATCATCGCGTACTTGGGAACCGCACCTTAACCATTTGAATGTAGCGTCATAATAACACCTGAGCTCCCGGTTTTGTGGCATTTTTTTCATCGAGTGACGTTAGTGTCTCGCTGTTGTTGAGTGTACCGCAAATAAAGGTGGAAGTTTATTCCCTCGAGCGGGAATTGTGCGCCAGAATTGACTAAAGATAGTCGAAACACTAAAACAGAATACGCACACCGTAACAATAAAGGTTCAGTCGTTAATAAAGCTTCCTGATATTACGAATGTATAATTGTACCCGCAGTTACAACATCTAAAATTTGGACAAAAGATATAAAATGTCTCCCTTCAGGGTCCAAGGACGCACTAAAATCTACGGCGAGGGGTTGCGGCGGAGAGGGGGAGGGGGTCTATTCAAAAACTTTCGCTCAATTACTCGCGCGAGACTCTAGTTTAATTCTGAGCCCGTGTAATAAGATTACGTGTAATGCGATTAGGTTTATTACACGGCGTTTCGTTTAGCGCCCTCTACTGTGAATGCGGCGAGATAATCATCTGCTCGCCGGTCATCATTCCATGAGGTCGAGACTATTTGTGGGCAACGTACTGTGACTGCGAACAACACGTTCTCAGGTAATTTGCTTGTAATCACGCCATTTTACTTTTATGGTTCCCGTTTGTTGTGAGCGCAGATAAAAGTTGAGTTGTCCAGATTTCCTCGGCTCCATAAAAGAAATATATTCTGTAGTTTATCTGGAATGGAAAGAAAACATAACGCGTCAGCTGGTGGTTCCCACGCAGTTGTTAGACCATTGTGGAGGAACACTTTGATATTTTATCGGAAATACCGAACGACGTGTTACTGTTGCAATTTTTATAATCAATAGTATACAATATCTTATGAACGGCTGCACCACTCAACTAGTACATACGAAGCGGAGCAAACCTTAATCGTCTATTAAACTTGTGTAACTAAGGAACGATGACAAGTGGGTAACACACAGACTCGTAAAATAACGTTTGGGTATCATGGAGTACTAAATCAGGGCTCCCTACCTAACATGTAAAATGCTAATCACATCTCTCTAGAGATAATGACGTCACATTTATAGGCGTTTGCCAAACGAGTACCGTTTGGCATCAAGCAACTAAAGTTTCATTTAAACTTTTAAGCGACCATTCAAACAAGTCGACATCATGCCGCAGTCGCGTTAAAAAATCTACAGAATAGGTAAAGATAAAACTAAAAACAGTTGCAGTAGCGTGATACATAACTATAACCGTAAAGTATTGAAGCCGTCTCGTGGATTCATAAAACTATAACTGCCTCCTAGTCTTGCTGAATGCATACAGTTTCGAATTAGACTTTGTGAAATTCGCTCCAGTAACTTAAGTTTTTCTGTGCTAATAATGAGTCCGTTTGAATTTTATAAGGCAGTAACAATGAGGGCTTGCGGGACGTATGCTTTATGCTCTTTGGTGTCACCACGACCGGTGGGAGTGTGGGACTGTCGCAAGTCAACCTTACGTCTGGGTGCGGCAGTGCAAGAGTTATTAATTACAGTAAAAGCTTGCACACACAATGTGAAGTGAACCTTACCAGTTTTAGACCCACGTGGAGTGTTCTAGGAACGAGAAAATCCAATGACGACAAGAACAAACAGCACCACATACACTTAGCATTTTCCACTTGTGATGAATACTACCTAGATTTAATTATATATTCGGATACATCGGATCTCAGACAAAGCCTTCCACGAAAGGCTGAGAGCGATCGCGGTAGACATGAAGTATTCGCTTTATATCAGTTGTCAGAATTCTACTCGTACAATTAAATTACTATTGTCATTAATAGAGAGAGAACCAGAAGTAACAAAACGAAAATAGCTCGATGTTAATTTAACTCACTCTTGCTGCTAAAACAGTCATAGAAGCAACAAGGGACAGTTGAAAACGCTCCAAGGGAATTTGCAGATCTTGATTATAAATAGGATTGTTGATTAGAAAATTGTGATAAATCAAAGATAGTTCTAATATATCTTAACAAATTGATGGTTTTTTGCATTAGCGTAAATGTCATTTCAATGAACGAGCTCTGCACGACCGATGTTGTAAAGATTACCGAATAGCTGGTGACGTCACCCTAATAGCAGCATGTGCGTCACCAACCCTTGT
Source organism: Hydraecia micacea (assembly GCA_914767645.1). Classification (NCBI taxonomy): domain Eukaryota; kingdom Metazoa; phylum Arthropoda; class Insecta; order Lepidoptera; family Noctuidae; genus Hydraecia; species Hydraecia micacea. The sequence goes on from OU611778.1 coordinate 20,412,519, forward strand.
TTTAACCCTTGCATGCGATCTGTTATCAGTCGCGTCGTTCAGTATCTTTGCCTTTACGACTCAATCCCATTAGAGCCCCGCCTGAAACGAAAAAAACAAAAATTACAACTTAATTATTGTTTCCTTGGAAAGTTGTTATCTCTTTAATTGTTTTAATTGTGATTTAGGGTTGTTTTCATTTTCGCAATCTCTTTGTTTGGACACGCGGCGTCGGTTGTTTCTTGAGCTGTGACGGGTTAAATGTGGGGTCATCACCTGCAAGTGTGTTTAGGATTGTTTGTTGTTTATGCTTGCGTTCACACTAAAATAAATGCTTTATTTATAAATGACCTATTTACATGATTGCTAAAAGTGGATCATTATTTCGCTAATATTTTCTCTCTTAGGTGTGGCTTAGTTTCTCTAATCTTCGCTTTTAAGGCTGAAATAGATATTTAGTTAAAGTTTCCCCATTCTTGAAGATTGCAAATGTCAAATTATGCTTTGTGAACTCTTAACACCTTGAAAACTTGTACCTTTTTGTACTCTTCGTTGTTAGAAGTACCAGGCCAACATAAATGCAAAGCATTACCACACTGAGCATTTACGCAAAAGAAGCCACGAACAGCACAACTATAAGATACGCTAGCAAGTCGTTGAAGTAAAGTAGCATAATTAATTAGCAGCATTATCTTTTCAATATGGAGCCTCAGTTAAAAGCTCTACGGAACTAACTCCGTGGGGACGCTAACTGCTTCACAGAAACAGTTGTGCCTGTGCACAAGATCACTTAATTTTCTCTAAAATAACATTCAGGCTGTAGCCGAAAATAACGTGTACACAGATACTGATTGTAAAGGCTCTTAGAATGGAAGCCCTCCGCACTTTAGTTGGAAATAGCTGGGGTATGAGAATACAGGTTAATTGATCAATTATTGTTGAAACTGATGCTGTGATTACAAGTTCACAGGCAGTGTTGTAGCTGGATAATAAGTCTTGGACATTACCGAATAAGTTTTCTTTTTCCTTAATCGCCTCTTATCTGTCATCAGATTCATCAGTAAAACGGCGTGACTGATATCAAATATGGGACAATTCAATAATTGTAGTTGTTTTGCTCACACCCCACTTCAATATTTAAATGAAGTTGCAAAATATTCAGCGACGAACATTATTCAAACAACAAATCTGTTGTCAGATTGGAATCAAAACATAAAAGTGCGGCGCGGCGCACCTCTCACAATATTTCGTGTCGGCTGTCAGCGCAAACTTGCCACTATTTATCGCTTGGCAAGTTTCCTTGTCTCCTCACCCCGGCCCCCTCCCCGCCCCTCTGTCGTACCCCTTCCCGTCTCTTGCTCCCCCTCTAACCGACCGGAAAACTATAGCGAGTTCCAAACTGATGTCTCACTTGATAGGCGACGTCAACAAGTTCGCTGAATGCCGCTGAACAGCGCTGCAAGCCGCTGAATTTTGCTGCACTTAGTGTGAACGTTTAATTGGACGCTTTATGAGTGGCGTGCACCTCATGGTAATGAGGGCCGCCGGGCTAATATGAGCATTCAGTCTGTGCACTGATTACTACGAAATGGAAAAGTCTTGTCCAACTTAAGTTGTACTAGGAACACGCCACTCTGTACGCAGAGGAAGTAGTCTTGGAGCAGTATACATACATTTACGCTACCGTATCAACAGGGGTAATTCTAAGAAGATCAATATCGCGAGTATTTTTCTTTCAGACATTTCTACGTTACAGTACAGTGAGATTACAGCGACAGATTCACATAAAACGTGTCTTTGACGGCGCTCCAAAGTTTTCAATATAAATTCCTAAAAGGCTTATCTTGGGCTTAATGTAGGCCTAATCTCGCTTCTATATGAAGAAGCGCGTATCAGAAGAGATTAAGTACAATAATGTAGTGAGCTATAACTCGTAAGATCTCGATATGGCTATAAAGTCGGTTTACGAGCGAACCAAGCAGTCGGCGCGGTACCAAACATTTTACATTTTATTGTTTTCTAATATCTGATTTATTTTGTTATAGAGCCATTTAAACACTTCCCGGATTTGGAGTCGAGTTCCTGTAATACGACCGGGATTGTTGTATTGTTCGGTCGTTGCTCCAATTTAGAATTTCGAACCAAAATTGTGAGAATTATGTAATTTCTCTTAGGTGTTTAATTGAACGCAATAGTTAGGTAGAAATCGTTCGTAATTGTATTTACATAAAATAATTTCTATTAGGTACATTATGCCTAACTTGCTATAAAAAGTTGTAAAAAAAAACGTATTAATTCATCTTGCCAGAGTCTCCTTTCTTCTCGAGCAATTTAAAGGTAATAAAGTTCGCATGCATGTTCTAACTGAACATAAATTTAAATAGAAAAAGGTGTTCAACCAAATTAATTTCCTGGCCCGCCCGCCAAGTATTTTCCTAGAAATAATGTCTCGGTTCAACCCTCGACGTTTTATAACAGTTTTGAACATAGAAAGGTGACTGGGAAAACTGAGTTACTGATTAAGGATTAGTCTGTTACAGCTAGCGGAGTTATTGCGTACCACACTATCAGTAGGTATCAATGGTTTTCTTTCTGACTGTTCAACACCATACATTGCGTTACTTACGTTCCTGAGCAAACAAATTTTTAAAACATATGAAGCAATGGATTAGCAATATCCGTAATAATTCAGATTGAGGTTGATGTGTTACGCAATTAGAGGTGCTGATAAGTGATACTGTTTTTCTTCCCTGTGCTCTCACAGACGTAGATTAATGTTAGGTAATTGGTAAAAATTATCAAAGTTTGACTTACAAATCGCCAAAGTCACCCAAAAGGCAACCAACACAAATGGGACTGCGCCGATATGTGCGCCGCATATCGGATGCTTTGCTCACAATCTAAGATCACCACAACGTGTGTCTCTGAAAGTGACCAATGGCATCGCGGAAGACCTAGGCGGAGATGGCAGGACGAACTTGACGCCTATCGGGCCTGTATGGATCGATTTATCCAAAGGAACAAAGAGAGACAAAGGAAAAGGAGACCTTAGCTCTGCAGTGGGACTATACAGGATGAATAATGACAATTTATCTACCTCACAAACTGAAACATGAACATAGAATAAAATTAATGTGTTTTAAATAATATAATACCAGTGTTATAAAGTCAATAAGTTGTATTAGTGTTGGCATATTACTCAAGATACCTACCGTTATATTGCTGAAACTTTTCTCTACAGTAAAACCTCTTACAAGGCTCCCAATATGCTGACACGAAAAACAAGAAACTACAAATCCAATTAAAATGCAAGTTGTTTTAATGAGCCCTTAAAGTTAATGCCGAAGTTAAGATGAGTGCCAGATACCGTCCTTACAGACAATAAAACTGTTTGACTGCTGGAATTAAGATTATCTCGATGGCCGGATTTAGGCGCGGTGTTATTTCGTCGATTTTGGAACGTTTTCCTTGTTTGTCTAGTTTCACTATTGTTGGTTAGATAGAAGACGTGTGGCGTCTCATGGTACGGAATGAAGCGCAATTTTGTGGAAAGGAATTTAGCGCACTCGCGTCATGTGGATTAATTTTGGGGAATCTCTAGTTAATTTGGTACCCTTCTTGTTTCAAAAAAGGAGAGAATTTCATCGATTTCTTGTGTGTAAACTATTTTTTGGCCACATTCGAGTGTGAGTTGTGAGTGAACAGAGCAGGTGTTTTTGCCCCGACTCTGACTGCCAACGCTTTGAATCTAACATTAAATCAAAATCCAAAAAAATCAAATTCCTTCCTACTTTAAAATCACTCCTACCAGTTACAACCGGAACAATTTACTTGAACATAAATCAGACATCGGGCGTTGATACGCCGGATACGATATTACTGAACCTGAACCTGCCCTCGTCTAATTACTATAATTTCTAGTTCAACTCACTCTCGCATCGCGTTTGATTTCGAACGAATTGGCTCAACTTTTGGACGAATCGTTAACCTTAGCGTGAAGTTGGGACGTATGATATGGTAATGAGACTAGTGAATATGGGTGTCAGTTACAAATAGTTTATTTAATGTCAGATTATTTTTGATTTTTAAAATTCCTGAAGCATTTACTTACAGGTTAGCGAAGTTTATCACTTCACTACACTAACAAACCCAGACCCCGTTACTAACCCATTCATTTTAAATAATTATGTTTTTTCTAGTGCGTCCTTCCCGTTATATAAAGTCTCTATGACTGATTTACAAAACAGAACTCTGTGCGTAATTTTGTACACTCGCCGATTCTTACAGAAAGTTTGTTGCACACGTATGCCCCGTATGCCATAATCAACGTACCAGCAATGCTTAAAAATGAAAATACCTCTTTTTACCTCTTTTTTTTTCTAACGATAGTCCATTTCCATGTAGCGATTACCTGTAGTATTCCGGCTATTCAGTGCTCTGCCATTACGTTAACTGTCAACTCTTCGCTATTTCATATCAGCCGACCCGCTATTATACAGCTTTATCACATTTTAGCTTGAAAAAGTAACACGTTGTCATTTGGCGAAGTGGCTATTTAAAATGTTTTTACGGTAGTCCGGTGATGTCAGCTAATGTCTTCAAATCTCTAGCCTGTCCCGACCTGGCCTGTCCCGACCTGGCCCGTCCTGACCGGGCCTATCCCGACCTCGCCTATCCCGACATGGCTGGCTTTCATACATTCAGGACATAGATGGCGTTTGTTTCAGTGGTGACAGCCAGTTCCTTGAACATTTATTTTAATACTAGCAACGGTGTGTATATATATGCGGGTATGTCGGCGATTCAACGGTAGGAATGCAGCATATAGCTTAGAACATGCCTGTACTGCATACTGTAATACTTATGCGAATAGGTTCAAGGACCTGTCTTACTCTAAGATCCACTAACTTTAGTTTAAGATCCACAAACAGAAGATAAGGCACGTAATTAATTAGAACTATTTATAATTAACGGGAACAACGTCAAACAACGACGTGTTCCGTTTGTTTGTTTGATAAGTAACTGCAGAACTGTATTGATTATTATCTTGCTAATCTCATCCACTATAAAAAGTGTAACAATCATAGTATCAGTTGTAATTGCTCACGCGACACCCGCTCTATTAGCGAGCTCGTAAACACAAGTTATTGCGATGGAACAACTTTCTGATTTATATCGCTATCCGCATGCCAACGCGACAGAGGTGGGAACTTGCCACCTTTTGTAATTGAGAGATATAACTTTCCGTATTTGAAGGTCAAGTACTTGGCCCCTTAATGATTGTACGTGACTATAGTTTAGGGTATTTCTTCATTTTCAAGACTTTGTATTTGACTAGGTAATAGCCCGAGCTGAGTGGTCGGATATAACATAACATAACATCACGTCTGTAACTTCCAAAGGGTTGCACAGAGGGTTAGGTCGGATATAATTACAATGTAATGAAATATTCAGTGTTATTATAATAAGTTCCAAGTTTATACCTACTGCCATTTTTTATCGGTTGAAAAACCTCCATCGAAACTTCGTACCTGAAACCAAGCCTGTCGTCTGATGATAAGTAGTAATACTCCTGATCTCAATGTAATTCGTCGAAGCACCCCATCTCCTCACAGTGCAGTACCTACGATACATTGTAGTAGGCACCAAGTACTCGTGTAGGCACTAGCGCGGCCTCCCACATCCTCTCACAGCAGATACAAAGGAAATTAATTTTCCGCCTTGTTACCTTGCGTTATGATAACGTATGCATAGGTTCCGCTAATGTCTTGAGATTGTTTTGAGCTGATATACAAGGTGTGGAGAAATTTATGCTAGGAAGTCGATAGTTCATTGGTGAACACGCAGACTATAGTCAGCGGAAGGTCATGAGTTGAAACCTGTAACAATCTAAACTTGAACCCACATTCAACATTCACGTAAATCGGAAGGTAGGAGAAATAGTAATGTAGTAGGTACATAATCCAAAATAGTGATGTGCACTTTGTAGTAGACGCTTAGCAGGCGTTTCGGCCGCTGAGTTTCGTCCGATCCAAATCAAATCAAATCATTTATTTCAATTAAACCATGTACAGGCACTTTTGATTTGTCAAAATTAAATAGTCAGTCAGTTAGTCAGAAAGTTGAAGCTAGTTGCCCATTCCAAAACGTAGATCTCTATGGAGAAGAACGGGCAAGAAACTCCATGGACACTCTTTTAAATCAAGATATTACAAAATCCTGTGTACATTATTCTTGATGCTTCTATATGTGAGAACAATGTAAAAAAAAACACAAGTGAAGAAACAATTCAAAATATAAGATTAAAAATAAGCCTTGGCAGTTAAGAGATGACCAGTCTCAACCGACGGCGCCCGTTCACGAACATGACGCGTGGATCAGCACCGTCCAGCTCAACCATTTTGTAGGGAACCGAACGATCCAACACACGCGCCACCATCATTGAGACATTTAAGTGAGCATGACCAAAATCAGGCCTTCTGTTTCGTTACCAGGTGATGTCAGGGAAATTAATTATCAAGCAAATTGAATACCAACTTAAATGGTCCGTATATTCAAATCAAAACTTAATTTTTTGACAGTTGTATGAAGTGGCTATATCACGGCAGTTCACTTTAGACATTGGCAGAATAGTCGATAACATGTTTTCTAGCCATTTATTAAAAATAAAATAGAATAGACTTTACATTGAAATATTATAGTAGACTGACAAAGTTTTCAAATTTATATTACAACACCTATTTTGCTCCCTGAAGTATGACGGGACCGTTTCAAGTTATTATTGGCCAGAGTTTCGTACCTGACTTACTTTTTCAGATCTCTTCAGGGATTCAAAGTAAGCCAGATTCTGGGCTAACGTCCTGTGAACACTGATTTAAGTTTAATCTTTAATTTGCATGCAAATCTAGGCGCGAGCGAGTTTCTTAGGCTTCAGGCAGTTATCTGAAACTTACGTAGTATTATTTTACATTGTATAAGGAGCGTTCCGTTTTAAGTAATACTTTAAAAAATAATTAGTAGGTACATACTAACTGTGCAACAGACTTGGTATTTGCTTACACTTTTGGAATAGTCTTTAATTTTGTCATTTTTTCAAGCACGTTTTTTGAAAAAAGTTACGTTACCTAGTTACTCCTCCAATGTATTGAATGGCGAGTAGGCGACGCACTGAAAATAATGCGAATTATGTTCATATCAATGAATAATTTAAATAACGTACCGCTAAAGATTCCCACTTCTGCAAATTAAGATTTTGATCTAAGGATTTCATAGTTTCTACAACTTCTAGTATGATATACAGGGTGTCCAGTAAATAGTACGACATATTTCAGGGGGTGATAGCTTGAGTCAATACCTACCAAAACAACACAATATATGTTCCGCGAAATGTAACTTTTTTTTTCACCACTGTAGGTAGCGATAAGAAAATCGTTCTGCGAAAATTTAAACAAAAAATGGTATTTCTTGAAAAAGATCTTGTTTTTGATAGAAAAAAGACTTACCAATGAGTAGAGTAACTATTCACAAATAATTTGATGTAAAAAAAAACTAGAAAATAAATTTTTCATTACGAGATACTTCAAAATCTGTTTCAAGGTAGAGATTTTTCGATATTTCGGAAAATTTTGTATAACTGTAAATCCGTAACATTTTGCGGAACATATATTTTGTTGTTTTGGTAGGTATTGACCCAAGCTATCACCCCCTGCAATATGTCGTACTATTTACTGGACACCCTGTATAAATGACTTGGGAAATACTTTAGCGCTAATGTAACAAGTTTTTGAACAACAAATAAGTAGCACAAAAACTACGCTAACTAGCTAAAGATTAGCTCAAAGCTAAACATAATTTACGATAATATTATATCGTGAATTATGTTTATACAGCCCAAGGTAAGCTATCATTCGGCACAAACTGTCCAATATATTATACGAACCCTTTAAATATTTTAATAATTGTTCATATGAGTCACACCTTTGACGGCCATGACACTTCGGGTCCTCCACCAATTTATATTTAGACACTCAATTTCCCTGCGTCTACGTTAAATATGTTTATGTTGGTATATCTAGGTAATTTATGTTCTAGTCTTTGTTTAGGTAGTTTTACATACCTAGCGTTACCTACATGACATTAGGTAATCTACTTCGTCTGCGCTCCCTAAAATAACGTCGTTGGGGATTTAATATTTCCAGTATCTGTATATGGAAGGGCAAAAATAAGAGAAGTAGATACTTTCTGAAATATTTAATAATATAACCTACATAATATTATAGTAGACGTGTATCTTGGGTGTTAAAGAGTTCCTGAGGAACATTTGTTGTTCTTGTTTCCCTTTAAACTTTAGATAAACTTTTACTGTAGTTTTTCCTCTACACTAAGTGACTCTGCTGTTGACGTGTTGGAATTGGTGCGCGAACTAGGCGATGGCCTACCGGTTACCTTATACCAAAGTGAATAATGTATTTTCGCTTTAAATTTATCAGAAATACAATCTTTTTTTAAATAACTCAAAAAATTGAATTAATGTCAGCAATCAAATGGTATGCCATGTAAAAACTTCTAAAAACTCAGTCTTAGTATTTCGATTTTCTTTACTGAATCAACATATAAGTGCACTTTAAACTCGTAGCATGAGGTAACTGCAGGTATGCAGGTCTGTCTGCGTGTGTCTAAATCTATTTCTACCTCCACGACTCGACCACGTCTGACCTTTGTAACCGTCATGGAAAAACAAATAGCCCCTTAACATTTGTCTTTAAAAGATAAGGGTACAATCTAAACAACGTAGTTAATTACCTCTACCTCTGGCATGCGCGCGAGCCTAGCGTGGCTTTATTAAATTGTTCTAGCAATTAGGCGCTAATTGTGACTGTTTCGTGTCTACGCAAACAATGCCTGATGCTATTATCACTGGCTGTTCTTTCATGAAATTGTAAGGAAGAGCTTTGAAATAATTAGAATGGCATTTCATTTGCTGTCGTATCTTTTTAAAGTAAAGCCAATTATTTTTAAAAGAGTAACCGTGGAGTTTCTTGCCAGCTCTTCTCCATACAAAACAACCAGTTATTGAAACTGTGCACTTAGCTTTTGTTCTAACGTTTCATAAGTACCCATGTAGGTTTATGTGGAATATTTTTTTTTGTGTATAACGGAATATTTCGGGATAAAATTCAAGGTATTTTTACTCACGCACGGCTCATACTATATTTTACATGATGACACAGTATATAAATATGATGTACAGTACTATGATGATACAGTCCATAGCTTCATTCATTATTTTGTTTATTCATTTAAAACTACCACTAAAAATCTTCACACACACTACACTACACACACACACACCCTCTCTCTCATACTCACACACTACACACACTACACTATACTCCTAGTTTCCTGATTATGATGACTTACACTCAACCACACAGCATCACTTTCTAGCACAGCTGCACAGGTAGGAAGAGACAGTCAGTCTCGTACTAGAGAAAGAAAAAGAAGTATAGTATATATATATATGATCAGTAAAGTTGCCAATACAGGTGCGTGCACCCCGCGAGAGTATTTACGACCAAACAAATGTAAAAATGTAGTATACCAGCAAACTGAACGGGTTAGAAGAAATGTAGTATACCAGCAAACTGAACGGGTTAGAAGAAATGTAGTATACCAGCAAACTGAACGGGTTAGAAGAAATGTAATTCTGATCAGTTCGATTCCGAGTGCGATAACCTTTGCACATAAAAAATGTGTAAAATCGTCCTCTACATACTTTGTATAATCTTGTTTTATTTGCTTACTTCCTTTGAGAGTGTTGTTCCAAATGAAAAAAACCGGCCAAGTGAGAGTTGGACTCGCACAGGAAGGGTTCCGTACCGCCGCTAACTACATACCTATTAAAAAAATACACATTACTTGTATGGGGACCCCCATTAATTTTTAACTTTATTTTATTTTTATTATATGTTGTTTTAGCGGCAATAGAAATACACACTGTGAAAATTTCAACTGTTTACCTACTTACGGTTCATGAGATACAGCCCACTGACAGACAGACGGACGGACGGACAGCGATGGTTTAGTAATAGGGTTCCGTTGGCACCCTTCGGGTACCTATATACCCTGAAAACATTTAATTCGTCACTTTTCCTAAACAATACGTATCTGGCAGTAGCAACACAAAACTTTCGTCCTAAGCACCGCTACATTTAGGACCTCTAAAAAGGTAAAAAAGAAACAACGATTTCATGACCTAAACATATCCTGAGCACACATTGTTAACAAAACACAATCACTCGGCTGAACCACCTCTATAGAGCGGGACAACCGAAAAAAAGGTAAGAAAAGAATATCGTAGCTCGTAATACGAGGCGGAAGAACCGGTTCAACAAGCCGAAAGTGATTTTTCGTACGAGTTACGGTGAGAGTCATCAAAACATCGCGATAAAAAACAAAACATCGCTGACTGACTGCAGCGAGTGGCGATAAGAGCTACCAGGAGCGCAGACCGGGGGAGGAGGTGTCTTAAAACGGTAGTTATGACGTAAGGGCGGATCAGTGGCGCGTATGTGTTCCACGCGCGCCGCAAAGAGATGTCAGCATAAAGGAAGGGGCCCGCTAGGGCCGAAGCCTGCCGGGGTAGCGGGATTGTCCGAAAGGGTTACCGCTGCCCCGGAACATAAAGGACTAAGGAAGGAACACGGGTGGGTTTTAGTCAGTAAGAGTCTGACACTCCCTTCCGTTCCACCCAGAGCGGGAGGAGTCATTAGATGATTTCCCATCCAAAAAAAAAAAGGCGGATCAGTGGAACGCAAGGGTTTACAATATTTGTAAATATGTCAAGACCATGTATCTATCACATAATTGATTTAACTGACATTGCTTTATTTTTAATTCTTTTTACCTTTTCTGGTAGGCTAATTTTATTCTAGGTGCATTGTCTTCACATATAATTATGTATTAACGAATGTATACAAAACCTTGTAAAACATTTTAAAAGAGTAACGGTGGAGTTTCTTAACCATTCTTCGCCATATGAACACCACCTATTGGAAGGGGCGACTAGAATCAATTCTATTTTATTGTAATTTTTGACGTTCATAAGTTCCTTTAATATGCCTATTTAAAATAAATGATGCTGTTGTGCATTAATGCAATGAAGCCGCCTTGTTTTACCTAAGTTTGTTTAAAAATAATCTTTCTGATGAAGTTTCACGATATTTTTTCCTGTAGCTCATATTTTTAAAAGCAAAAATGCTTTAATAACTTAATCCGGCAAAAGAGAGCCTACTAAGTCGTCCTCTAAAAAATGTATCATCCCCGCTTCTCCTCAAGAGATGTCGGCATTTTCAGTTATAAACCGTTTCTCGTACCGGATTTTCTGAACAAGAATACTAGATATTACTTTTTTTTCGTATAAATCGTGGCGACTCATAAGTTTGAGTCAACAGTTACACTAACAACCCGCCAACTATTCGCATACGAGTTAAAATTGCTACACACCCCAGACGGTAACGGGAAAGTTCATTATAAGAAACTTGGAGCAAAAGAAAAATATATAGTGGAAACACTTCCATTGCACTGAGAGCTGCCATACATAGAGTAGTTTGAACCCAGAGGCGCGCAACTTTTTGGTGTAAATCTCTTGAGTAAGGATCGCTGTGCAGCTCCTTCTATATCTAAGTATGAGTCGCAGATTCAAGCAGGCGACAGACGTGACCAGCCTTCCCTTCCTTTATTTTCGTTACGTTCCCTGAATACGGAAGCAAAACGTTTACGTTACCCTACCTTGTTAATAAAATGCACTTTTACAAAATCACAAGATTGTTATCGCACAAAATAAAGTTGGTAAAAATTTTGTTTGGTGCGACGAATCACGCGACGAAAATAGTGCACGTAAACCCTATAATTGCTTGGCAAAACATTATATTTAATATCTCAATTAAAAAATGGTAATAAAAATATAAACAAATTGGCGGGAGCGGCTCGCTCGTGATCGCGAGCAGTCTATCACGCGAACGAGCGCGGCCGCACAGCGTGGCCACCAAGCGTGCCCGCGCGCCCGCGCGCCCGCTCGCGCTCGTTCATAACTCTGTGATTATGAGAACGCTCGTAAAGGAAAAATAATAACCCGTCAAGTATACATACATTAAAAGGAAATGTTCACTTTATTAATGCAAACTTTTAAATATACATAAAATATATTAAGCGCTGCGTTCCGTTAAGTTTGCACGAACGTGTTTTATAATTTACATCATTAGTATTGTAACAATATTATTCAGTTTGTAACGTCAACACGCTGTAATAGATAAATATTTACGCAATTCAAATAAATGAATCGCAATGTTCATATGAATATTAAACTGATGAGTTTTACCTACTCAATTATTTAATTACCAAATCGGATCTAGAATTATTCATTGCAAACGGGACACGTTTACAAAGCAGATGTGGTTCTGTCAAACTGATTGTGTCACCGAGGCGACAAAGGTAAACCCGGCAGGTAAGAATTCCAGCGATGTGATGTCGCAGTGGGCGGCTCACTCATTACGGTGGGTTCAGACGCCGCCCGATAATTTACCGAGTGACAACGAACGACAGTCGGCCTTTGTATTAGTTGCGTCGAACGGTGGTCCGCGTAATGGCCGAAATTACACCCCCTCTGATTGGTCCGGCGAACTGATTGTGAGCGATGGAGTGTCCAACGTTTCTTGCTTAAGTGCGTCCGAATCAAATGATACGACACACGATACGTATGTCGTATTCGTGTAGTGACAGCACATGGTACAGACAAACAATTGAATGATGATCAGTCTGATTTCAATTGAAGACAAAAGAAGTGAAGTAGTTTTATTGGGGAAACCCGAGGTTCACCGAGGGAAAGCTTGAATTTCACGCAGCTAAGCCATTGACTGGCCGGTATAACACCACAGCATCTGTTATCTCACTGATTACTACTGGGAAAATATGTAGCCATGAGGACAAAAATAAAACGCTATAAAAACAAGAATTTGTTCTTAGAAAGCGCGCCTGTAGTTGCAACCAGTAACTTGCGTGGAAGACAGGCAGCTGACAGCTTCTATATTTGAAATCTGAGCACAGACAAGTTTGCACTTTACTTTTATTTATTGAATACTTCGTCCAACGTACTTATGAAGAATCTTATTCATATAGTTTTTATAAAAAACCTGAGCCCATATAAAACTGCTAAACAAATATTCTCGACTTATATTTGTTGAAATGTTGGCAGTCTGTTCGATTTATTTATATTAAGTATATAAAATGTTCTTTTATCAAAGCTACATATACAGATCTAGGATTGTTTAGTTTATGTGCGTCAGTAAAGGATTTGTGCTTTACCTAGAAGTTTTAGGAGTAGGTTCAACAATTCCGTGTCACATTAATAACATAATATCACCCACACCTTGCTTCTTGCCAAATTTCATGATTCTAGGTCAACGGGAAGTACCCTATACATTTTGATTATTTTGAGTGTGGAAATTTACGTTTTTTTGCGGCATAAACGGCCGTATCTTTTTTTTTTAAGTTAACTTAGAAGTTTGATTTTTTCACAGCTTCAAGGGACCGCAGATCTGAGTATATGGTTTTAATTTCAACTCGATACCTCAACGCGTTCCCGAGATAAAGGGTCTTGACAGACAGACAGACGGACAACAAAGTTATCGTATAGAGTTCCGTTTTTTCCTTTTGAAGTACGGAACCCTAAAAATCCTATCTGAATTTTTAAGCGGTTTTTTTAAGCCTATCTGAATTTGCCAGCAAACCTACACAATGTCAGGGCAATTCTGAATCTGACACTATTTATTTAAATAAATTGTTTTCAATTAGGCTTTAGGGGTAACAGACCAGTAATAAGGCTTACCTTTACCATTTAGTTTCGGTAATGAACTAAACAACCAGTGCGGCGCGGCGCGGGCGGCGGCGTGGTGTAACGTCCAGACAGACTAATGTGCTCGTTACCATACACCGTTTGCCTTCAAATATTGTATCTGAAAGAATTGCCCTCAGGCTAGTTCAGAACTTTGTTAAAAAATGTCTGGTCTTTTAGAGATAATCAGATTAAACCTTCTTTATGGAAGATAGAATTTATCTTGAGAATTTAGTACTTGTTTACACACGTGTTATTACGTAAAAAAACTTCAGAATATAAACTCATTTATCACTTTGTCTAGACCAGTCTAGACGCTCTAATTAGGTATCATTTAAAATTGACTCGAAAAGTATTCCACTCAATGTTTATGAGATAAGTACATTAAAATAAATCACACACAATTTTCACCCAACAAAATTCCACTCACAAAACTAGACTTTAAAATCTCAAAAACTCAGACTATTAGTCTGACCGTCAGTCTCCACCCTTATCTGGGTCGCGTGTTGCTCCAAGGTGACCTGGGCGGCCAACATTAGGGCCGCGCCAGCTCTGCGGCTATTCAATCGCGCCACAATTAAGTCCGCTCAGTAATTCACTTAGGCTTACATGTGTCGATTTGAGCCACAATCACGCCGCATTACGGGCTAACTTGGAACAATCACGCTACTTAGATTACAGTCTGTGGCCAGAGAGCTTTGTTTCAAATTGTATGTTTGTGTGCTTTTCTTGTAACCTACGTGATTGAATGCTAATTGGATTTATAAGGAAAAGTCGGGTCGGTTCAGAAGCATAATCATTTAATTGTACCTATGTTATTTTATTCTTCGATTATGATCATCTGCAGAGCTACAATTACAGTACAGTACAGTTATACAGTTTTCTGTACTATATAGTATATAAGTACCTTCAGAAATCAGTAGGTACTTTTTTATTTAGTAAGTATTTTGGAAGTAGGTACATTATTTTATTCAAAGTGACCTACTTTTTATAAAATTATGTTTTAACACATTTTTCCTCATTAACATATTTTCTAACACTTTTTTATGAAATTACATTTCCATTTTACAAACAGATGCAACCCTCTCCTGTCCTCTTTTTCGCGGCGTGTGAATAATTAACGAATATTTTTAAAGTTCACAATGGTTAATTTATTTATTTATTTGCTTGAATTAAACATCCAAATATTATCATGGATTTTAAGATTTATTTCAATAAGCTGCACTTTTTGAGACCATTTTTTTCGTCCACCTGGAAGAATTTGTAACTGGTTTAAATACTACGAACACTTTTTCCAGACTGTCAATTCTGTAAAACAGAAACAAGGTACAGACCTAAAACAGACCCTATTCCCACAAACAAGGATCCCAGATGGTTTGCTCCCGATACATAGCTAATTACACGAGTCGTTACTGGGCCCAATGAGATAATGAACCAAAATAAATTACTAACTAAGTACCTGCTTGAAAGTTTGTATAATTTAGGTCACAATATTATAATAAGACGTGTCGACTCCATTGCAGACGTTAAATTTGGTCAAATCGATCACGTAAGAGGTGACTGTTGCCGAGGGGATAATATTTCATTGAAACTCTTCAGAGGATTCCTTTCCAATAGAAATAAAAAGTATACAGTCTAAATCTTTTCTTTTCTTTTTCTTTGAGTACCTAAATATAAAACTTCAATATTCTTTATTGCTCACTTGATTTTTTACCAAGATTCAGTATTTTTTAGAGAGCAGTTGAGTCTTCAATTCACCAAAGATTTTTTGATAGTAAATCATATTCACGAAACTGAAATATTAGAAAAACAAAATACAGGTTTTGTCAGTAATTTCTGAACATTTGATCAATAAATGGCAGCCCCTGAGAACGCCCGCCACGTGTCTAGCTGAAAACCACAACACTAATTTGCGCAATACGATTGAACGAGCTTCAATGTTTTTGCGTTAAGTAATAAATTACCTGCAGATATTGTGCAATTCTGATCCTACGCGGCGCAATGAAAATATTGTGAAAGAACAGTGAAACTTTTGCACATCATCATCTACATTATCTGCCTAGCATTTTCCCAACTATATGAATACAAGTATTTTGTATGAAGCGACTGACCTCCACAACCTCAAACTTTTTGTCCATCATTGCTAATCTTCAATAGTAACCCTAAACAGTTAAAAACATTGCGCAATTCATGATATAATGTTATAATATTGTACGTGTAGGGGCCGCCTAACACAAAAACACTTAAAGATATTCCCGAAATAAAAACACATCCATAATGAAATGTGGTATAATTATTGATGTCCATTACCGGCAATACATAGCAACGTTCAGCATTGGTCGGTTACCAATCGCGCAATGGGCACGCTCGCAATCGATTCGCTCAAACGCGGACGGTTAATCGGCTGACGCCCATTGGATTTACGGTTGCTAATTGATTAATTATTACCTCTGGGTCGGGTAGGCTTGCTCTTCAGAATACTACAGAGAGAACAGAAGCTAGACTAACTATTGGATTGGACACATTTCTTGAACCTTGTTCTTGAAGTTCACAAAGATAATCGTCGAAATGGAAAATGTTTTGTAAGACGATAAGAAAATAAATGATTCAGTTTCTCTCCAAACTAGACTATTCAAGTTATTTTTGGCTATTTTACTATGAGAATATTTCTATAGGTTTTTGGTACGACTTTGTCGATGGTCACCCAACGCTTTCTTCAAGGTATGGTCTTGAATGGGCTATAACTATTTCTGATGTATTTCGACAATAAAAAGCGATTTTCAAATCGCTTGAGTGGTTAAAACCTGTAATATTTCAACATTAACGGGTTTTATTTCCAAGCACTTTCATAGTAGGTATGGTAGGTTTCAAAAACATCACAAATCACTTATATTATCTTCTTGTCAATACTTACTTACTTATCTTTTAACATTGCTCAATATCCCTTCCTCATATTGTAGTAAAATAATTGAGATTAAAAATTCAGATTGTGGGCATGTTCTGTAGAGCTCACATCGTCGTGTGACGACCGTCCTGATTGCGACCCGGACAATATGGCGGCCGCGGCCCACGCACCGATGTTACGACGGGTTTATGGAGGCTTTCTTACACAAATTAAAAGTCGAGTATGCCTACTCTTTTATGTTTGATGAAATTGGTAATTATGTAGGACAACAAAAGAGATAATTTTTGTGCGACACTATAGAATAATCTGTTATCTTATGTTAGCCTGGTATTCTCCTAAAGATACATTTTAATTCTAGGTTCCAAATAAAATACAGTTTTCCAAATAAAAATATACAGCACAGCGAATACGTCCATAAAAGTCAGAGCAAAACCGGTGCAAAAAATATTTAGTACCGACTGGTAGAGTTAGCGGAAGAGGGATTAAACGGGCTGCTCTTAACCACGACCATCTCTCCATAAAATCCAATCAAAGCCACGTGTAGGCACACTATAGCCTCTCCTCGCGAACAAACAGACAAGCCATATTGAAAACTTAATATCCTGAGCGAAATGTTCCGCAGTTACCAAAGTTACGGTGTGTACGAGTAGGCAAAATGCCCGTCTATCGGACAAATATCCGACAGTCCGACAGGAAGGGATAACCTAGTTCTGCAGAGATTTGTTTCAGCCAGTTTGCAGTTGCGCCCGCGTGGAGTGCCTATAACAAAGCGTCCTCTCGCGCCGGTACCACGGGAACTCGATGGCAACTCGACGCAACTCGATGCGCACTCGCGCTCGCACAAAAATTGTATATTTTTCGTTTTGCGAAAGTTGCATCCGGGCTATTGAGAACTATTTTGAAACGAGAAAATAGAGTTTGCTTTTGATAAGTAGCGACAGTTATGTTGTTTATATTTTGCTCGTGAATACGACTTTTACGCAGAATTTTTGTGCACAATGCGTGTCCATCCTATTTAGTTGTGAAAGCTAAAAATTGCGAATTGATAATATAATACCCGGCACTATAATTATTGTCCCATAAACTCTTAAATTACCACAATTTGAATTAAGCAGTACTTGCTCAATCACAAACTTGGGAACTCGTCCTGAACTTAGTAGGTAGGCCAATGTTATGTTTAGGTAAATCAATAAAACTGGGTTACGGTATCAAACATTTATACGTTACTAAATTGTGTCACTTGAGTGATAATGAGGTGAGAACGGAACCGGTAAACTGTTAATAGTAGTTCCCGGAACAGTTTTGCACTGTCGCCCGCGCTTCGCTCAATCTGATCGTTTTGAGCAAATCAGCCAAGCGAAGTTTTGTGTTCTAAGCGCGGGATTTACTAAATCCAGCTGTATTTCCATATACTGCACTCTGAATATGAAATTCTGTAACTTATTTCTAGTATTGTTTTGTGGAAAATATCTGATTCAATATAACAGGAGGAGTTGGGTACAGTTTTAGCGACTCCACGAATATAACGTTTTATCATAGTCGTTTTTAAAATCCTGTCTAATATAATGTGAATGTTAGTACAGTGCTTGAGACAATGTACGTTTGAGGAAAAATAGCTTGCGTTGTTTTAAGAAAATTGGAAATTTTTTAAGCCCGATTTAAGCAGAGGAAATGGACAGAACCATCACAAAATGAGCCTGTCATAATTAAAATAGTTAAACATGGCTGACCCGAACACTGCAAACGACGCTACACAATTAGACACACATCATTAGACAAAGGCCGCTAATGCGATTATAAGCTGAACGCATGTTATTACAGGCACAATGGCCTGATTGTCTGCCTGTACTGTGGACTGACACAATTACGATGCTTCCGTAAGATAATCCGCTCATAATCAGTCGGGTGCACCCGAGTGGTGCCGAGGGTTAGCGAGAGTTGCCGAGTGGTGCCCAGCAGTGCAGCGGTGCACGCAATGCGTACAATAGTGGTGCGTTAGTTGAAGTGCGTGTTCAGTACGTCCGAATGACTTTATTATGAGGTGAACCTCGTACCCATATAACATAGTGAACTATGTGATTAGTGTCCTGAAAGCACATGCAAAGGCATACTAAAATGTGATAAACCTAATTAAGTAGCCTATTAGCTCAGTAGGTCGAATATAACCAGTCAAGTAGAGCTGATACACGAAAATGTTCACGGAATTCTTCATAAAGTGATCTGAAAAGGAAATCATCCAATAAGCATTCAAACTCAACGAAAATATACTAAAGCGTTATTTTTCCGTCACAGTCGATGGACATTCAATGAACAGTTCTGTTTTTCTCAGAACTCTCCATGTTCATTAAATTCAGTTCTCCCGTTTCTTTTTATACAAAATGATGACTTCCAATAACCATTTTCCGCAGAAAAACAAAGCAAATGTGTGAAGTTTATCTCTTCAGTGAGAGCAGATGAAAGTGGGTTAATACCGCGTCGTACGTTAGATAAGCAGCCTCCACTTTATGCCAGCCTGGTAGCTCCGAAATAATACCTAACGAGTTTAAGTACTTACTTACCTACTAAAAGTGTGGAAATAAATACTGTTGTTATAACTACAACGAAATAAAAGTTAAATTAAAAATTTTAAAAACCCCCGACTCAAACAAAAACCTCTAAAAACTAAAAAATAATTATATATTTTTAAACGGTTTTATTGAAAAAATAAAGGTAATGATAATGTAGTAAATAATGTATTAAAAGCTAAATAAATCGTTAGGTCCTAGGTACCAGTCATCACTCCACTTTCCTCATCAATCTAGCTAGGGCATCATTTGATACCCATATCAAAGGAGTTGTGAAAAAAAAAAATGTTATTCACCATTTTGTGGTGGCGGCCATCTTGGATTTGAAATTTGTAATATTGTATAGTATTCTACTAGTCAAGCTCTTTCATTTGATACCCATATTGAGGAAGTTGTAAAAAAAAACGTAATTCGCCATTTTCTGGCGGCGGCCATCTTGGATTTGAAATTTGTCATAGTGTATAGTATTCTACTAGTCAAGCCCTTTCATTTGATACCCATATTGAGGGAGTTGTGAAAAATTATGTAATCCGCCATTTTGTGGCAGCGGCCATTTTGGACCGATTTTCATCAAACATAGCTAAGAACACTCCCGACTAATTCACCTTTCAAACAAAAAAAACAAAATCAAAATCGGTTCATCCGTTTAGGAGCTACGATGCCACAGACAGACACACACACACACACACACACACATACACACACACACAGACACGTCAAACTTATAACACCCCGTCGTTTTTGCGTCGGGGGTTAAAAAACAAGTACCTACAAGATAGTACTTTTGCATTAATTTGTTGAATGTGTTTTTTGTGTACAAAAAAAATATATATAGGTATATCAACTTAAACATGTCATATAGGTATAAATTGAAGCAGTCCCTGTAAGTTACAAAAGCACTTGTGTCGGAGCTGTCTCAAGGATGAGGCTAATAAGTAAAGAGAGAAACATTGCAGGTTTTACAATTTACAAATAGTACATTTTACGTATTTTACAACCTTTAATTGCTCAGTCTTTAGTGACTTTATCGGCCTTTTTACAAAACAAAATGTATCTTTAGACCCAGGCTTAAACCATCAACCCATTTTTGAATTTCGTACTTTATTCCGACAATATTAAAATTCTTTTCACAAAAACTGACGTTAAACCTGAGGCCATGTTGTAAATTTTGCATTGAGAACTTTATATTTTTTTAAGTTCAAAATACAGTAACTGGCTCGAAGGTTTGGGCTAGGTATCAATAAAGTTAGTGTAGTAATAGGGCGGTATAGATGTATATTCTGGGTATTATTGCTGAGAATCTCTGGTCTCTTTGCTTTTATACATGCGATCGAATAAATCTTTCTCTCAATCACCAACCATTTTATGTGGTTCGCTAGGGTACATGACCCGGAATGGTGGTAATTGGTGGCGCATGGTAACAAGTGGTTGATCCACTCACTATTGAACAGGGGGCGACCGCGGATCGATCGGGGCTATTTCATACATAACTTACCACCGGTACGTGGGTGGAGGTACGTGGGTGGAGGTACGTGGGTGGAGGTACGTGGGTGGAGGCCGCTGATCTTAAACCCTGAAGTGATAGATCATGTGAGAACAACCCACAGTATTAGGTGGTATAGGTTTGGGCTTGATATTTTTAAAACGTTTATTAAGTATAAGCCTTTGTCTGTGAAAAAAAAAACTTAAAAAGTCTAAGAAAAGAAAGTCAATAATTTACAATGAATTCAGGATTGCTTTATGCAAAATGTTTTTTTTTATGTGGAAAAGTGGGAAGGAAATCAGTAATTAAACTAATTAATTACTGTTTTAAAAAACTATTGTTTATCACTATTTTGTAACGGTATAAAATTCCATTAGTTATTAAAATACTTTTACCGAATCGATACTCGATAGTTTCCGGATCCGGTTTCCCGCTACCGCTCATCACTCGCCCCACACATGATCTCGTGTTCGGCGATTGTTAAACCTGCAGATGGACTGTTATTTGTTCACAGGCTCTCTGGCTAATGAATTGTGCGTTATGACGTCATAAGATATACCAACACTTTCCGCGGATTACACGCCATTCATAGAAATATTTCAACAGTTTATGGGATTAGGCGTTGGCGTGATATGGGAAAGATTTTGTGGGTTAATTGATGAGGTTCAGGTTGTTACGTACTGTTTGAAAAAGAGAGCGCGGTTGCTACGACGTTGCCGAAAGATGTTGCTACATGAGCTACGACTGCTACGACGTAGAAAAAAGCATTCATGTTTCTGCTACGCACCCGTAGCACGCAAGTAGCTACTGACCAACTATTCTTCTACGTGAAGTTTGTCTTGTACCTACCTTGACCATTAAAATTGAATGTCGGTCTTTCAGTAAAAAAATCTTGTTGCACGTAAATATCGTTATAAATATAATACATACTGTACAGTTTTTTAATACAAAACACATTTACTATTATTTGGAAGGAAAATAAAATGTTTTTTTCCAATATTCATAATAGAAAACCATCTGCTCCAAAGCACATTAGTAAATTACCACAACTCCCCAAACGCCAATACATTACAAACAAAATCCTTCCAATGTATTAGCACTAAAAGCATATTCACATTTCATCGCATAAACTGTTTCCCTTAGTATTTTTTCACAGAATGCATTGTCCGGCAGACGGATTAAGCTTCAACACATTCAATACCCGATACGGACGTCTGCTATGTCAACAGAATTTCAGCGGAGCGAAGCTTCAAAAAGCTTTGTTGGAAACGTTTTAAGAGCATTGTGTTCCATGAACGATTGAGGCGAACGCTCGCGTAAACACAGTTTAGTAAATGTGCAACACAACAACACGGGATTATATTTTAGATTGATCGCTGCTGAGTGCTGGTACTGTGGTGAATTAGAGCTTACATTTTTGTCGGTTGAAGTAAGAACTTAATTTTGCTACGGCTTTGTGTACCTGATACGCTGAATTTTATCAAAATTATAATTGTAGGTTCTTACATTGTCTCAGATGTTAGAATAAGTGTTACGAAAGATACCGCTGTAGGTATCTACGCTTTTTTGTGTACCGACTTTAAGTCGGTATTTCTAATTTTAAATAATACCGCGAAAAATTGGTCCCACGAGACACGAAAGTGCGTTGTTACTGTTTGTAAAAAGAATATAATAATTTATTCGTCCATTGTTACAAAATAAATTTTAAAAATACTAAGAGTGTAGGCTTACTGTAACCAGAATATTTACCATAGTTATTTGAGCAGTGCAGCAGTGATCCCTCAGAGTGATTGAATATTAACAGAATACTTAATTAAATAAGGGAAGTGAACTGTCAAGACAAATGCTTTCAAAGCGAAACTTGAACACTGGTTAACCGACCAGGTATTATATGACCTAAAATAATGGTTTATATAATTGATTTAATTAGGTATGATTTAAGTATTTGTCTGCTTTTTGTTTTTTGTTTCGACGAATTATTAATCTATTAAAGTACAGTATGATATTGTAATATTATGATTGATAAATGTTCCACACTCTATTTTTGTAAATTCTATGACATTTTTTTTATATGTAATTTTAATAATTATTATTAAATGAACTGAACTAAAAAAATAATTAAGCAAAATAAAATTATTCTGAGAAATAGTGTTATAGTGTATGTGTAAGTGTGGTGGTGAGTAGTAGGTGTGGGTTTTTGTGTGCCTGTCGGGGGAGCGGTGAATGCTTATGCGAATCCCGCACCCCCGGCCATAGGCAGAGGTGGAACACCGCGGGTTTAAGCCGGTAAGAGTCCGGCATGCCCCTCTGTCCCCCCCACGACGGAGGAAGTCCATGAGGATTTCCACCGCGCAACAAAAAAAAAAAAAAAAAAGGTGTGGGTTTTTTGTGAAGGAACTGAAAGAAAGAAGAGAGAAGCTGACTTGTTGTCATTCTTGTATGTAAATAAGTGGGTCTTAAAACCTTTAATATCACAGCGCTTACTTATTTTATTGTGTGTGAGTAAGAGGAGCACCGTCTGGCCAGAAGACCGTTTGCCTTAAGACGGACATGTAAGACACGTTCTGAGAGCAGGTTTTTGTAGTCAAGTTTGTTTTTAACAAATCTGTGTGCATGCAGCGTGGCACTAAGAGTTGACGTCCTCGAAGAACCGGAAATGTGTTGTATAACGGATCTGTCGGGAACCTAAAGGGCTTCTTAAACATTACTTTGATTACGGCTCTTTGAGCTCTTTCCATTTCAATATAATTATGTGCTTTTCCCGGTAAAAAGTCATAATATGAATACATTTTTACTCAAAATGTGTCTACAATCTATTCGCTATGTATAGCATTATGCAAAATAAAGTCCAATCAAACTAAATTTTTTACTTTTCTCTCGTAGATATCTCTCCAGCCAGTTCTTGAGAATCAAAGCCGCGTCTTCTCAATTCCGAGTGTCTGCTTGTTATTCCGGCGCTCGGTGGCGGAGTCGACGCCATTACCTGTTTGTTTCCAGCCCCAGCCCCTTCAATCGATACCACTACACCCGGGAACAGCTCATTATGGAAAATAGTTGGCTTGCTTTCTATTTAAATTGCTCTTGAAGAAGGTTTAAATCGGGGGAGCGGCGATATGTTTCTGTAAACATGTTTTGTTAGGGATTCTTCTTCTGTTTCCTAGAATTACCATGAAGAAAAACATTATTTATTGTTCTCAACTATCGAGATTGCCTCAAGTTTAATCGTTGTTAGACCACATCATTGCCTGTGTATTATCTTGTTTTAGTAAAGCAGTGTATTTTCACGCGTATGTTTTTGTCCTCGTAAAATAAATACGGACGGTTTACGTACGTGTTATTGGACAGCGTCCGCGACCACGACAGCTCATAATAGCTCTATCTGCAGTAGACTGTCACTACATTTTAAAATATTACGCGTCGTTATGCAATTCCATATTTGTCAAAATCTTCAAATTAAAATTGCGGATAACCACCGGGGAAATGACATACTTAGGTGTGTGTAAAATTATAATAACAAAATACGTATTTTTTCCGTACCGAGTAAATATGAATCATGACGTCACTACAGACTGAGTGCATACGTCATTCTCGTGTCATATTATTGCAATTTTCTGTGGCACACTATTGACGTTCACAATTATGCACATTTCCAGAATTCGCGGCACTGATATTTGTGACCAAATACTTATTCTGTGACCACTGGAATTTACACGAATGTGAATAAATGTGTGTTGGAAGCTCGAACGTACATACATAAAGGGTTTAATGGAATTTTAATGGTCATTCTGTGAGTTTTTTTTGGCATAACAATTTCAACAGAACCTAAATTATACGCTTCAGCAATTTCAATGAGCTATTTTGAGAATTTATTTGAGTAACAGACGCAGACAGCTATTAGAATTTTATGTTAGTTATTTTCTGTGTGGTTCTTTCTTCAAAAGACCATCTCGGACTTCGATCTACATGGTCTTCATATAACCTGACCAAGATTATGTCTGGACTTTAAAAGAGACTGTGACCTCTGAGTTTGTTTCGGCCTTTCTTCTCAGAGTACTCAGATAGGAAACGCCGACCTCATCTAGTTTTTAAAATATGATTGACGTGTAAAAGTGTTTGTGCAAACCTACTTACAGAAATAAAATCATTTATCGTTCGTTCTGAAATAATCTACGCGATGAAAATGGTATTTGTTTTTGCTAATTACTTCATGTTAGTCGTTAGTCATGTCAGAGTTGAATTAACTTTCAACAATCTGCATTTAATGTGATTGCAAGTAATGCTTTTGCGACTACTTAATTGTAATGCTGCTAAGCCGTTATCTATTATTATTAGCGAATTACTAATCAAGATTATGATCTTAATACGAGCTCTATCGCCAGTAACTTGCGAGTCGCGACATGACATTACGCCTTTGATTTAGTGGCCGAAGACGGGAATGTTCTCAAGATAAATAATAATGCAACGCTCATTGCGGGCTGTAAGACGCCATCTCCATAAAGACGTCAACGAACCGTCAATGTATGGCTGACGGGCGTCGTTTGGCGCCGCTCGCCAAATATTTAATTCAGTGCTCAGTGCACACAGTCGATACCGCTCTAATGGAGCCACTCTGCGCTTGTGCGGCTTAGGTTATTTATTTATAGTGTAAACTTTATGTGTTTATAGCATTTTTACTTTCTGCGTAAG
This sequence comes from Hydraecia micacea, assembly GCA_914767645.1. Classification (NCBI taxonomy): domain Eukaryota; kingdom Metazoa; phylum Arthropoda; class Insecta; order Lepidoptera; family Noctuidae; genus Hydraecia; species Hydraecia micacea. The sequence goes on from OU611778.1 coordinate 20,438,027, forward strand.
ACAGGTCCCTAATGTAGCCTTCGTAGATTTGCATTTCTCAATGATGGAAAAACTATGTTTTTGACGACATCTAGGGTTGGCCGCATAAAAATACAGTCTACCAAATCTTTCAGTTTGAGACTTAAAAGTGTCTCTAAAGATTCCGCAGAATGATTACAATATAGAATGTAATACAAACTGAACTTCCACTCTTGGCTCGAGTTTCACAGACATTATATTCAATGTAATCTAAGTACAGCATAATACATGCACTACTCCACAAACAAACATGAGCAAACATTAATATTTATGTAAATATCAATTAACATATTAAAAGGAGTTTGTAAGCAAATGTAGCGCGCGGCATAAATCGGGCGGCGGAAGCGACGATGAATCATGCGGTGACGGTTGTGGAGGGCACACTACACCGTGTGGAGTACAGCGAGTACACAGTACACACGTGTACTTGTGTGTTGTGTCGTGTGTCGTAAACTAGCACCAGGGCTAGTAGGGGCGGAGTTATGATGGTGAAGACGGGCCGGCCCAATTGTTAATCATAATCTGATAGTGTTGCAATGTGTAATACCCCACCTGTAACCACCTAAGATGTTAATTAACTTCATAAGTGGCTGTTGTGATCTTGTTACAGTTATCAGCTCAAAGGCCACACTGTCTTGTCTTGCCTATTATCACACATGCATCCATAAATAGCTATTGCGCTAATATTTGTCAACATTTAAGTCCTAACTGCGTCTTCCTGTACTATTTCATGGCGTGGAACTTACGACGCCGGCGGCCGCGTACGACATCACATGAATGAAGTTCTTGATATATTGCAAGTGAACTTGGTTGTGTCGGCGTGTTGTATACTTGTCCCATGAACTGCTTCCGACTCGAAAGACCAATCTTCATCTCCTATTAGATGCGTTAAAAGGGCCTTCATGTGTTATGATATGTAGGTCAGTATGTCGGAAGCACCTTGGGAAATCAGCCCCTCTACTAGAGGGATCAACAACTTTTCGCCATTGCATGGGCTGTTATCAAAAGCGGTATGTTGCTAACTTAGCTTTACCTTTAGAGCAAATGTTACCTATTAACTGAAAGCATTGCTTAGAGGACTAAGTTATAAGACTAGTCTGTTAATAAAATATTTTTAAAACCTAATTATATTTGTCATTAAAGCACTTACAAGTTACACGTTACCCATTCTTAGTTTCGAAAGTCACGAGAAAAGATAGCAAATTGAAGTTAACTAATAGGATTGAAATTCTTTATAAACAGCAACTGAATCAGTCTCCATTGTTTGAGAAAAAAACTGTATATACCTAAATTACAAACTCATAGACAACTCTAATTAGACGTTTCGCGGAATCCATTACAATTTCTTGCTTTATTGAAAGATACAGAGTTACGAGTACAGTATCTGAAGCAATCTTATTATTATTTTGTTTTATCCAGAAAAACAAAGGTTTTCTTACTGAAATTGGCGCTGCTTTGCTGTAAGTGTACCTACACACAAGCGACAGTGTTGTCGGCGTCAACCGCCGACACGCATTGACGGTTCCAGTTGTCTCTGTGGTCGTCGCGTGGCGCTCGTGTGTAAGCACTCCAAGACTATGATAATATTGTCTAAGACCAAGGCACTTTAAAATAGTAGACTGCTGCCTTTGACAGTAGGTAGAGTACTAGGTGGTCGTCATACGCTACCTACGACTAGGTAAAATTGATCAAAACTGCTACTCAGACTGCGCTTATATTGTCAGTTAAGGAACCACCTTACTCCTTCGCATGGAACGCTACCCAAACGGTAACAAATGAAAACATCCATCATCCGCTACTGTCTTACGTGGCTGTGTCATGACTCGCGGCAGTTTTTCGCATTTGCATCCATATCTGAAGGTCGTTTGTTTGCGTCGTCGGCCATTTATAATACCGAACAGACGAGTATTAGAAGACAAGCGAAGTGAGTGACAAGGGACGTCATGCGGTGACGTCATGTGACAGGAGTGATCTGAAGGGCAATTCTCGCAATTAAAAACAGGTACAGGGGTCGTGGAGGTACTTATTTAAAGTTGCGTTATAACATTAAAACTTGTTTTCGTAAAAAAGCGTCAGTAAATGTTGGATGTTTGACCTTCCATATCTCCGTAACCAGAAGGTTCCCAGGTATGGTCCAGTACAAAAAAATGGTTACAATGATGGGGAGTACAAGTGACTCTCGGCTTCGATAAATGTCTTTTTACACCCGTTATAGTCGTAGTTACATACATTTATCTCAGAGTAGTGCCAATAAACCAATCAATATCGCTGATTATAAATGAACAATTTATTATGAACTCATCATGAAAACACAACTGCACATATTACCATAACAACTATGGCATCAAATATCACTCCGTAAATATCAATTACCGTAATAAGTTAAATAACACCAATCGGTTTATTAGGCAGAAATTTTATCACATACCTACATGAAAGCGTTCGGGCATGAAGCTCGGACGTGAGTATTCATGCAGCGCCATAGTACAATAATATCGACTCATGAACCAGCACTAATACTGCACAGCACTGCGTGAAAACAAAAACTTTGCCAATTTTCATTTGTTTTATAATTCATCGTTCTCCTGCCCTCATCCCAATTTATCAGTGGTCGGCGCAACATATCTTCTTCTTCCATACTTCTCTATTAGTCTCAGTAGTCACCCCCTTTCTAACCATATCACCATTCACACATTCCGTCGTTTCTTTGGTCTTCCCAAAGAAATAAATTGTACAATACTCGTAATATAAGAAATTATACTTTCCTTCTCGTTTCTTCGCGCGGTGGCGGGTTAACCACTAACAAAAGCATTCCCAAGGAGTGCTGGTGTCAGGCTGGCGGCCGGCTGTTAAACTTTGCCAAAACCTAAAGCAACATGAATAGCAGTGTTATTATAGTTCCTTTATTCGTCTATATACATATAAATTATATTTTTAAATATTAGAATATAAAAAAAAAAATATAAAAACATTTAAAAATATAAAAAAAATAGTAGCCCACCGGTATCGGGAACAGGGTCCAAGCTACCGGTGGTCAGGGCCCCAGAGAGAGGAACCTCCTGACAATGCGAGCCGTGTCCAGAAGTACTGCTTTCTGAATCAAGCCCTTGATCCAGCTGGCCAACGAGAGCCTCCTCAGGTGTTGGTCGAGGCTCTTGGCTATCAATCCATTGGCTGTAACGACTATTGGCACAATGATTGCTGAGTCAACATCCCACATGTCGACAACCTCGCGAGCCAAGTCAAGATACTTGATTTGTTTATCTTTGCAGTGTTATTATTATTAAGATGTATTTATTGTACATTCCTTCTCTTGAGTAGGCCGCAGGAATCCGCTGAATGAGCAGCACTGGAGAAGCACAGAACCGGACGAAGTTGCGATACTTGGGGGAGGCGTATGTCCAGCAGTGAAGGTCTTGCGGCTGTAATGATGATGATGATGTACACTCCTTTCTTACAATTTCTTTGAATTCAATTTCAATGTCCTCATTTAATTTTGAAAAGTAGACTAGAACGGAACAGAGGAAAAATAGCAATATCTCTGATATAATGCAATTTTATTAAACCCATACTGTGTAAGCAAACAGACACCGAATTGTTCGTGCGTGAGGCAGATACTCAATCTTTTTATTCCGACGGGTACGTATCAAAATCCCGAATTTTAAAATACCGATGGACGAAATCCCGAAAATTGAAACGCCGAATGGTTGTTTGGTCGAAAGTTTAAAATCCCGAAAGTTCATTTGCCCGAAAGTTTAAAATCCCGAAGTTTAAAAACCCGAAGTTCAAAATCCCGAAATTGTCACCGTTTCCGAGAAAAACTATTTTTTGTAAACCTAACCTCAAAACACTTAAAAGTTGCCTAATTTTTTTTTAATAATTAACCTATTCTAACTAGTTCGGTTCCAGGTAGCCTACTAAAAATAATCTCTTTTTTTTTTATTAGCGCAAGTCGTTTCTGGCGCCCGTATTTTGTGTAAAAGTAATTTTTTTCTATATAGTCCTGTCGTTTCTGGCACTCGCCGGCCGTTCCCGCGGCACCGCTCGCTTCGCTCGCTCGGCTCGTGCGTAGGGTCACAGTTTTGACCTAACCTAACCTAACAATTTTTTTATAAATAATTAACCTAATCTTTCGTCCATTCGGGATTTCGTCCTTTCGAGCATTTGAACATCGGTATTTTGTGTTTCGATATAACGACTATCGGCATTTAAAACTTTCGGCATTTTGAATTTCGGTGTTTTGGACGTCGGTATTTCAATCATAGGTATTATGAATTTTCGGGATTTTGATACGTACCCATTCCAACACTATACTTCATCGATTAATAATTTAAAACAGATGTTTATTGTTATGTATGTTTGTTTGGTAATTAATAACTCCACGAAGGATTGGGGTACATTCGTATTACATACATACTATGTACTTGTCATACAACTATAGATAACTTTCCTGTTTCGCTTCAACAAATCAGTTTTCGTCGCTAAATTATTCAATTCATCGACTCTAGCTACCTAGGCTGGTTCACTGACATTTGGAGATTTGGCTAAATTTTATTAATTGCCAATTGTATATCTAGCATATGCGTAATAATTGAGTGGGTATTTCGACACCTATAGAGATTCTAAATGGCCCAGCTAGTACTGTCAGTAAAAATATACCATCAACAATAGACTTAACGCTTAAGCACTCATAAATTAATTATAATATTAAACACGTTCATCTTACAACCAATACGGAGCTATTCTCTAAGCCTACACACTAAGTACTGTATTATCTACGAAGCTTATAACAGCTATGTTGAAATTTATGTTTATTGCTTAATCAGGAATGTAAACACTGGTTTTAGGATATCTACTTGAGCTCGACTAGCGACTGTTTGTCTTGTACTAACTTGCTTTTGATTAATTAATCTATTTTGATGGCTTAGTGTGCGACTTATTCTCTATACATAATGTTTAATAGACTAAACTCAAAAGCAAATATTTATTCCCTGAACTACACAAACTAAGAGAATCCTCCAGGATGCTCTCCAAAGTATATCTTACGAATATACAGATAATTTAAATAAATTTCACCTACGTTAAGTATTTATCAAATTTAGATACCCTGTACCTTGTCAATATATCTACAAAAACATCATGTATGTAAGGAAAAATTTACATATTTTTTGTAAAAGAGGTGAAAGACATAACTATAGTACTAGAAATAGCGACCGAAATAGCGAGAGAAATAGTGTACGTCTTTTTTTTACATCGTCCTCACATATCATTATAAATTCAACATTAATGATGTAACTAATATTTTTGTAAAGCTATAATTTAAAAGAGTGTCCATGGAGTTTCTTGACCGTTCTTCTCCATAGGTACCTACGCTTTGGAATGGGCAACTAGCTTCATATTTTCTGACTGACTGACTTCTTCATAATTCAAAAGGGCCTGTAAATGGTTTAATTGAAATAAATGCTTTGAGTTTGAGTTCGAGTTTTTTGAGTTTAGAAACTAAGAGTTGAGCTACTCTATATAATTATTTGTCTATTGTTTATTTATTCATTTTATAAGACTATTATAGGTTATAGCTCTTCTCGCCTGAAACACAGGATTACCTAGTTCAAGTACGTAAGTCTCAAGCCCGGCGCACATTGGCGGCACGGCACGGTAGAGGATCCTTCGGCATCCCTACATGTAAGCGCACACTGGCGCTAACTATGCCGTGGCACCCTTAAGTATGCCGCGACGTCCTTAAGCATACCGAAACGTCTTTATGCATGCCGAGGTGTCCTCAGACACCGTGCTCGCGCCTAGATTTTTTCACAATAGTCGGGGTTCGGACGGGCGTTGTTTTGCCGCGGTATCCCGAAAGGTGCATCCACACCACAGTTACTTTTTGTGGAGCAACAGAACGCAACACGATAACATTGGGTAACATTCTTCAACATTTCCTAAGATTGCTAGATATTTTTTTGTTATCCGTTGTCGCCCACCAACACTTGTAAACGTTGCTCCACAAAAAGTAACTTCGGTATGGATGCACGGTATGACTGCCAAAGCGTTCCGAGGGATGCCGAAGCGTTCCGAAGGCTGCCGATACGGCATTTCTAAGCATACCGCGGTATTGTTTTTATAATTACGATCGTTAACATTAAAATTTCAACTTTATTTCCATACTATTAAGTTATATTTTTATTCTTCGCCTAAAAATACTTTGCCATGCCGTGCCGCCAATAGGCGCCGGGCCATAGGAATATAATTTACATTTAAGCAAAGCTGTACTAATATTTATGCCTTGTAAATATTTTTTACGATTCCGTACCCATAGGATGCTAATGGGACCCTATTACTGAGCATCCGCTGTCCGTCAGTCTGTCTGTCAACGCGCTGTATCTCATGCTCAATCTCATGTATCTCTCTCTCTCTTTTTAAGTAGAAAATTGAAAGTTTCTCAGTGTGTTTTTCTATTGCCACGAAAAAAAATAATTAAATTAAGAATTAAATGGTCTCCATAAAAGTAACGTATTTTTTCCGGTGTGCGCGACTCGCACGTGGCCGCATTATTTTAATAAACTTATGCTAAAAATGGCCCTAGTATTAAGACTAAAAAGAACATTGAGTGTAAGTTTAATATAGTCGTAGCAAAAGTGGCTTTCACTATGAAATAATCACTTACGTAGATACCTAAATTATTCTAGACAAAACCAATAGAAGAACTCCTAGTTATCCTTACTAAGTTACTTTTTACCCGACCATTGCTAAGACAAAAGCAAGGATTATCATTTCACATGCTTTGTCGCATAAACATTGAAACTAAAGGAATTGCAATAAATAAATAGTTCCCTATGACAATAAGAAACGCCGATGGTCGCTACAACTTGTCTAGCATTGTGTGACGAACAATATAACTTGTTTGTGAAGACTCGGACAGCTGATGTGTTGTGTTCAGACATGCGTGTGATGACGTCACGAGTATTATGATGACCTCTTGTGCATAACTAAACTCTTGTTAGTGTGCTATATTTTCTTAAGAGTGCTGTGATTGGTAATTAAAGTAATAATAACCTAGAAACTTGGATCGCTTATATAGGAAATGAAAAAAAATGGTAGTAGAATTTTGAACCTAAATTGATAGGTACCTATCCGGTTTACAGCTCACCTATTTGGAAGACAATTCTATTTTTTACCCAAATTCTCGCATATAGCCCCAATCCTCTTGGATTGTAAAAGCATACAGTTTTCAGTTCTAGACTAGGAATAGAAAGGAAGGGTTCTCTTTGCTGACGAGGGTGAAATTGTGGAAATAATAAAAACAATACTCTCGGAAAAATCTATTTATGATGTAGAAATATAGCGACTATCATTAGTGAGATGTTCAAAAATAACCCAAAATAGGTCACGGTCGATCGAATCATACTGTTACTTTTACCGCTTATTGATTCGTGAAACAATTAAGGATAATAATTTCAAAAATATGAGATATACGTTCTCGTCTCTATTTTTCTTAGCTCAAAAGTAGAAAAAGAAATCTAAGTATTACTTAATATAAAGAAGTGCTTGAAAACTGTAAACCTTTAAGACGAAGACGTTACGAGACCGGACGATAAAGCAACACGAACAAATTGTAAGACGAACAAGCGCCAACCTTACGACCTCCCGACGATGGCGTTGATGACAGCTCGTAACATGTCGCATCGACGTTGCATACATTTTTTCATCAACCCACGGCAAAAACATTGTCAAATATCCCCTTTCATGTTTACTGCCGAACAAACAACTTTGTTTGGCTTCAGTCGAACGACCCCTCCACATTATTTACGATGTTGCGAAAGAATTACCCACTGCGAGCATAAATTTCAGCTGACAAAAGAACATAGTAAAATAAAGCTTCGAGAATTACTAAAAAAATCTAATAAGACGGAGAGAAACAAAACAACACACGTGCGCTGGTGCTAAGAGGCGCAGGTAGCCCTCGGAGCGGGTGGCATGTTTAAATATGCAATTCAACGAGAGCGCCTAACTACGAGTGTGACACCTCCTTCCATATCTGATAAACAAATATCAAAATGAAGAACAACAGAGCGCTTTCCTTGTATGATGGGGTCGATTCTTAGAGTGATCGTAGCGTAAAAATGTTTCCACTTATCTTGAACCGAACAAACGGTGTTATATTAGAACTATAGAAGGATACGTCTGGAAAACCTGAATGTAAAGTGATTTTCAATTCTGAATGTAGTGAAGTGTTCATAATTCATAGGTAATGTTAAAATTTTACTATCATATATTTAACGCGTCATATATTTAACTGAAGTAGCAATAGGCTGGCCATGTCTGTCGATGGCTGGTGGAGCAGACGAGTCCTGGAGTGAAGACCGCGTATCGGCAAGTTTAGTGTGGGACGCCCCCCAGCTTGATGGACGGACGACCTAAAGAAGGTGGCTGGGGTAGACTGGATGCGGAAGGCGGAGGATAGGGTGTTGTGGCGCAGCCTGGGAGAGGCCTATGTCCAGCAGTGGACTGTGATAGGATGAGTTGATTTAACATTTGTTATGTTTACTTTGGTATTGCATCCCTTAATATCAACTTACATCCCGCAACAAATTATATCTGTTTACATTCAAATTACATACATGGACCTAAAAGTCCCCAAATAATAATTAAAGATAACACTTTTTACCCACAATTTATTCATAGAAAGCCGGAATACTTATACATATTTAACTCCCAAACGGATGAAGCCAGGAATACGGATACATTGTGCCCGTATAATACAAGGAGCAAGGTACTCAGCTAGACAAACTGTTCCAGTAATAAGTGGACTCACTGAACGAGAGTACAGCCGCTGGCGCAGCTTACTAAGATGATGAAGATATTATGTTATTATTATTCAGAGAATCGACGGAGCAGCAGTAAGCCGATTGCCTGATACCTAAATGAAATTCTGAAGTGGCGGCTTTTTGAATGGCTTTCTGATAAAGAGTGGGGTAATAAATATTGAAAATAATGAGTTGTAAGGCTGCAAAACATTGTAATATGTAAGAATAATTGAGTAAATATGTCTATGACCCTCAAAACAAACTAGCAAACAAGTGTATTGAGCTAGATTTTCTCTAAAACAAACAAATCTAGAGTAATATCATTATTATGTTCCTGGAAGGAAACTTTATGAAGGTCTATAGGTAATGCGAATATTTTAGCAGCAGCCGAGTAGGTTAACATTTACGATATCATAAAAACAAACTACCTTATTGTTCAACAGAACAAACTATGCCGTACTTACAAGATATGTTTATTTGTTTTTTATAACTATACTGAAGTATTATTGAACCATGCTCGTAAATATCAAGATGGCCGGCACTGATATGTGCTGTAATGTGCCGTAAGTTGTCGGTGGACGGCATTCATACAACTTGCTACATTATTGCCCTGTTGAGTTCCGTTCCGAAGGCCGACATTATTTGCCTACATGTTTATTGTATGTATTCCAAACCATGTATGAAATATTAAGTAAGGCTTACAATTTCTGTGCTTATGCCGACTGTTTCAACTACCTATATGAAACTAATAGGCAAGTAATTTTTCAAGAGGATATACAACAGTTCCTATCGTTATTACCAACCAACACCAATCACCTAACCACCTAAAATCGTGGTGATAATATATGGGGAATTATAAAACGATCGAATAAAAAAAAAAACATGTCGACTGATGAAGAGATACTGTTTTAATAACTTGAGCGGTATGAATTTGAGTAAGCGAAAAATTAGCTAAACTAACGACGAATAAGTATTGATTAATAATAAAATCCAGAACGAGCTTACAAAAAGTGGGTTGTAATTAATCCATTTCAGATATTAAAATTCTAGCCGTGAGTGAGCGACTAGAAATACAGAGAGGGCAACTTCAATATTAAGATAGGGACGATTTTTCCAATTGAGGTTTTATATAACGAACTACTAAAAAGTTCACTTTTAAGCAACGTTTTGTAAGCTGCTTTATTAATGATTATTGGTTACTGATATTATATTTGCGGTCTTATGTTTTTTATTTTGATACGATATTTTAATGAAAACTACAGATTGTTTGATGCGCGCTAATTCGAATGGGGGCGGGGCGACGAATCGATGCAGTCAGGTGAGTTGCGTTGCGTGTTTACGATTGCCATGCGCTCGCACCACTGGCTCGCACGCAGCATTGTGAATGCAAGAGCGAGCGAAAGGCACCCCGAGGTTAGGTTTGGTTAGGTTACTTTAAACCTTTTACACAGAAAATGCAGGACGTAACGATGACACTCAAACAAATATTAGGTCGCTCAAATATTATGAAGCTTCTCATTTTGTATTTTAAGTAACTCAAATTAATGTTTGTAAGTTGCCGTTCCGTTGATTTCTCGTCACTCGCAGTCAGTGGCTTACTTAGTAATACTATAACGTAAATTAATTATTTTTGTCACTTAAAACGTTTAAATTCTACCCATACTACCTTAAGATTAACACGTATGTTAATCTTAGCAGTAATTGAGATACTAATGTTCATCTGATAATATAATGTGATTACTATAATAATCACTTATTTTTGTCAAACTGTCGTACATCGTTCTTTTATCTTCACATAGGTACCCCAAAGAATTATGCAGTCCAACACACAAATAGTAATCACTACAATATGTCATTTTCTAAAGTAATAGTAAACTAGGAAAAAACTTACAGTGTACTCTGATTTCATTAAAAGCAGAGCGTGCGAGACTGGGCAACTTTGCGAAGGGAGCTCGCCGCGCGATGCTTCTCTGAACTTGCTCCGGGGTTCCTTTTTCATAATAAATCCGTATGAAACTGTATGGTGGCAGCCGCGTCGTGTTGGACGTATAAAAACAAACGAGTGGATATAACAATGTGTGCGGGGTTTATACGTCAAAATGTTTAAGCGCTAGTTGTGCTTAAACATTTTGACGCGCAAAAAATTACTTATGTTAGAAAAAAATGGTCCTGCTGTTTATTGTTTTCCTATTTTTGTGCAAAAACGGTAGAGGTATATTTTGGGATTCATAGTGGAACGAAAACTAACGAACGTCCCTGACTAGCACTACACATTTTCACGCGTAACTCCTTCAATCACCACAGTGAATCTACTGTCCCAAATTGAGTACCATTAAAAAACACAGAATCGTGCATGCTCACACCTCTGCCAGCCCGCAGCGCCACAGCTCGCGGCTTAACACGAAACAATGTTTAACACAGAGAGGAATGCTCGGCGCCATATTAGAATGGCGACTTGAATGGCGCCGCTGACAAAGGACTACTGAACGTCATTCCGCGCTGAGCAGAATACGTGATGTACAGTTGCAGGGAAATGGTTCAGGAACGAATGAGTGAGTGTGCGCTGATTAGCAGGATTTTGGATTGGTCCTTTTAGTCGATCGTTGTTCAGCATACGCATCTCGTGATCAATGAAGGGGTAGATGTAGTCAGAAAAGTGTTGTCATACGAAATATATTCGGAATTAAGTACGCGAACTACTTTCTTACTTGTGATTATCGGAATTCTGAAGATCGCATATCGAATCCCAACCCTACACGCAGGGTCGCATATCACATCACTGGCTGATCGAGCTGTCACTTGGAAAAGTGACACGAGCGTCACTGCCTTCGCTTTCTAATTGCCGGCGATTTGGATATCAATGTTGTACCGTTGCTACACTTGTTCAACGTCTGTATCGAGACCGCAACTTTTCCCGAGCGATGGAAACTTACCCGGGTTGTACCCGTACCTAAAGGTAGTAGAGGTTCAGCACCCTGCGATTATAGACCGGTAGCGGTATTATGCACTCCAGCTAAAGTGTTTGAGTCGACCATTCACGGTAGCTTGTATCCACAGATTAGCGCTCTGTTGTCCGACGCGCAGCATGGTTTCCGTCCTGGGCGGGGGACAACGGGGAACTTACTGGATCTTATGACACAAATAGTACCAACGGTGGATGCGGGTCAACAGGTAGATGTTGCCTACTTCGATTTCAAGAAGGCCTTTGACACAGTAGATAACGACGTCCTTTTGGCTAAATTGGCTGGAATGGGCTGTACACCTCACACTTTGGCGTTTTTCGCCTGCTATTTACGAGACCGTTGTCAGTACGTCGACTGCAGTGGGCAGCTCTCTGAGCCCTATTTCACGAGATCAGGAGTCAGTCAGGGTAGTAATTTAGGGCCTTTTCTCTTCATTTTAACAGTTAACGACCTGCCGAGAGTAGTCAATAAATCCACACCATTATTATTCGCTGACGACTTGAAACTGGTTCTTAAAATAAAACAGAAAACTGATCATGACATACTGCAGCAGGATATTAATGAGGTAGTAGAGTGGAGTCTTCGCAATAAATTGTATTTCAATGTGGCCAAATGTTCGGTGCTATCATTTACCCGCGCGCGCGACCCAAGTCATTATCAATATTGCATGGATGGAATCCGTCTGCAACGTGTCTCAGAGGTTAAGGACTTGGGCGTGCGCTTTACAACTGATTTAAATTTCCGAAAACATACCACTGATGTTTGGAAAACAAGCATACCGCAATTTAGGGTTGTTCTTACGGCTAGGAAACCAGTTCACGAACATCAGTGCTCTGAGATCGTTAGACGAAGCGCTTGTAAAAGGTCATTTGGAATGCAATGCTGTCGTCTGGTCGCCACATGAAGCCAAGTACAAACTAATGCTAGAACGTATCCAGAACAAATTTGTGAGATTCCTGTACTTAAAGCAGTATGGTGTGTATCCAGGGTATCCACTGTTGTATCCTACTCTGTTTGTGCTGGGCATGGTAGGCTATAATAAGCTGGAAGTAAGAAGGGAAGTAGCTCTCGCCACTTACTTATTTAAGGTTATGCGTGGTAAAATACACAACCCAGGCGTTCTACACACAGTGGGGTTGTGTGTACCTGATGGGCACGTGGGGCGGCGGAGGCGGCCGCCGTTGCTGTGGGTGCCGCCCGCTCGCACCAACTTGCTACAGCATGCGCCGCTGACGCGCGCGCTGCGTACACTTAATATGGTGTCACAACAGATTGATTGCTTCAACTGTACACTGAGTGAATTCACACGGGCCACATTTTGTATAATTACTCTTGGTTAAGGTGCTACCTCGAAAATCTAACGGAGTAAAACGAGGTATGTGCCAAAACGAATTTACTATTTTTTATCCAAAAAAATTAATTAAAAAACCTAACTTTGATATGATAACTTTCTATGTTTTAACGTAAATTCCATTGAATAACTTTAACTTATTATAATTGTAAGTCTCAGTGTAAGATGTATAACTACACTATCGTATTAGGTGAGCCTGTGATGATAGTTGTATGTGTGTTTAAATAAATAAATAAATAAACTTTTAATTATTGAGCTTTACACCTAGGAACCATTAGGCAAATTCTTTTTCATTGTGCTAAATATAAGAAAGAAAGAATAACGTTGATTTGGACACAGTTCGTGAAACACAAAATATAAATAACAAAATAAAAAGTGAAAATAATGTTTTAACTACACTAATGTGTGCCTCACGGCTGTGCCTAAAAGGTTCATTTCAGCATTAATGCCAGACAGATGCTGTCTGACGCTGGTTTTCTAATGAACCTTTAGGGTCAAATAAGATAGGTATGTCACAAGGTAAGCTGCGATCTTATTTTTTATATCAGCTTATTTTAGGCATTTTTCATCAGCCTTGAGGGATTTTGTTTCGTCCATTCAAATAATCTATTAAATAGAAACTTAATAAAACGTCGCCGTTTATGGGTTTTTATTAGTAGTAATATTCTTGATGATGTTATTTTCGTCTAGCGAAGCGGAAGTAACATTCATACATACACACAAAAGCAGTTTATATGAATAACTCACGTAATTACCACTGGACAACAGTGGCGCAATTAATTCCCAGCGTGTTATAATTATCCAATTAACAATTCACTTAATGCGGCACATTAATATTATAATCAAAAACATTAAAAAATACAAGCGACGATTTGAATACTAAAATAATAACCAGAATGTTAAAAAATAACATTTCAACTCATAAATAAATTCTCTCGTTACATTTTTATATTTTTTCTTTCCCTTTTAAATTTTCCACGTAAGCGGTTACACATTAAAATCATGGAGCATGCGAGGTTTCGTATGAGTAATGGCCGCTCCCGACACTTCATCCAGCCCTGTTTATTCTAATGCTCGCGAACATAATGTGCCCAACGGACCCCATACAATACAAACCTCATATTTAATACTACATTCTTGCGACTTTTTATTTAATAACCATAAGAACAGAGTTGACATTCCATTTTCAGTAAACTTTGATAAAGGTACGCAAAATTGAAATTTATTTACAGTACACTAAAACTGAAAGTAGCAGCCCTGCATAGTTTTGGGAGAAACGAAAGTATGTAAATTAGCGTATGCAAAGCGAATGTGACGTCATAACAAAACTAAACATTCTAAGTAAGAAAGCTAACATTACGAGCATTTATTAAATTACTGACGCACCTGTCAACACTGTGCGTAGGTTCACTGCCTACGTGTTACACTTTGACGTTTATACATTAAATTACAAAAAGAGTTCGGTAAGTTTTAGAAAAATCTGGTTTACTGTTTGCCGACTAGAGTAGGTCAGTATCATCTGCCTGCCTTCTCCCAACTATGTAGGGGTCGGCTTCCAGTCTAACCGCATGCAGCTGAATACCAGTGAATATTCAAATTATGCTGAATCTGCACTTTTTGAACTTTAAAAGTCAAACAGGTTTAACCCGTAACGCCCACGTTGAAAAAAAATAATAGAATAGAATAATATTTATTTGCCTAAAAACATGGTATAAAAAGATGTTAAAAATACAAAATAACAAGAGCATACATGTTTTTGCTTAACAGTTATAAGCGTACAAATTTTCACAAGCATAGGTATTTAACATTTGTTGTCCTGCTGCATAATTTCAACGTAACTTATCGACTGGCTAATAATAAAAATAATAATAAACCATTTATTTTCAGGTTATAAAGACCCATAGATACACCTTAACCTAAGTACACATAATAATACAGTAACAATTATATATATAAAAATATAATTATTATTTATTTAATTTAAATTATTTATTCAATTATATATTATTACTAGTTGCGGTTTCAACCGCATAAGTCTTGATCCCGTGGGAATATCGGGATATAAAATATACTACTTATGTCCTTTCCCGGGACTCAAACTATCTCTATACTAAATATCATCTAAATCGGTTCAGCGGTTTAGGCGTGACAAGGTAACATACAGACAGACAGAGTTACTTTCGAATTTATAATATTAGTATGGATTATTTGTTATGGGTACTTATACCTACTCAAAAATAGGTACTCTCAAACTCTCGATATCATAGAGAACTTATCATCTCTACGAGGCAGAGACACGCCGATGTAAAACAATTCCACTCAATAATGATGTCTCTACTATTTTTATATTATGCATATTTCCAGACTTGTCTACTTGTTGCCGACCTACATAAAAGAAAGAAAGGAGTTTGTTAAGAATTAAATTTATCTCAAAAAGGTTTTTATTAACCTAATTCAAAGGGCTTAGAGCGAAGAACCAGCAGTCTATTACAATTAGGCTTGAGTTATTCAACGTTCCGCCTGTGAGATTTTATAAATGTTTTTATTGGGTGAGAGGGATCAGAGGTAAAAGAGTGGTGTAATTCAATAAAATTACCTAATATCGTAACTGAATACTGCAACAATCTTGAAAATTAACATGATACTTAAACTTTTATACACAATTTGGTCCTTTTGGTCTTTCATAACAGAAAGGATAAAGCCCAACGCGGACATTAGGAATGTTTCATTTTTCATTAATGGTTTTAACAAAGATGGCACTGAATACCAACTCATTTCCAACCATGGATATTTTAGATATATTATCTGCCCACATTTGGAAGCCCTAGCTCAACACTCACCACCGATGTTCTTTCACCGCACTTCATAAAAACGCAGCAGTCAGTTCAGAGCTCGCTGCACTTCACCGGCGCAAAGCAAGCGATGCATAGTTTAATCTGCCGGTGGTGAAGCCAGCCAATAAAACGGCCCATCCGAACCGAGCCACGTTCGGCCACGTTGGCCGCAGCGGAATATTAAAACATTCCCAATTCTGTGGACAATCAAAGATGGAGGAGTTGTGTATACAACTTTAACTTAGAAAACTAATTCTCAAGGGCATTTTTAAAAGGAGTTGCTTTGGAGTCGTAACATCCTAGGATGATTTTGAGAAAAACTGATAGTTTTCAGTAGAATCAGTGTATTTTATTCTATTTTATAGTATTATAAGCCTCTTGTTTCCTGCATAATTTAATATGCGACATCTGAACATGTCGGTGTAAAAAACCTCTGCCCCACAGGGAAATCACCTGCGCAACGTAATAATATTATGTTTGGGAAGCAAACAAAGATTTTCTTATCTAGACTCTGAAGACCTTAAAATCTAGGCGAACTCGTAAAAATCCCAATATCTTGGAATCCTATCAATACGGCCGGAACGAACGCCAGTTATTTTGTTTTCTCGGTCAATGGAAAAATGTGGGGAATATTTTTGTCAGCGGCAGGCGGCCATCGCGCATCGCTCCGCAACCGCGGCCGCCGCCGACCGCAGTGTTCCTGCTTCGAACGATAGATGATAATTGTACGAGATATATGGCTCGCGAATATTTGCGGAGGCTCGCGGAACGGCGCGGTAGTAAGTAGATGGACTATTGGGAGGAACTCAGACGCTCAATTTAATACTCTAACAGACTTACTCCTGTGATGTCGACGTCATAATTTGTAATAGCTGTACCACTTTCATTATCAGATTTTAGTTTTTTTTTACGATTTCCGGGTGTCAGTGACGTATATATCTCATAATTTAACTTTATGCCCCGGATAAGGCACTAAAGATACATTACTAGATTTCAGAATCTAGAATGTGTATTCCAAGCGTCAAGGAACGTTTTCTACCATCTGTCAATCTCGTAGTCTTGTATGAAAGAAATCTGGGTCCGGCACACAGGCGCACATCGGACCTCCGCCGGATAGTTCGTCACCGATACATCACGCCTTATCTCCGCACGTCACGTCGCAGATACCGCGCGACGAAGCGACGCGACTCAAACTTTATTGATGACCATTGTGCGCGCCAGTGGACGCCCGCGTGTGAGGCTTTTTCAATGCGAAAAGATTTTAGATTTGATGTGATTGTGTGTTATTGAAGGAAGTTGGTTAACTGTGTGTGGAGTTGTGATGTGTTTTTATTACGACTCATAAATAGATATCTGAAGATTTGCGGCGATAAACCTTCGTATACTGTCTTGGTAAACGTTGTTTAGAAATAAAGAAATATTCATCAATCCCCAGACTCAACTCAACTCAGCTCAACTCAAAGCATTTATTTCAATTAAACCATTTACAGGCACTTTTGAATTGTCAAGAAGTCGGTCAGTCAGAAAAAATGAAGCTAGTTGCCCATTCCAAAGCGTAGGTACCTATGGAGAAGAACGGGCAAGAAACTCCATGGACACTCTTTTAAATTATGTTTTTACAAAAATATTAGTTACATCATTTATTTTGAATTTATAATCATATGTGAGAACGATGTAAAAAAAGAGACTTACGCGTTAAAAGCGTCCAGAGTACAGCAAATAGTAACAAAACAACAATCCAAAATAAAATAATTCAAAATAAGCCGAGGCAGCTAAGTGATGACCAGCCCCAACTGACGGCGCCCGTTCACGAACATGACGCATAGATCAGCACCATTCAGCTCAACCATTTTGAAGGGAGCTAAATGATCCAACACACACGCCACCGTCAGCGAGACATTTGTGTGAGCATGACGTACTATCAGCCGCCAGGGCTCATTCAAGTCAATGAAAGACATTACCCGGTAAATGGTAGCACTATAGTACATAGAACTCAAATCTGTGCTATGCAGTTATACAATACAAATTTTATAACTGCATAGAAAAAAATAATTGAGTTTATACAATGCAAAGATAGTCTCTTACAATCTTCAGCAGCTCCAACAGTATTTTCAAGTGTTAATCAATTAGTTGTGGTTGTGGAGCAGGACCAGCATTAAGCCAGGCATTTTTATCAGCGATGTAGTCCCCTAACTTATAATATGCCTGCCTGCATAGTGTGCGTTTTATACAAGACTTGAATTTTGTCTCATTCAGTTGAAGAATGTGGGGAGGTATTTTATTATAACATTTTAAACAGTACCCCATAAAAGATGAGTCTACTTTAGCCAGTCTGAAACCTGGTTGAACTAATAGGTCCCTATTTCTAGTACTATGTATAATTATGCCTTTCACCTCTTTTGTTAAAAAGATGTAAATTTTTCCTTACATACATTATGTTTTCGTAGATATATTGACAAGGCACCGTCATGATATTAATTTCCTTAAACAGTTCCCTTAGAGAGACGGAAATCAAAACAACGGAATTACTTAATATATTTTCAAATAAATCCATGTTCAATACCAACAAAGGGCACAAGGCATGTTCAATAACAACAAAGGGCACAAGGCATGTTCAATAACAACAAAGGGCACAAGGTGTGTTTTTTATCATGTTCAATAACAACAAAGGGCACAAGGCATGTTCAATAACAACAAAGGGCACAAGGCCTGTTTCTTTATCATGTTCAATAACAACAAAGGGCACAAGGCCTGTTTCTTTATCATGTTCAATAACAACAAAGGGCACAAGGCCTGTTTCTTTATCATGTTCAATAACAACAAAGGGCACAAGGCATGTTCAATAACAACAAAGGGCACAAGGCCTGTTTCTTTATCATGTTCAATAACAACAAAGGGCACAAGGCCTGTTTCTTTATCATGTTCAATAACAACAAAGGGCACAAGGCCTGTTTCTTTATCATGTTCAATAACAACAAAGGGCACAAGGCCTGTTTCTTTATCCGTAACATAACCTCTCACAAATATTCAAAGCTCTTTTATTCTGAGTGTATTATATTTTTGGAGATGCTCGGTAAACACCACATTGGCTACGCGGCGTGTAGCTACGGCGTAGCCGGGTATGCCAAGCCGTAGTCTTCGCTCCTTTGTTGGAACGAATTAGAAAACTTGTCTTGTGTGGATTGAATCTAATCTACTGTTAGGTTAGATTCATTTCTAAATCAGCGGCGGCGGCATCTGTCTGGTATTATTGCTGAAATGAAACTATATTTTCAGGCATTTATATAGTAAATCTGACTAAATTCCCGAGGCCCTCCTCGGACACATTGGTATTTTTTTCGTAACGTATTGTATTTCCTTGTTCCAGCTTCGACGTCCGCGGCAAGCACCTGTCGGAGGCGCGGCACTGGTCGGCGCCGGAGGTGTTCGGGCCGCGCGCGCACTTCGCCACCTCCCCCCCGCCCGCCGCGCTGCTGGTGCGGGACGTCAAGCGGCGCGACGAGGGCGTGTACCGCTGCCGGGTCGACTTCAGGAATACGCAGACCACCAGCTTCAGATATAACCTCACCGTTGTAGGTTAGTGGATCGGCTTTCAATTTAGACTATGAGTCTAGCAGAATTGTATAAGTAATAGAAATAGTAGATTGTTATACGAGGGTCGAAAGGAATGTATTCCCATACGAGGCATTTAGACGCCCGAGCGCAGCGAGGGCGGCTATAGTCCGAGTAGGAATTGATGACTTTCACCCGTGTTAAACACTCTACTTTTCATTTCGAATATAAGGAATGTAACATGTAGTGGTTTTTCTAAAATATTTATTGATAATAATAACATGAATAATTGAATAGTAGGTACGTATTTAAAATTAATTGAGATGTTAGAACAATTTGTGTACTATTTTAAATATGGAACATACCGAGTCACCGCCGCGGGCTGTCCCGCTTAATACGTTTTTTTTTTTAATACGTTTTTTTTTTTAATTCACACTGGCTGTTTAAGTACCTATACACTCACAAGACCGCAACATTTTTATTAACTTGAACAATGGATGAATTCGTCAAATAATTAAATGATGTATTATTCACTGCCCCTGTGGTGAAATTTGGATGTTCCAAATCCCCAAATTTTATGTTTTTTAGCCTCTGGCGCCAATTTCAACAAAATGGCGATTGTCGCATTTACATACTTGAATTTAATAAAGGTAAATGAATAAGCTTGCGCTCTAAATATGAAATATTTAATGGCGTTAACATATGAGTTTTTTATCCATTTCTCTTAATTAACGCACATACATACGATTTGATGGGTAGCATAATAAATATTTACATAATCAATGTAGGGTGTCGTATGCCGTAATTCTTGGGTCCGAAAGGGGTCATTACCGAGCCGGCGGAGGTTCATGTGTTCGGGTCCTTTCGGGGGCGCTACCGAACTATACGGTTAATTAGGTATGTAAAAAATTTTGTAGCTGACTACCTAACCAATTTAGTTCTATTTTTAAAATTCATTCCCGCCCTAAGGTGGGAAGCAGCGTCTTCCACCCGCTATTCGGATCAAACAAACACTACTTTCCGAGTATGAGAGATGAAAAATATATTTTTCCCATCCATTGCCACCTGCTACAATCCTCACATATTCTTTTTGCTTCGTTTACGTTCATACATCACACGTCGGTTGCGAGTACTATGCACCTGACCTTAAAAAAAGTCATAGACTAGTTTACAATTTAATAATTCCACTATTAATGATAAAATGGGAGTGAAAATACACAAAAGAAAATTGATCCAAATATTGTAGAAATTAAGGAATATGATAAAAATAAAATCGTTTCCTTATCGGTCAGAAACATTGGTCAGCATTTCATGTCACGTACGTTTCTTTCATACGTCTTTTCTCTACCACCGCTCCTTCCTAAACGTCCGCTAATTATAAAGTTAAACCAACAAAGCCGTAAGTAAACAGCCGCTCTAATGAACTCGCCATCCCTCATGCACATCAACACAAACAATTAATCAGTAGTCATCAATTTACCGATCTTGTTTGCCCATACGTATCCGTGCAGCTTAATTGTTCGGGACTGCGCTACCAGGTACCTACTAGCGGTATTAGAGGTACCGGGAATTTACGCGGGACGCATTGTTCGCCAGATATACGGCGCCCCCAACAAGCCTGCAAGGTGTCTGACTTATGGGATAGACTTACTGCGAGCTTTATTGCCAGCAGCCAGTGAGTAATGCGTCCCTGATAGTCGTCTAATGATCTGAAGACTGCTTAGTACTGTTTTGTTGGTAATAAATAGACGGTGCTGTTGAGACCTAGAGAACCACATGAAAGATTGTGATCTTCACTAAATATCGTATTAAATTCCGGGTTTTACTTAGTATAAGATCAGAATTACAAACAAGAGAAAACAAAAAGTAAACATTAATGTTTTCTGTCATCCACACCGTCAACGCAACGGAATTAACGTGACGTCTGCTGCAGACATCATCATTTGAATTGCCAATTTTCGAGCACGGCTTCTCAACATGTCGGTAGGTCCCGTCGTAGCGTAGCACCGGTGAGGCGGTGATCGAGCCGGCTTCCAAACTTTTTGCAGCACAACTCTAAGACGCGGCGAATAATCGATTGTCGACAAACTTGTGGAATGTTCAATCAATGTTGGCAGTGTTCGGGGATGCTTCATCATCGCTGTTAATTAAATCGATTTATTAATTCTATTAGAGCGCTCGTCACTCGGCACTGTCGATGTGTGACACCGACTTTTCCAATCGAGTTTGAGAGTTTACTCATTTAAACGTTGGCAAACATGTTTACTGAAATTCAGCGAATGAAGTTGATCAAAATCAGTGAGTATGATCGACGTCCATATTGTGTTTGTTTTTACATGCGACAGTTAATTTTGGTAATGTATTTTCACTGTATGAATGTTCGTGTTCGACAGTTTGCTGGAAAATGTTTCTCTTTTAAATTTGAATCTCTGTTGGAGTTTGTGGATATGTTAATGATATGACATAACTTTTTCCTATATGAATATTTTGATGTTTACACACACCCACGTGGTGGCCCTTACTAGGAATTGATAATAACTGTAGCTCCCACGCAACTTCGTGGAATCTACAAGGACTGATAGTTAGTACTTAACTAGAAAATAATCGAGTCTGTTCTCTCATAACAACTAGGTATATAGAGTGTGAGTAATTGTTCGTGATAGGTAAACAGCAGTGCCCTTAAGAAATGCCATGTAAATGCTAATCGTCGATTGCTCACTCGCTGAAGGTGAGAGGATCGCGTAAAAATGTCAGCCGTGTTTATGTACACGCGTGCACGTCGTAACTCGCATAACCCTGTACGTGCTGTTGTACAGGGTGTGGTAATGTCAGCGATAAAATTCAACTACCTCCTGTCGGTAATGCTTTATAATCAATTGTCACGTTTAAAGTTTACGAGTAGCTTTATAAAGCTAAGCTAAGCTGAAGCTTATAAGCCTCAGTTCGAAAACTATTAATTGTAGATTGTTACTCAGAAATCAATTCAATAGAAAACTTTGGTCAACATAAAAGGAGTTATTACCTACTCTAATAAATGACTGAGTTTATCCCAGTCCACTTCTAGACTGAAGCCTCTCAGCTGCGAACAAACAACTACAATACCCGGAAAGGAGAGAATAGGATAAAATATTGAGTTACATAAAACACTTGTTTGCAATATTTTAATACAGCCTTATCGTTCTTTATCGGAGAAAAATAGCATGTTTAGTAGTGTATAATAATAATAGGTCTGCAAACATATAGTTTTATTTTGAATAGGTATAAGATAGGTAATCTTATTCTAAGTTCGAAATAGAGCAATCCATATTTTCGAGGGCAGTTATGACAAAATTCTGTCCAGTGTCGTATTAATATTGAAGTAGGATGCAATGTTTACGCGCTAAAGTACGTAATTATAATAGACAGAGGCTTGTCCCTCGCCATCAGATAACGGCTATTCCCTCACAAACGAGTCTCTCTAGTCCCGGAGCTTTATACCCAAATATCTTACAACGCCCTCTTGACAAACAATTATGTAGATTTCATACGCTTTTGGGCAGTTTTAGACATTACACTTGCTACTTCTACAAGTATTTCGCGATGATTGCACAAGTTTACACTGATAAATAATTCATTTATTTAGTTTTAAATGAAAATTATAATATTTTAGGAAGACTTAGGAAGATGTGAATGATTCAATTGTTCATTCATTGAGATGGTTATAGCAATATTCAACAATATAACAATTTATTGTTAAGATCATTGGAAGCTTGGGCTTAATGTTTGATGTATAGAGTTTAGAATAAAAAATTACATAAATAAAATATAAAAAACAATTTTTATAAAATTCATGAAAATTATGTTACAAACAAAACGAAATAGTACCAAGAATATCTACTACGTATTAGAAAACATTTACAACAAAACAAATTCAGCGACATAAAGACATCAGCAAACTGAAATACTAATAATATTTCGTGTATTCGCTCGAGTAGATGTCTTGTCCACTGCACAACAGATAGTACGGACAAAACTAGTTATTACAACTGGAGGGTATTGACCTAGATCTGTATTGTATTTTCTTGGCTTTTATTGGTCCTTGTAGTAGGAACTTGCTGGACTTGCTCATTCATAGACACAATCATGATAGTCAGGGTTAATTAATAGTGTTTTGACTTTGGCCTCGATGTACGGGTACGACACCATCTTGTGTGCCATACATTGAGCCACATAACCGCGAAGCGCGCTGATTTAAAATACATTCTACGTTTGTAAATTGCGAGAGCCATTCACTTTGGCTTTATTATAATAATTATCCCTAATCTGAAAATGTCACAATTTAATGTTGACAGTTTCACAATGTTCATTCCACCACTACCGACACACGACTGTGTGACGCAATGAGAGCGCGCATCCCAGCACCAAATATAAATATTACTGAATAGAAACAAAACTATCTCTGCTAATAAAATGTATTCATGACCGTATGAACTCGTATGATCAAGTTAAATATAATGAGCGTGAGTCGTATGATCCCCACGGACCACATGTAATCGTGCCGAATATGGCGCGCATTAATTGGATCCGTCCCTTCCCAGCACCGTCCCAATGTTCCTCATTACGACAATCGAGTTTAGTGCCGATTCTATTCGATATCGAAAAGCAATCTCATCTGCCCTTTCTACCCACTGAAGAATTAAAAAGGTAGAGACTCTTTATTATATTCCACTGTGACATAAATCGCTTCAAAGGAGCAGGAGTGCAGAGTCCCGTCCAACTATCGAACTTAGTTTTCGTGAATAAAACATTAGGCAATAAGCTAAACTGTCAGCTAACTTGTAAAAGCTAGTTCACGTGTAAAGTAGTACAAACATTTGCAATCTTG
The DNA here is from genome assembly GCA_914767645.1 of Hydraecia micacea. Classification (NCBI taxonomy): domain Eukaryota; kingdom Metazoa; phylum Arthropoda; class Insecta; order Lepidoptera; family Noctuidae; genus Hydraecia; species Hydraecia micacea. Next base: position 20,462,413 of record OU611778.1, read on the forward strand.
AATCTCACGGCACATTAGGTGTACAGCGTGGGACTCGTATTGGGAGGCTGGTCCGCCCGCAGCCCCTATGAGGCACAACACTGACGCACACAACGCGGCATCGATAGCCGTGCAGTTCCATTTCACGGCAACTTTAGTAGGCTTGTTTGTCCGTCCGTCGCCTGGAACGTGTTACATTCGTTATTGAACGCGATCGTCTCACAATTGAGTTTTAAACTTTAAATCACTTTGCCGGAGAGTCCGCCTAGCGCCTGCCGATCCCGAGGGGCGAGATCTGATTACAGACTGTTGTCTTTCTATTAGCCTCTGTCGTTTTTGAACAGTGTCGAACGAATTTCAATGCAGATTATGTCACTCTTCGTTATCAGTTTAAATTGATTTCAAACATTTCTGATCCTTATCGTTTTAATTTGCTATTCGCGTACTTAACGGGTTGATCGCTTTTCCTCTTAGCGCCTCCTTTAATCTATTCACAATGGAGCTTGTCGGATAAAATAAACCTAAACCTGAAAGAGCAATTTTGTTAGAGGATTTAATGAATAGCTTGTATCTGACAAACTGATCGCTAAAGGACATATTTTGTTGGGAATTGGGGATTCGAATAAAAAGCACTGTAACGTTGGCAACGGTTTTCACTGACCAGAGTCAACCGTTCAGTCCAGTATTAGAGGCTAAAGTTAGATTGGACGAGCCCGCTGTGTCGAATGTAAAACCCAATTGGGCTTTGATGCTTTAAACGGCGCCGACCGAAATAGCCCACCAGCGTGGCGGAATGGACACGCCTTAGCGTGCGTTACAATTGGACGACTTTGAACCTTATGGAGTTAGATTAAAGGCTTTGTCGGCGCAGTAGTGTGGTGCACGGGCGGTGGGTAGGCCGATACTAATCGGACGGAGCTGTTAGCGATCACCTGCGTTGTATTGAACTGATTAATTGCTATTGGTTCCGGCGGCTCTCGTCCGATATTGTTTTACGTTTGATTTAATTAATTTGCGCAGTTAGATATATTATGTAACGTGCACCTAACGTTAATTAATAGGGTGATCAGTTAATTTTATAATGAACTGTAGTTGCAGCATGGAAATTAAACCAGCATTTTGATGACCAATAGTTATTTTAATTAGAAACATTATGTACCTATTTTAACTCAATAGGTCTGGATACATATGTATATGAAACAACACCCGATCTAGTAATTACAAAACAGCTTTTTCAAATATTTAAACATAAAAGAATAGAATTTTCCGTGCACGTTAAAACTATACCCCAGCACTAACACTAAGGATAAAATTGTGTAAGTGTAGAAATAAAAATATCTTCGCTAACATTAATGCAATTAGAGGAATTCTCCTATCTTGCCTGCGCTGAAGCGGGCGAGGCAATGCGATTCCCGTGTTGACTGCTTTCGGCGACGGGGTGGACAGACATCCAGGGTTTGATTCGTTTTTTGTTGGACTATTATTTCATAAATTATTTCATAATGCTTAATAATTATAGGTACTAGGTACATTAATAATAATGAACAATATAAAATATAATTAAATAAATAATAAATAAATAGATAGACCTGCATATAAAATATAAATAGAATAAATGAATGAATGGAAATACACAACAAGGAAAGTTAATAAAGCGCTCTTCCTCTCTCTACTTATTTAAACATTTGCTGTGCCCGACAGGGTCCATAATTGTTTCTATTATTTTTTATTTACCACCTGTAATTGTACATTATGGATTGCAATAAACGATTTGAGATTTGAGACTATTTTGAGGAATCGCTGTTGACAGGAGACTCTTTAATAGTCCCTAAAGATCTTTTATTATTAACTTGGTTTTTGTTCGCATTAGACTACAAAACTTTAAATGATTTTTGGTTTAAGGTAATTCCTTTGTTAAGAGTTTCTTAATAAAAGTTTTTTTTTTTCATTTATTGTAACAGATGAGTATGTGGTGGGGTGTTGCTAGGAGAAAAGTTAGCTAGCTAATACTTACTAATAACTCTATAAATAATTTTCGATCGCAATGAATTATTATTTCCTTTATTTCAAAAAATAGTAGCCCGCTGGTCCAAGCTATCGGCGCGGCGGTCAGGGCTCCAGAGAGAGGAACCTCCTAACAATGCCGGCCGTGTCCAGAAGTACCGCTTTCTGAATCAACCCCTTTATCCAGCTGCCCAACGAGTGCCTCCTCTGATGTAGTTCAAGGCTCTTGGCTATCAAATCAAATCAAATCAAAATATTTTTATTTCACATAAACCAACATGGGCACTTTTGAAACGTCAGAAGCTAGGTGCACGGTTTCAATTGGTCGTTTCCTATGGAGAAGAACCGGCAAGAAACTCCATGGTTACTCTTGCATGACCCAACCGTTGAAGGCGCGCACCTTGTTTCCGCCTGATAGAAGACTGTTAAATACTTTTTTCAGGCGGCCAAAGAAGCGCTCCTTCAACGATCGCTTTATGCCATTAAAATTTATGCCCATCGCTTCCGTTATTCCCAAATACTTATAGGTTTCGGATGAGGAAAGGGCTCTAAGGCTTGTGGAATCCGAGAGTTGACTTACCACGGATTCCACAATCTCCCCTCGCTTTACATACATGACCCATAGAGAATATATTAGTCTTTGGCATGACCGCACATTTGTCTAAACCAAATTCCATCCTGATGGCGCTACTGAAACTTGCAGTTATTTTCAGTAGCTCCATCAGTTGAAAATTGTTGGGGGCAAAGAGTTTTAGGTCATCCATGAAGAGGAGGTGAGATATAACTTGACCACCTCTCCTCAGCCGATAGCCTAGACCTGAATCCTCCAGCAGTATGCTTAGAGGATTCAAGGCTAAGCAAAACCAAAGCCGGGTCCTGCTCCACAACCACAACTAATTGATTAACACTTACTGTTGGAGCTGCTGAAGATTGTAAGACTATCTTTGCATTGTATAAACTCAATTTCCTTTGTATTGTATAATTGCATAGCATAGATGTGAGTTCTATGTACTATAGTGCTACCATTTACCGGGTAATGTCTTTCATTGACTTGAATGTGCCCTGGCGGCTGATAGTATGTCATGCTCACACAAATATCTCGCTGATGGTGGCGTGTGTGTTGGATCATTTAGCTCCCTTCAAAATGGTTGAGCTGAATGGTGCTGATCTATGCGTCATGTTCGTGAACGGGCGCCGTCAGTTGGGGCTGGTCATCACTTAGCTGCCTCGGCTTATTTTTAATTATTTTATTTTTGGATTGTTGTTTTGTTACTATTTGCTGTAACTACTCTGGACGCTTTTAACGTGTACGTCCTGTTTTACTTCGTCTTTATAATTATAAATTCAACATTAATTATATAACTAATACAAGGTTGTTTGAATTTTTCGTTGAAGACACGGTAGTTTGGCAATAATTCCTTCTGCACATGTGGCTTCCCTGGCACCTCTTTGACGGCATAAGTTCTACGTAAATGTCTATTAACTGCTCTCAAATTACGATGTTTATTTTTTATTTGTACATACTTCTATGACATAATCTTTTTATTATTTGACATTATATACAGACAATTTTAATTTTTCACCTCTTTCTTAGTTGAAATGGCAATCATATCTCTTGGTTTTAGTAGATTTTTATATTTTGTTTATCCTTTTGATACATCCTTATTTTGTAAATGTGAGGACTTTGTAAGCCTTGTAGACTAGATCTGTAGACCATTTTTTATTTTATCAAGTACCTGGTACTTGTTGTCAGGCCTACGCTGTCCTCCCATACCTACTGTAACTCGAAAACATTGTAAAAGCCAATTATTTTTAAAAGAGTAACCATGGAGTTTCTTGCCGGTTCTTCTCCATAGGAAACGACCAATTGGAACCGTGCACCTAGCTTCTGACGTTTCATAAGTGCCCATGTTGGTTTATGTGAAATAAAAATATTTTGATTTTGATTTTGAATATGTTTGTAAAAATATAATTTAAAAGAGTGTCCATGGAGTTTCTTGCCCGTTCTTCTCCATAGGTACCTACGCTTTGGAATGGGTAACTAGCTTCATATTTTCTGACTGACCGACTTCTTGACAATTCAAAAGTGGCTGTAAATGGTTTGAAATAAATGCTTTGAGTTTGAGTTTGAGCGGACTCAAACTGTCGCCGTAGAATATGCTTCGCTCGATGCTTATCGGCTCGCTATTCTTCTGGATATTTCGACATCCTGGATAGCGTAGGACCTTCCTCCATTGCCTCATTCATGACATTAGGAAAGTGTGCAATTAATTATTATTATTACAACAAACATTTCTTATTCTAAAAAATAATTTTATAATAACTCTCGAACCCGGAACATAAAAATTATAAAGACTTGTGTGGTAAAAGAAAAACCTAATTATAACATTGCGTTTTCCTTTTAAGCAAAAAGAGTCGACGGTCTGAAATGAACACACTCTGTTTAAAGTAAATATCGTATCTAGGCAACCTCAATAATATACTCCTCCCTGAGACCCAGCTTAGTCTAAAAATATAGCAAATATTACGAAATTTACGTAAAAGGTAAACGCTACAAATTACTTGACACAACTTTTTCGTACCAAAGCTTAAATTGTTTATGTGTACTTAAGTGAAAGTCGTCTTTATGTAATCCGAAGTGAAGTTGGCGGCGTGTGGCGGTCGTGAGTGGCGTGAGCGGCGTGAGAGGCATGAGTGGCGTGGGACTTGAATACACCCTCCTTAGAGAGGATTAAGCATAGATTGTTGCTCCGGGAGAGCACGGGAGCACAGGGCTCGGGGCACAGGGCAGTTACAGACGAGATTAGCTCCCCACAGGATCACTGACCTCTAGCGTTATTAATGATCAACTGGGAATAAAACTACATAATTACCTGCACCCTAATTGCGTAACATACTATCAATCTCAATCTGAATAATTTTGAAGGAAATTGCTAATCCACTGCTTCATATGTTCGAAAAAATGTGTCTGCTCAACAACATAAATAACGCAATGGATGTTGTTAAACTGTCAAAATGAAACCCATTGCTACTGTTAGTGTGGTACGTAATTACCCCGCTGTTTTAGACAACATAATATTGTTGATTTTTTTGGTTTTCTTTATTTAATTTCAATTACTTTTCTGAACTACATTTGTTATTTATAAATAAAACCATTTACGTCATCACTTTTATGTGTTCTGTGTTTATGTACCAAAATTTAAATAATATACTCTTTGGTATATTTGAAGACAATACTACTACCATACTAGGATTTAGCCAGAGTTTACTGATGTGCCTCTTTCTTTGCAGTTCCTCCAGAGAAGCCGGTGGTGGTGGACCGGTGGGGGCGCGTCATCAACACCACGACCCTCGGCCCGCACGAGGAGGGCGACGACGTGCTGCTCACCTGCAGAGTGCTTGGAGGTGCGTGGGATCATCATCATCATAACCATGTAGCCGAAAGACGTCCATGTCCAATGCTAACATAGGCCTACCCAAGCATCGCCGCAACAATCAGTCCTATCCTTCCCATCTAGTGGATTCCCAAACCTTCTCCAGTTCATGGGTCTATGTTGTAGGCTCAATTATTACCATTTTATTGGATGTCCATTATACTAAGTATGTAATAGCAGTCATTATCTGAAAGTAAGTTACGAAACTTTATTACTAACATAATTTCCAAAACCATTACGAATTCAAGGTACTTCTCACAAATGAATCCACCAAGGAACGGAACCGTAGCTGTATCTTATACATCTACCATTGTTTATTATCTTAATTAATCCAACCACAATGTTACTTGGCGAGGCCGAACGGTGGCAGTTTCAATCAGTTCCATCTCACAAATTTACTCAGATCTAATAAATTATGATCCGCGCACAATGGATTAGCCTGATGAATTAATGTATCCCACTCCAAGAGATGCCGTGATGAATTCCTAATAAATTGTTCGAGGAACAGGTGGCCGTGTTCCTCTATAGCATTGGATTGTTTCAGCAGTTGGTTGCTATACATCTAGTTGTTTCAATTAGACTACCGTTTAGTGCTACTATTCTGTTGATTGCTTAGTTAGTCTTTGTTTAGAACTAACTTGCATTCGGTGAATCTGGAAATGTTATGTAATCGGCACTGTGCACTTGAGAATCAATTGAGAGAAATAGATTGTAGTGGAACAAACAAGTAATCAATATAACACACCTTTGTGTAGGTACAACTGTATCAATATTGGATGTAGTAAACTAAGGACGTGTAAACACGGCTGCAATACCACAATACACCCTGGACAAATAACGACAGGGTGGTGGATAGCCACGTATACTCGTAGGCCAGTTATTTCAACCATTTACAAGTGGGAATTTGATTGACAAACAGCATTTTAATAAGCTGTTTTGAAAGCAAAGGTTGTGATACTTTGTCATCAGAGTACTTTGTCTCCAAGCGATGGACTTCAACATATTTTTTTAATATTTTGTCTTTCCTATGTTTTGCAATCTATGTAGTTCTATCATAGAAATTTATCCAACTAATGTATGTACGTTAAGAGCTAATAAAGTCTTTCTCAATATTTCCACCGGTAGCTTGTTCTACGTGGTAGCCGAGGGTATAATAACATCTGGAATATTTGTATCATTTACATGTTACAAAATATCAGGAACACAATGCCTCACATAAGTGCGTTATGACGGCGCGTCACGAGCGGTAGGCAGGCTCCTACAATAACTGTATTGTCTGCGTAATGGCCGTTACCCGCAATGACCGTAGTCTCGGCTGTTACTGTAAATATCGCGCGGGTATGTGATCGTCATGTGACGCTCCGTCTAGCACCTGACGGTGTAGCACGCACTTGGGACGCTGCGGCTATTGGGTATCTAGGTTTTTTTTATAAAATTTGGTCCTTGTACCTACACGAAATTCGTCTAGGAGTTAAAGCTTACTATGTCAGTAAGACATAAAGCATAGAAGTTTTCCCGGTTGAATTAATTTTAGCATGGTTAGTTGCTGTTAAATTATGTAAAGGTTAGACGCAATAGTTTGGAAGCTAAGTTATACTTGTGACTTGAATATGCCCTGGCAGCTGATAGTATGTCATGCTCACACAATTGTCTCGCTGACGGTGGCGTGTGTGTTGGATCATTTAGCTCCCTTCAAAATGGTTGAGCTGAATGGTGCTGATCTATGCGTCATGTTCGTGAACGGGCGCCGTCAGTTGGGGCTGGTCATCACTCGGCTGCCTCGGCTTATTTTTATTTATTTTATTTTTGGATTGTTGTTTTTTTTATTATTTACTATTTGCTGTACTTTGGACGCTTTTAACGCATACGTCTTTTTTTACATCGTTCTCACATATTATTATAAATTCAACATTAATGATGTAACAAAAATTTTTGTAAAAATATAATTTAAAAGAGTGTCCATGGAGTTTCTTGCCCGTTCTTCTCCATAGGTACCCTACGCTTTGGAATGGGCAACTAGCTTCATTTTATTTTTGACTGACCGACTTCTTGACAATTCAAAAGTGCCTGTAAATGGTTTAATTGAAATAAATGCTTTGAGTTTGAGTTTGAGTTTATACAAATAATTTATTTCATACATTAATTTTAATGATTCATAATTTATAATAAAAGGCTTACTGTCGGTTAATTTCTTCTAATACTTAGTATTAACAACAAAATATTGAAACGAAAACTAACTTGTTGTTATAATGCTCTTTTACAAATTCTATTTTCACGAGCTAAACACTGAATCGCAACACAATCTCCAGCGACCACTTTACGTTTGAAATAAATTTCAAAGCAGACTTGAAATAATTCAGGATATAACATTTGTAGGCTACGATAATGTTCATCTGGAGCGTTGAATAAAAGAGCAGTTGCTCCACCCGCCCGTGGTTCGTGGTTCGTGGCTCATGGCTCGTGGCTCGAGTAGCTACGTCAACAATAACAAGCTTCTGGTTTTTATGACGTCAGAGCTCAACAATGCTCCAGCATATGTGAGTAGCACTTAAGGTTATATTTTGTTCTGAGGTGTTTCAAATTTTCATTTCGCTCTTAGAATTAAGAAATGTGTGCGGGAAAAGATATAGGCGTCGATGATCGTAAACTTGTTGTGCGCGTCAATGGTGGTGCTGCCATTTTTAAAGCGTTTCACACATTTTGCGATGGAAGTGTTACTGCCATCTATTGATACATAAACACCTCAGAACAAAATATTACCTGTAGACCAATCAAATCGTAATGTTAATGATAAAATAAGTAAATCAGAAACAAGTCCGAAGTCTTACTCTAACGCGAATTCATATTGATACATTGAAATAAAACTCTCGAGAGCGAATTCTTGGAAGGTTCCGGTGTTTGCTCACCTCTAGACGGAGTACATAGGAACGCTTTTATCGCTCCTGCTCGCTTCTTACTCAGATTTATAAAATACTCGCGAGGACTGATGAAAAACATGCTTTGTTTATACCTAGTTGGTTACTTGGAAGTTTGTAGTGGCTGTGGAGGGTTTCAACAAAAGTTGTATTTCTGAATACCTATCATCTTCTTCTTCTACTACCATCTAAAGAGTGTTGCATCAAGACTGACACTGCTGACTATGTGATGGTGTTTAGCTGTCTAAGGGCGAATTTCACCAATAAACCTGAACGTGTTTTAGTTGTGCCGATCGCTTAGTTTCACTGGTGAAATTCACCCTAAAATGGTGAACAAATAATGTAATTGTAGTTTAATATCGGAATGTTACAAGATTGCATAATGTACATTCATAAAATACCTCCAGCCTTCGTCCTCCGGGTCCATATTGGCTCACCTAAAGTTCTTTACCCGAAATTGTTCTTCCTAATGATTTGTAATCCGAATGATCACTCTTCCTAAAATTTTTCATCCTAAAGTTTTCATTCATACTATTTGTAGTGCTACCGGCGATGTTCATAACACTCATGTTTCCGAAAATTGTAATTAATAATATCATTAATGCAAATATATTTAAACTCCTACTGTTTTTTATCATAACTCTTTAATCCCTAAACATAATTACCATAATATTTTCACTCATACTCAGAATGAAACATTTACCAAGTGTAATAAAAAATATATGCGGATAGAAAGGCCATTTTATTTTTGGTTATTGTTGTAACATACTTATTACTTTATAGTAAGATACCTGAGATACCTATACCTGAGATAATTATGTCTAAAAACCAACTGTTTAGAATGATTAAAGGTCGTTTCACTGAGTTTAGTCTTAAATGAATGAAATTCATAAAACACGACTTATTTACGGTTATGTTTATGGCCTGGGAGTTTATACCGCAGTTTTAACCGTACCTAAACCAATAACTATAGGACCGATTCGGTTCTGGCACTTCGCCGGCCGCTTCCGCGGCACGCTCGCTTCGCTCGCTCGGCTCGTGCGTTGTGGTCACAGTTCTAACCTAACCTAAACCAATAATTATGAATAGGACAGATTCTTTTCTGGAACTTGACTGAGTGACTGGAGCGGGACTCTGGCTTCGCTCGCTCGGCTCGTGCGTTATGGTCGCAGTTCTAACTTAACTTAAACCAATGACTATAAATAGTACCGTGATATAAGGGTAAAGTGTTATTGTTTAAAAATATATTCCTAAATATATAATACTGATTATTATGAATAAAAAGAAATCTAAACAAAAAAGATGTGACTTTGAATAATAGTGTAAAATATGGTTATGTTGAGAAAATGTAGGAAAACAAATAAAAGTATAATAGATGTTTATTGCTACTGACATTATGAAGTTGAATGCTTCGGAATTATGAACATTAGAGACAGAGTAGTTAGGAATTGTGACTGTTAGGATGAAAAATGTTAGGAAGAACATTTTCGGATTTCCAATTATCGGAGTTGAAAATTTAGGTGAACTTTGGCGCACCCTCGTCCTCCGCCGCTATGGAAAACTTTATTCCATAACAAAACATAAAGACTAACATTAAACTCTGCGAAATGTATATTAAAGCTATGTCTTTACAATTTTGTGGAAAACTTGGTTATTAGTTAAATTATTTATGTAAGAGGTCGGTTAGGTTATAATAAAATATTCGTATCGAAATAGTCCTAATCAATAAATCTAGGATAGGTACTATTAGTAGTATCGTTCTTACTTAATCTAACTCTCTCTTTTTCTCTCTAGAGATTCAATCATTTTATTTTAATTATTTGACCATGGTCTTGGTTTTATAAATTCAGGATTCTACGAAACTCCATACTTTATCCATAGAAACATCACGTTCAGCGTAAAAATATATTCTATTGAGCATCACGTAGGAGGAAGTGGCAAGAGTAAGGATATTCCTGGAAGGATCCATTAGAGCAAATACAATTTTGGATGAAAAACAAAACAGACATACGAGTGGGTAGTAGGTATACATCACATCAAGAGCTTCTTTCCACATACAATTTTTTATCAGACAAAGAAATACAATCGGATACGCTATGATATTTAGATACAATTAAAGACCAAATTATACAGAAAATTTCGGATGTGTATCTCCGAAGCTTAGCAACGTCAATAATTTAAGCTTCACTTATATAAATTAAAATGTTTGCCTTACTTGGGAAGAGACTGGACCCCACGACACAGGGAATCCTAGTGTGTGGTCCAGGCCGTCCAGGGCATTTGTAACAACCTAGCACCTAAGACTCCTTGTAATCGGCTACTAGTTTTGTTTTTTTTTTTATATTGTACTGTGTTTTTTTTCTGTACCTACTGAATAAAGTTATTTATTTATATTTTTATTGCCAAAACATTCACCGAATTACTGAAAAATCTGTTGCTCATTGTCTGAGAATCTGTTGGAATCGTAGTCTAAGAAAAGACTAAATCTTTTTTATGTAGGTAGATCTAGTACCTACATATAACGATTCAGCTACCGTATTCTTGACTTGCTCATTCAATAGCCAGTTGTGTGATGTTATTAATTTGTTATATCGTCATCAGGATATCGACAATACATCATATTTATAAATGAAAAAAAAACATAAAAGTTACCATAATTCAAATAGTGCAAAAACACAACCTTATGAAAATCACGTCACCCTCGCGCGATTAACATTTTCGTCTCTTCGTACGCATAAGTTTGTGTAAATGCACTGAGCGCCAGTGAGCACCAGTGAGTGCCAGTGAGCACCAGTGAGCGCCACTGAGCGCCACTGAGCGCCAACCTTGAGGGCACATTTTTCTTCCTCCTCGACTGCAAACACCGAAACGCTTTTATCCGAAAAAACACTATCCCGTGGATACAGTACGTATCGCGCCGTATCAATACTTTGTGTGGACGTTATTACACGCCGAATCAAACGCGCTCGCCATTCAGCGTGACGAGACCGAGTGAGGGGCGGGAGCGATGCTCAAGAGGCTTACCGATCAAAGTAAGCGCCTTATTTTATATGGCATATTACATAAACAGTATGAATTGATTTCGTCTTTTGAAAATAGATTGTCCTTGAGTGAGTTTCAGATAATACTTGTCCCGAAAATTAAACATTGAACAGTTGACAGCCTCAAATGTTGCGTACTGTTAATTAATATAACGGCGCCTTATTTTCCTGCTGTTGCAGACAACTTCCTCCGAAATAAAAGACGGCTTCATAAATGTTTTCTCATTGCTAATTAAAGAAAAAATATGTTAATGATCGTTTAAAAATCACAATGTTAAAATCTCAATCAAAATGGATTTTAAAAGATTACTGTATACTGTCACAAAACGAAATTTGAATTGACGAAAGGCCACATTTACATAATCGAGAAATTGATTGAAGCGTATTCCCTGAAAATACGGACGAGAGAAAAAAGATATTCAATTCTTGTGAAGGCAGATGCCTTTCTAATGACGGGGGCTCCGCGAGCGACTTTGTTTTCTGACGGCTGCGAGTTTTTATCGAAGAGCCTGTTGCTCTCCCGGAGTGTAATGTGCCGAGTTTACGAACACCTTCCGTCAACACAATCAATTTGGACACTTACAGAGGGTGAATACTAATAGATGTTTATTACAGAATGATGTAAACATCTTTTGTAACATTTATTTCATATCCTCTTGCTCTAAAAACATTTATATCAAAGGCTAAACCGGGAGCTCAAGATCGAAAGACAATATTGTGGATTGCGACCGAGCTCGGCCGTGCTTCGACTTTAACAAATTAATAAATCTTGACGGACGGCGGCGAGCGCTCAGTTTGTACAGCAAACACCGAAATCCAATACAAAGAAGCGTCGACGTTGTTTATCAAAGGGAAAAACAAGCGAAACAATAAGCCGACCGGAAGCTCTCGCCCTACGACTTCTGATTTAGAAAACGTACCGCCGGAGCTTCGGAACCGACGATAAATTAGACCGAAGGCACAATAGCCCTCCTGACCCCGTTCCGCAATTATGAAAAGTGAATTGAAAACTAGATCAATTTTCTGCAGACAGTGAGGTGAATAGTTTGTTAGTGAGCGGGTCGCGGTGCTCGAGGTCCAACGCCGAGGAGAAGGATGCCTAATGACGCCGCTGCGCGCTGCACCACCGAGCTGAGCTCGATACCGTGTGGGTTTCGGAAACATCAGTTTGTTCACCTTGGCTTTTGTATGTAAGCGGCCGCTCCCAACACACGCCGCATAGCTGATCAAAACCAATCTCAGTGCTCGACAGCGCACGTCAGTAATACGCACTGCAACGAGCTCCTCTCAATGCACTAATCGCGAACACACCGAAAGCGTGTATCAAACGTGTACTTAGTACACAAATCCAGATTAAATCCATTGACATTTCGAATTAGATCTTCGTACAGTAGTCGAAACTTGAACTAATTCAATTTGGCCAAAGTGGATCCAAGGATAGTGGAGCGCGGTGTCCGGGCCCGAACAAAAGCGCACACACTCGACAAATAAACAAGCAAACACAGGACAAAGGACCACTACGCTGAAAGAGAATGCCTTCACTGAAATTTATTTACGTACCGGAGGACCAATGAAAGCATTGGAAATTGCGTTTCACGTACTGTAATCGTTATGTTTGCGGCTCGTAAAACGAGTGCCTCTAAGATGTTTCATTTTATTTAAAGCACAAAGCCCTGTTCGTAGTTTTGGATTGGAAAAAATAATTTGTAGTTCGAACCCTTTCTTTACCTTCTATTCCATGTGGTATTTTGTCTGGATCTAATGTATTTCCATTAGTGAAGTCTTTTATGTGCCATGATCTCATACCGAAACCAACTTTAACGAAAAAAATGTACCTAATACAATGTTGTTGATTAATGTGTATTTGTACGAGTAGGTAGTAGGTAAATAATATAAAACATCCTAATTACATGGCTACAAATACAATATATACTGCGTAAAGGTCTGGTAGTGTGTTTCCGAATCGTTTGTGAATATCCATTTTTAGAAATTTCGTTAAAAGAAACTATGAATTCTTGTTAATATTTATTTTTGTTATTTATAATCGAGCAAAAAAAGAAACAATGACAGTATTTCCTTTAATAAAATACTAATAAGCCCGTCTGTCCCCAGGTCGACCGGAGCCTTCAGTCCGCTGGTTGGTCAACGGCGTGCTAGTAGACGAGGAGTACGAGCACAACACGGGTGACGTCATCGAGAACCGGCTGCTGTGGCCGGCCATCAGACGCGCCGACTACGCCGCCGTGTTCACCTGTCAGGCCACCAACTCGCATCTCGTGCCGCCCAAGGAACTGTCTTTAGTGCTGGATATGTTTTGTAAGTCATGCATATTTAATTTCTTACTATACAGGGCCTATGGGTCGAAGCTAGAAAGGGTTATAAGCTAGACAAGGTTACGAGTAGACAGTGGGTTGAGGATTTTCTGTATTCCTTTGCCCTGCAGTGTGCAGTGGGACAATAACAATACTCGTAGGCGTATTATTCGACGGATCACTTCGGGGCACGTAGTTGTTGACAACCTCCTTCTTTTATAAAGTGAGTTAAGGTTAGTTTTCCACTATATGACCAAAGATCAAAACTACATTATGTTATATTATAATAGCTTTTAAACATACTGTATGGGTCTGTTAAATGGCAAAGTTTTAGAAAAAGTTTGGCTTTTTGGATCGTCGTCTGTCACTGGTCATTTTATTTATTTTATTATGTACATATACGTACACAGTAACATTAACAGTAAAATACATATAATAATATACATAGGGTTACGACATAATTATAATTTGAGTACTAAGGTACTTATTTCTTATTTCTTAAGAAATTTCTTCCAGCAGACCAACTAATTTTATACGTATGTTTGTTATTGCTGTTTGTTTCCCAAATAAAATAAAATAGACCTGCGAAAGAAGAAGTCTTATAAAATATACCTACACATATAATGCAAAAAATCAATATAATTATACTTAAATAAATACGTAATTCTAAAACTTTTGTCACAGCCTCTTTCTAAAGCTCAATGTATGTACAGTGTTGTGGCACATATAACGCCCACGTAATGCAAGTAAAGACGTGCAATAGCAGTCTAGCTTTACCTTTCTTCCACAGTGAGACCTCTAACAGTGGAGATAAAGAAGCCGGCAGAGACCGGCGAGGGCGGCGTGCTGACGGCCGAGCGGCGCTACGAGGTGGCGTGCCAGTCCGCCGGCAGCAGGCCGCCCGCCGTCATCACCTGGTACAAGGGCAAGCGGCAGCTCAAGAGGATAACGGTCAGTGATCATTACTTTATGGAAAACTATACAATATGACTTACGTGTGTCCTTTTATGTTTAGAGTGCTACAAGAACCTTTTGGCGCCTAAATGACATTGACAGGGGGCGTTGTTCGTAAATATTTCGTGAAATTGTCACTATCATTGTGTAATGATGAAATAAAATGGCGACATTACTTTTGGGCACGCGCCATAACCTTGTAGCGTTGTAACGTGCAAGAGAAACAAATGAATGCTGGAGTTTTGAATTTACAACAGAACTTTCTAATTAAGTAAAGGTTGGTCTTTTTTTTTTTTTTTGTGGATGGGAAATCATCTAATGACTCCTCCCGCTCTGGGTGGAGCGGAAGGGAGTGTCAGACTCTTACTGACTAAAACCCACCCGTGTTCCTTCCTTAGCCCTTTATGTTCCGGGGCAGCGGTAACCCTTTCGGACGATCCCGCTACCCCGGCAGGCTTCGGCCCTGGCGGGCCCCTTCCTTTATGCTGACATCTCTTTGAGGCGCGCGTGGAACACATACTTACCGTCCGGCACGGGCCTGGTCCTGATCGGACGGAGAGCTACCCATTACTCTCCGTCCGCAGGCCCGCGCCTACGGTGGCCGGGAGTCGTCACGCGGCTCCCGACGCCCGTAGCGTCTCCCGCGGCGGCTGAGGCGTGCGACTCTCTCCCTGAGCCGTCCCGCCACCTCCTTCGCTAGCATGACTGCTTCGCAGAAGGAGGTGACCGCCTCCCACTCCCTCTCGCCCCGGACCATGGCTTGAACCAGGGCCGGACGCGAGAGGTCGCCGCCGTTGCCGATCGCCTCTACGAGGACACGGCGGTGCTCCGCCCAAGCGGGGCAGACCTCCACCGTATGCTCCACCGTGTCCTCTGGGCGATCCTCGCAATGGTGACACCCGGGCGTCTCCTCCCGCCTGATGATGTGCAGGAACCTCCCGAAACATCCGTGTCCGGTGAGGACCTGCGTCAGGCGGTAGGTGAGAACGCCGTGACAACTCTCTAGCCACTCCTCAAAGAGGGGTCTTATCGCCACTATCGTGGCGTGCCCTGCGCTGGGTTGCGAAAGTCGCTCTTTCCATGCCACCATGAGATCGCGCCGGAGGTCCGTCCGCTCCGCCGCTATTTGCCGCGGAAGCGGAGTTTCCCCCCGGCGTAGTGCCTCCGCGCGCCACTCATACAGGCGCGCGAGGACTATCGCCTCCAGATCCCATGGCGGCATTCCGGCAAGGAGGCTTGCCGCCTCGCCCGAGATCGTGTGGTAGCCCCGGATCAGCCTTACGGCTACCACCTTTTGGGGCGCGTTCAGGTAGTGGGCGGCTCGCAGCCGCAGTGAACGCGCCCACACCGGGGCCCCATATAGGGCCATGGACCGCACGACCCCCGCGTAAAGCCTCCGGCAGGAGGCGTTTGGCCCCCTCAGGTTGGGCAAGAGCCGCTTGAAGGCGGCCCCGGTCCGTTCCAGTTTGGGGGCCAAACGTCGAAAATGTTCGACGAAGTTCCACCGGCTGTCGAGGACGAGACCCAGGTATTTCATCGTTGCTTCGACGCCGATGTGAACCCCTCCTACCATCAGTTGGAATCCCGATGGTGGCCCGTTCCGGAGCCCATGAAAAGACATGGCCCCGGACTTGTGCAATGCCACCTCGAGACCCAACCGTCGCCGGATCCTCTCCAAAGTAAAGGGTGGTCTGCCGGCGCACGATGTAAGTACATAAGATTCAATAGGAAAGATACAAAGAACTTTGATTGCGAGGGTTGTGAGAAATTCTGCAAATACTAATGCTGATAGTCATAATGATTTATATCTGTGTAGCATGCAACAACAATATTCTTACAGCGTAATCCTGTGTTCTCTAATAATTAATTCAAAAAGCTTAATTTTAGTAACATTTTCGATATTGTAGCAAGTAAACCATAATAGTTCTTCTACGAAATTATATCAGACTAGCCACAAACCTATTATAGATAGATTTGAAATTGGCCTCAATTGAAAATCAGGTTACAGGGATCTATCTATTGTTGTGTTCCTAGAAGCCGCGCCGGCATTCCAGAGACGATTACTAGATCTAATAACGTTAAATAATTGGTCTGTGTATCTAATTAGCTCGGTCCTTACACCCGTGCTCCTCCCGCACGCATCGTATTCTCCAGATAGGGAGCTCATTCCGCGCGGATCACTGCCCACTAATTGCTAGCTGTAACTCCCGGCGCCGCCCGCATTATCGGATTACTGCAGGCTTACACACACATGCTTGTATGCACATCGATGCCTGTTGTGTCAATGTTATCGTGGTGGTGGAGTAGCTACGTTACTTGCTTATTTTTGACTGATATACCTCTTTAATAGTTTATGAGTTTTGACTATGGCAAAAAAAATAATTTCGTATAAATTTACCTATTTTGTTATTAAACGTCTCTATACAATATTGTATTTATGGAAACCCTCCGATACTAAAAACTAATAACTTTCTCACAAATATAAGAACGTCCTGTACGTAGGAACTGTAAGTAAAGAATTTATGTAGGTTGTAGTTATCTCTTTTTTCACGGACTAACAAATCTAAGCACTGGATTTAACTTCCAAGCCGTTAGATTATTTGACTCCTGCGTGACATAAAGATATCGGATTTAAGGGAAAAATCTTTAGAAAACATATGACCGTTTGAATAAACCTTTAATTCATGGAAACAAACTATAGGTACTGTAGAGGCTATCTATGTAGCCTTACCTTATAGATATAGTGCAGGCTGACTATAATTTAGCGCGGGTTCCATTCGAACATTGAAGCAAGTGTCAAATATTTTTATTAGGTACTTTTTGTTTAGATAAGTCAGTGCTAGTTTAGATCAAAATATGTAAAGACATTCTATCAATATAAATTTAGAGAAATCCTATCGGTGTTTGATTACTTTAAGGGGCTCCTCGAGTCCCATAAAGTACCTACCTACTAAAAAAATAAACTGAGGTCTCTAACGCCTCTTCACAAATCCGCCGTAGTACTTACCGGCCACCTGGACCTAAATAAATCACTTTTTCATAAAACAAACTTTCCCTCAAGTAGGTCAGTAGCGGCTGTTAATTGGCGCCGATGCCGCTAATCCAGCCCTCCCTGGATTTATGGCCGCGTTACTAATAGAGCAGCTAAACATCGGACAAGTTCCGAACTTGCCAGCTCGAAAGAATCGGGAACTTCGATAGTTCGGCCGGAATGCCCCGAGATGGTTCCCGGAATTTATTTTCTTAAAAATGTTGTAGTTCACTGGTATTTTAATTATGTTTGGTATTTTGAAGGAGTATTTCCGTCTAAATAATATTAGTAAATTAATTTGTACAAGGATTATTATTATAATATTAGTCAACTACCCTTAATATTACTGGAAATTTAACGTATTATAATATAAGACGTACTATGTTTCTAGAGATTAGTTTATTTAGGAAATCTAAATGGTGTTCAAAATAGACAATATCGCAAGTATTTCCTCTAACATAGCTCACAGATAAAGTTTTAAAACGTTGGCCCACTAACAGCAAATCAAAGTTGGGAACACACCCCCACACATGATCACCGGATAATTAATACCCTGCAGCGCTCAGCGGTCCGGCGACTAACGTGTGCTGTAAGTGAACAGCGCTGTCAGCGCTGGCTTGACGTGCACCCGGTGTGTTTTCAGCTGAAGTTTGTCTAGCATCGATACAGGGCGGAAAACTATTGTTCTAAGTTATTCCAATTTGACACGTTCTCAAATGTACATACCCAACATTTTTTTAGCACTAGATCAACATCTGTCTGTAACCCTACGGTACCCATGTCAATGTGTTACTCATATTTTATGATTTATTAACATGTATTCAGTTATTTGTAAGTAAAAAAATGTAATATTGTTGTTAGGAAAAGTCACGAAAGCTTGTTTGAGTTTAATACATATGTAGCTATTTTTGTGAAATACAGTCTAATTTGTATTCCTACAAAGCGGCTGGTTCAAAGTTCACTTATTGTTGTATTTTATTTTAACTTTGTTTTAACAGTTCTTGGTATAATGTTTTAAATAAGTTAGTAGATATAGATTTGTAAAACGACCGCACTGTCGCATTGTACATACACCTGTAAGGATAGTTGTAAGGAAGATTTTAAATAATAAATAAATTTGGCTAAGGCGAAATGTTGGAGGTCTAATTGTCCAGCAGTGGATGTGTTTCGGCTGAAATGATGAAGGCGAAGTATTACCCAAGGCCATAACGATACCAAAAACTTAGTATTAGCAGTATGATAGGTTGGCAACAGTGTTCGTTGGAGGCCGGCCAGCGGTGCCGGACGTCCATCACGGGCCGGTAATTACCGCCGTAAGCGCGGCTCGTAAAGACGGCGGCGGCGGACGAGCCGGCGGGCGGCCGGTCCGGCGGCCGCTCGTTACTCACCGGGATCTAAGCCGATGCCGCCACATGCGCCATTGATTCCGGCTTCATCACCCGGATCATATCTGCACTCTATTTATCTCTATACCCGGATCATATCTGCACTCTATTTATCACTATATATGTGAACTTTGAGGGAGCATTTCATTAATTAGCATGCCATTTTTTTACCCGATTACGCGACTCCAAAGACCTTTTCAGTACCAAAGGAAATTCAAAATAAATATAAACTAAAAGGTTGTGAATTAAAGTAACTGCCACAAACTGCCTCAGACTGCTGGAAAAAAGAGTTAGTCAGATTAATAAATTATTTAATATAAGTAATTTAACTAAATTAAATACGTCAATTGGAAATTGAACTTGGAATGGTCGCTCTGTTTAAAATCATCAATAATTAATAGAATAGAATACTCTTTATTAAGTACACCATATAAATTGCAGACATAAATATAGAAACTTTACAATGGGTGACACAATAGTTAATATTTATCAACACAAGGAAACAATCATGATTGGGCGTTAATGCTGTCGAACTAATAATTAAATAAATCGAACAAATATAATACGACGAGCCAAGCGAAGCGCAAGTGCACTACCAACCTTTTCTCGAAACGCTTCGTCGTTTTTTGAACCCTCATAACTTGGGTTTGGATTATACCAGATAAAGAAAATTCTCGGGATAAGATTTCAATAGTGAACTTGTTAAACATATAAAGTTTCAATTGCATAACTCTTATACTTTAGATTTTATTGATAATCTAAAAAACCTCGATATCGTCACTGACTCACTGATGATCATCAAAATTCTTAAGGTACTTCCTGAAGTCCTCGAAAGTTGAAATTTGGTATGTAAGCTAGTATTAGTACACAAACAACAATAAAAATCTAAGACTTGGAACTTTTACCCCCCAATCCCTTAAACTAGGGGATGGAAGTTTGTATGAGACTTCCGCAAATTTTGATGCTAGAAATCTGTAAATGGATATATGAGCTCCTTGTTATAAATAATAAAATACGTATTTCAGGATATTTAGTAAAATAAAACCCAAAATAATTTTTTTTTTTCTTAAGCCTCTTACAAAAAGAAGTGAAATCCCACCAAAAACATTTTCATGTAAAATGTTGCCAAGACGAGATCGTATGGCTCGCACTGTCAAAAAGTTATCAGATCGCATGTAGAGAACTCTACACGCCCTAACTCTACAAGCCCTAACTTCACAAATTCTACACCTTAGACAAAACTAGCCGCGCCCCGCGGTTTCACCCGCATAAGTGTCGATCCCGTGGGAATATCGGGATAAAAAGAAAGTCTATATTATGTTAATTCAGGGTGTCAGCTACCTCAATACAAATTTTTATCAAAATTGGTCCAGCCCTTTGAGCGTGAAGAAGTAACAAACATATAAACACACCCTCACACACACTCACAGACTTTCGCCTTTATAATATTAGTGTGATATATGGCTTGGCCGTTTCGCATCACATGGGTGTAAGGTGAAAAATGTATTCACTGTTCATTACTTATCTGTTAAATACAACAGATGAGTAGGTATCATATTGCTCTGCTTCATAGATTACGCTCTGGTCACTACCCATCCCGCAAGTTTGGGTATTTGATGAAGAAAGTGAATTCTCCCAATTGTGAAACATGCAGAACGGTTGAAGATGTTCACCATCTACTTATGTAGTGTACGAGGACTAAGAAGGAAAGAGAGTCACTGTTGTGCAAAGTAAAAGTAAACGAATATGATACTGGTCCCTATGTTAAAGTATTAGCGCAACCATCGCCTGAGATAGCAAACCTACTTTCCGATTTGTTTAGAAATTAAGTATATAAATTTTAGAATAACCTTGATAGTTGTAGCTTAGAATTAGTTTAAGGTATGAAGAGGCTGACTTGCCATTGTGGATAAAAACCTCCTTTAAAATTTAGAATTAAAAAAAAATACAACAGTTCTTGTAGTTACGAAACGGCCAAGCCTCATATTTTGACTAAGGTGTAGACTTTTTGAAGTTAGAGCTTGTAGAGTTAGGGCGTGTAGAGTTAGAAGCTTGGCTCTACATGCGATCTGATAACTTTTTGACAGTGCGAGCCATATGGTCTCGTCTTGGCAACATTTTACATGAAAATGTTTTTGGAGGGATTACCTATTATCTATCAACATTCGTCCTTACAAGACGAGATTTCCGGCTTAGAAAATAGCCTTCAAGAAAAAAGCCGTGATTTTCCTACTTTAATTATTATTTATACACGTTTTTATATGTACTTACAAAATTGTATTAGGTCGTGTGTATCGGTTATACTGCTACTAAACTCATTTAGGAAACTCATCTTAGTTTAGCGAATATATAAAGTTATAAGTGAAGCTTAAACATATCAACATGACGGCCATCGGAGACTGTGATAAAACTATTTTAATAGCATGAGCGGCTCAGCAGCTTTGATACGTACGCCTAGATGAAAACTTCAAAACGGATTCCATGACACACATAAAAAGAAAAGACAACTATTTATTGATAATACAGAGTGACAATTGTAATCATGAATTTAGCACATGATTCTAGCGTAGAAATTTATCATCGGTTATCATTTCTTGTTATTATAATTATAGTTATCTGCTGTTTCATAGAAAAGTGCAATACCTACGCGGTCAAAATGTATGGAACAGCATTTTTTTTTTAAATAACCTACCAAACATTTTAATGCAGTGCGGTTCAGAATCATGTACCTGCTGAATCCATGGTAATAGGTTGCGCGTCGATACCTTCTAGAGTCAGTCATGAACAGCATACTTACATAGTTATTGAACAAACTGCCTCTCTAAATCTATAAAATCCATTCAAGCCCACAGTATGAGCTACGGCGATGCGTCCAAAGATACCCCTCATACCTGCCGCACGTGCTGCTCAACTCTATTCAAATTGGATCGAATAAAAGTTTTATCGTATCGATTATCGATTTAGTCACAATCGCGTGCTTCCGCCGAACCGAGCTGGAAGCGAGCCAGCCTTCTTCGCGCTGCGTTATAATAATCGAATGCTGTATTCATGATTATTACCCTCACTTTAATTATTATTGCGCACCGTTTTGTGCCATTCTAGTCTGATATTTTATAGGACTGGGTTTTGTTAATTTGCAGTGGTTAGTGGTTAATTCCGTGAAAGGTAAATCTTTTTAATGGGTGGAGAGATTTTAAACGTTTTCTTTTGTTTCGTTTTTTGTTAATGCCCTAACCTAAAAAATTGAACCACGTCGTCAATATTTCAGCTGAAAGCCTGTCTCACTCTAAGACCATTGCTGAACATAAGTTGACATTTAAGAAGCAATATTAAAGTACGAATAATTCACATACTTTTGTCTAAAAATGAAACTAAATTAAAACATGATTCCACTTTTGGTAATAATGAATGAGCACACAACCCTGCGCGCCTCCTGTGGCAACAGTCAGGTCCGCAGCACAATGAACCAAAAACTTATAACCTTTATTTAAATGAGCTCCAGCTCGCTGTTCTAGTTCCCAACAATAACACATTTTACACACATTACTAATCACGAATTATCATACATGAGCAGTTGTACTTTCAAACCGCAGTATGTGCTTGTGGGGAAAATAAACAACTTTAAATAATTCCTTTCATATCTGGATGTGGGTAAAGTAGTCAGTATAGGCAGCTCTAGAGTGAATTTGATTTATTCCGGATTCACGGTACACACACACACTTAAGTATATGCTTGAAGAAGTGTATAAGTTTGACACCATTTCGTTCTCAGAATCATAGGGCAAATCAAAACAAATATAACTACCCTTTGTAATTGTGTTCACCACACCAAAAAATACAAATAATCTTCAAGTCATTTATTCAAAATATGCTGACAATCAGCACTTTTCAAACGTCACACAAGATAGTCGCCCAAAATGCCAGCCCTTCACCCACATTTTTTATGAAAAGTCCTGTATCTCATTCTAAATGCGATCTGTTAGGTTCAGTCAGAGGTACTGCTGACTACTTACAATGAATGTAAAATTTTAACAGTCTCCTACAAGCTACTCACCATTCCCGAAGTTTGTGATGAGCCTGTACGAGTAGTGTTACCCCGGCACGGAGCCTGGCTGGGTAATATCGCGCTCGTTAAACCTCGGGCGCGACCCGAACTGCATCCAAACGCTCCTTACTCTCCGAAGACAAACGGCAGCCGCTACGTAAATATACCATTATTTTGGCTTGAAACTGATTCTTTTAGAACGTGACGAAGAAAATTATAGGCTGCTTCTTCGATTTACAGAGTACAAGATGTTCAAAAATATTATAAAACAACTGATCACAGATTTACCTACACACCCCATTATTCTGATAGTCATTGACCGTCTTGTAATGCACAGATTTAAAACATACTAGTACAGCTACATCTGCGTGCTTGTACAGTCAACAAAAGAGATAAGTATGCAGGATCGTCGGATATAGTTGAAGTTTAGTAAGAAACCGATGGATGTTCTCGAATAAAATTTAATTTTAAAAGGCTAAATAAAAATAATTATAAAAGGCTCGATATTGGGTCCTTTCCTATTTTTAGTCTATATTAATGATCTACTCCATTTATTAAATAATCAACCACAAATGGTGTTATTTGCTGATGACACTTCCTTAATTTTTAAGGTAAATAGACGTGCTACAAATTTTGACGACGTAAATAACGCCCTAATGCAGGTCCAAAATTGGTTTACTGCTAATAATTTAGTATTAAATGGAAATAAAACTAAGTGCATAAGATTTTCTTTACCAAATGTCAAAGGTAGTGATTATGAGATTATATTGAATCAAGAGAAACTAGAATTCGTCGATAAAACTGTTTTCCTAGGGATCACGCTCGACTCACGGCTACAATGGGGTCCTCATTTAACATCTCTTGCAGGACGGCTAAGTTCAGCAGCTTATGCTGTTAGAAAAATCCGTCAATTTACTGATATAGATACCGCGAGACTAGTCTATTTTAGTTACTTTCATAGTATCATGTCTTACGGTATTTTACTTTGGGGACGGGCTGCAGACATCGATTCTATTTTTATTCTGCAGAAAAGAGCCATCAGAGCCATATATAATCTCCGCAGGCGTGATTCTCTAAGGGAACTGTTTAAGGAAATTAACATCATGACGGTGCCTTGTCAATATATCTACGAAAACATCATGTATGTAAGAAAAAATTTACATCTTTTTAACAAAAGAGGTGAAAGACATAATTATAGTACTAGAAATAGGGACCTATTAGTTCAACCAGGTTTCAGACTGGCTAAAGTAGACTCATCTTTTATGGGGTACTGTTTAAAATGTTATAATAAAATACCTCCCCACATTCTTCAACTGAATGAGACAAAATTCAAGTCTTGTATAAAACGCACACTATGCAGACAGGCATATTATAAGTTAGGGGATTACATCGCGGATAAAAATGCCTGGCTCAATGCTGGTCCTGCTCCACAACCACAACTAATTGATTAACACATGAAAATACTGTTGGAGCTGCTGAAGATTGTAAGACTATCTTTGCATTGTATAAACTCAATTTTCTTTGTATTGTATAATTGCATAGCACAGATGTGAGTTCTATGTACTATAGTGCTACCATTTACCGGGTAATATGTCTTTCATTGACTTGAATGAGCCCTGGCGGCTGATAGTATGTCATGCTCACACAAATGTCTCGCTGACGGTGGCGTGTGTGTTGGATCATTTAGCTCCCTTCAAAATGGTTGAGCTGAATGGTGCTGATCTATGCGTCATGTTCGTGAACGGGCGCCGTCAGTTGGGGCTGGTCATCACTCAGCTGCCTCGGCTTGTTTTGAATTATTTTATTTTGAATTGTTGTTTTGTTACTATTTGCTGTACTCTGGACGCTTTTAACGCGTAGTAAGTTTCTTTTTTTACATCGTTCTCACATAATTATAAATTCAAAATAAATGATGTAACTAATATTTTTGTAAAACTATAATTTAAAAGAGTGTCCATGGAGTTTCTTGCCCGTTCTTCTCCATAGGTACCTACGCTTTGGAATGGGCAACTAGCTTCATATTTTCTGACTGACCGACTTCTTGACAATTCAAAAGTGCCTGTAAATGGTTTAATTGAAATAAATGCTTTGAGTTTGAGTTTGAGTTTGATTTTATTAATAGAAAACAAACAGCTCATTTATCAAATTAAATTTCAGTCGACAACATCCATCGGTTTCTTACTAAACTTCAACTATATCCGACGATCCTGCATACTTATCTCTTTTGTTGACTGTACATTACTAGCTCATCCTTGATTAATGAATGCTGGGCGCATGTAAATACTACGTAACAACGCTTACTGTTAGTCAATCCGTATTAGTTGCTAGATTTTCCTCAGCTTTGCCAGTTAATCAAACTCCACTTGTTCCACTTGTGTACCGAAAGTTATCAAAATCATTCAGTACATAAACGGAACAAATTAATATTCTTTAGAATTTATTATATTGAAATTAAAATACTAAAGGATGTATACTTACCAGAGGTTTTCTCTCATGTCTTCTAAGTACTAAAACTTGAATAACTTCATGTTATAACAAAGTGCAGTAACAGCCTACCTGCGCCAGTAAGTTGTCAAGTCCTCTGTGTTTGTTACTTACGAGGAGCAACTTCGGAGACGATAACCAATATACGTGTTCCTTCAACTCAAGGATCAAAGAAAATATGATATAACGAATATCTCACATAATTGTACCGATTGTTTATGATCCCTTCCGGACTGATTGATGTTCTGAGTAATATTGACATATCTACTCTGATGAAAACCTTTCTTGGAAATATAACTGGTTCAATAAACTTTTGTAATAATTTAATACAAAACGAATACGTCTACATGGTCGGCTTGTAAGACAATTATTGATATTCATATAGCAGAACTATTATTATTTCATTATTAAAGCTTTTTGCACAAAAAATATATACTATAGAAAGGAGGGCTTAATAGCTGAGGCACATTGGATGGTGTAACATAAAATTTAAATAACTCGAAAATATAAGAATACACAGTACACACATAACATGAACATACCTAGCGTTTCCCAACTATGTTGGGATCAGCTACCAGTCTAACCGAATGCAGCTCTATACCAGTATTTTACATAGAGCGATTGCCTATCTGACTTTCACAACCCAGTTACTGGATAATACGATACCCCTTGGTAAGACTGGGTGTTAGACTTTTGGGCTTCTGACAATCCGTAACGACTGTCAAAGATCTACGAATGAGAGCCGGGATCAACGGCTTAACGAACTTTCCGAGGCACGGAGGGGTCTCGATATGTAAGGGATTGTCACCCATCCACGAAACGACCGCGGCAAGCATAGCTTGATCCTCGATCCTTGACCTTCGATCGACCCCTGCGGCTGTTATCATTTAGCCACGAGCTCCTCTCACATAGTTACATTAATAAAAACAAAAAAAACTTTGACCCACAACTGTTCGTTATCTCTCTAGACAAAATAAACTTTGTGAAAGAATACCGAACCGTTGAGGGGTCATCGCAATTTGAATGTCATGAAAGATTCGCAGCAGCCTACATAATAATACATTTCACGTTCTAATAATATGAAACTACATTGTTTCCGTCTGCTAATGGACAGTGGGTCCATTAGCAGACGGAAACATGTAGTTTAGTATATAAGAGTGACATAGTACCTAATTTGTAAAAATGAGATGACTAAATAAGCTGAACTTTTTCTTTTGGCTTTCTTTTTTCTAGCTTTCTAGACCTATAAAACAAAAACAGCTAAAAACAATAGGTACCCAATCAAATTAGCAATCAAAGCATCTCATTCAGTCCGGAATGACTTAAAATTAGCGCCTGAACGTAAGCTGATAGTTTTTCCCCTGACGGGGGTGAAGGTGTGGTGCGGTGCGGGGCAGGGCAGGGGTTGGCTCGGAGCCAGCGCTCAGATAATTATCCCCTATTAATCTCGCAGCCAAATCGTTGAGAACGACAATAAAAAACGAATGATAGCGTTCACGGAGATCGCTCTCTATTGCCACTAAATAAACACTAATGTCTTATATGGAGTTTTTCTGTTAGAGATGTTTGGATAAGATTATATTGGTGGCTACAGGAAGAGTCGGGTATTTATGGCTACATTATTGACTCTCTTTTTGTCAAGTGGCTAGTTTGCACCTTCAACTACACGCAGTTTTTTAATGACAATTTCTCAACTCATAACATTTTAGGTTTGCCGTTTTTAAGTTATTTTTAAAGGCAAGATAATAGTGTAAGTAGGAACTGTAGGAAGTAGGTCTGTACGCACCTTTTTCTTATATTGTATGGTACGCACTTATAAATAGAAGACATTTTTTCTCCCGCCCACAAGAAGAATGTGGGAGTAAAATAATGGACACAAATATACATGTAAAAACATCATAATATTATTTTAATAAATGGTTGTATAAGTGAAACAATCGTTGACCACAGATTACTTTCGACCAAAAATTGTCGGAAAATTTTTAAGTATTTTCATTAGAAAACGCTCATAATTTTTATTAAAAATGTCCTCTTTTTACAATTAAATCAATTAAATAGATTTATATTCGGAATATTGTTTTGCATTAACTTTTTTATGCCAGACCATATTCTTAGCCTACGAAACTAATCAATTTGTATGTTTCTGGAGGTAGTCAACAAACGGTGGAGCGGTTACTCTGTAAGCTTCACATTATTCATACAAGCAATTTAGATAAGGCGGCGCCAATATTTGCGGTGTTCCGTCAGCGGCGAGCAGACCGCTGCGGACTCGTGCGGTGCGCAGCGAAGCGGGGGGTGCGGAGGTGCAATGTTTACGAAACAAATTGTAGCGGTATCTACAACGCCATAATATGCGAACAACGCGTCATACTGACGTCACGCAAAATCCACATCTCGCAAGTAGAGTTTGCCGCGCAACTACGCCCGACATGAATCATCGGGCAGTTGCCCGCCAGACACGACACCCGTCTGGTTGGAGGATCCTCCCTTTTCTATGGAGGATGAGTGAACTTTAGACCCTGTTCCTCATACCTCTGTACTGGTGACCCCGACGTGATGAAAGTCAGCGCAGCCTTCGTGCACCTACTCCAGCGTGACGCCATTATCATCGATCTCGCAAGCTTTAGAGCGGCTAGTTACCCAGCCAGCAAGCACCCACGGCTCCAACGGGTATCCTGACCACCAGCATGCAGCGACTGCCCGTACCTGGTCATCACCCTCAGCCTCATCAGCAACATCGGCACAGCATACAGCACTTTCAGCCGATCCACAAGCAGAGCCTTAAAACTCTCCTGGTCGACGCCAGCAGTCCGCCTCAACCCGGCGCTGTACGACAACCGACGCACTGGAGCATAATGCCGCGCTATCCCTACTCATTGGGGCATCTTCGCAACCGGTCTCGACTTCCGACTCACTGGAACCGCAAGCATCGCAAGATACAAGACTCGGCCCACTATCGACCTATGGTCTCCGGAGAGGAGTGATACACATGCGAACAACGCGTCATACTGACGTCCTGCAAAATCCTACATCTCGCAAGCAGAGTTTACCGCGCAACTAGCATATATACAACGGCCCGTCACGAATCATAGGGCAGTTGCCCGTTAGACACGACACCCGTCTGGTCGCAGGATCCTCCCTTTTCTAGAGGATGAGTGAATTTTACACCCTGTTCCTCATACCTCTATAAAATAAAACAAACACATTTTAACAGCCGCTGGGCAACAATACTCAATCCAGCTCTTGCCATGTTTAGAAATTAGTTCTTTTGAAACCGAAGCTAGTCGGATCATACTCGATCACACATGTTGTGCGTGAGACAACATTCAATAACACTTTATATATATATACAACA
The DNA here is from genome assembly GCA_914767645.1 of Hydraecia micacea. Classification (NCBI taxonomy): domain Eukaryota; kingdom Metazoa; phylum Arthropoda; class Insecta; order Lepidoptera; family Noctuidae; genus Hydraecia; species Hydraecia micacea. Next base: position 20,491,352 of record OU611778.1, read on the forward strand.
CACACATTATATATATATATATATATATATATATATATATATATTCACGGCAACTAGAAAGACAAAGAACTTACTTTTATCACAAAACGCAATATTAGTGGGACCGGGAACTTGGAAACAATGCGATACGAATACGAAGCAAAACGGAGCGGTACGGAGCGGTACGGAGCGAGCGGGGCGAGCGGAGCGAATTGGTCGGGTCTATGTGAAAAGTTGTGCAAACACAGAGTGCGCGCCGAACCCACGATATGGTGAACTAAGTCGATAGTATACTAGCTGTAAACCCCATGGCGTTGAGTGATTTATGGATCTCACAGAAAGTAAATATGCTTCCGTAGGACGTTGTCTTGTGAATTGCGCACTTATTTGTTAGGGTTTTTTTCTAATGTACCTACAGACGCCAGGACATCAAGCTACCCGAAACTGTCAAATTTTCCCAATCAGCTTTGAACCTTATACTTTAGCGATAAAGTTGAAAATCTAATAAAGACATTTGGTAGATTGTAGTAGCTTGATGTGCTGGCGTCTGTACACTTAAACGCAATGCTGAAGGAACTATAACTATTCCACAATAATTAATAAGTCCCACCAAAATTATTTCTGAAGTAGGTTGCCAAACACACATAACGCTTTCATTGTTAAAAGTTATCTGATCTAATGTTGAGCCAAGCCCCTAACACTATCAAGGCCTATCTCTATAAACCTTACCCCCCCCTTAACCCCCCCTTAACCTCCCCCCCTCCTCCCTCTCTCTCCTCCTTAACCTTACCCTTCTTACCTTTTATATGGTGTACATAATAAGGAGTATTCTATTCTATTCTATTCTATTCCTTACATCTTGGTCAAAAATTTATGACTTGGCCGTTCTATTGATCTATTATTGCATGACACAACATTAAAGACCTAGTAGACTTAATTTCTTGCCATAAGCCTATAGTATAAGTCTGTGCGACGGCCACGAAAAGGCTCTTTGTTTTTGGCTCGTCTTGTTGTTGTGTAGAATACAGATCTGGGGGCACTACCGAGTACCTACGCATTTACAGCTGGAACTTTCCCCAACTACAACAATATCAATTATAACGATTACATACGTGATATTAGGCGCCGCTAATGAGCGCATCATCCAGTTAATATTCATTAGCAGTAACACGTAACAGTTTCCACGTCAGCGGTCAATCATGCGCACACTCGCTTCAATTAACTATCACTCTCAATCATCTGCTATTATAATTTTAACAGTGGTGTGGAAAATATGACGTAATTTAGGAATTTATGATAATTATTATAGGATAGCCGTATACGTATTTCGCCTGAAAGACGATTCAGATTTGGAGAGGGAGCGCAGAGCGTTGTCAGACCGAGCGAACATGCTGGCCCACAGGTTCTCTCGATGTACAGTCGCAGTTAAAATAGTCCTTTTTAAAGCGTATTGCTCAACACTGTACTCGGGGGCCCTGTGGTTCAGATATACCCAAAGGGCTTACAATGCTCTGCGTATCCAATATAATAATGCGTTCAGGGTGCTGTTGCGACTGCCACGCTTCTGCAGTGCGTCGGCGATATTTGCCGACGCACGCGCCGACAGCTTTGACGCAGCATGGCGCAAGAAATCTGCCTCGTTACTTCGCAGGTTGCGAGACAGTGCCATCATCATTCTGCACTCGACAGCCGCCCGGGAAGATAGTCCGCTTGTGTGGGCGTTAGCTGATCGAACAAGATCTGTTTTAGTTATTAGGTACTAACATAGGCTAAGTAAGATTGTTACTAACACAATGGACCTCATAATAAATTATTATTATTTCATTATTTACATATAAATTATATTTTTAAATATTAGCATATAAAATATATAAAAACATTTAAAAATATAAAAAATAGTAGCCCACCGATATCGGGAACAGGGTCCAAGCTACCGGCGGTCAGGGCTCCAGAGAGAGGAACCTCCTGACAATGCGAGCCGTGTCCAGAAGTACTGCTTTCTGAATCAAGCCCTTGATCCAGCTGCCCAACGAGAGCCTCCTCAGGTGTTGGTCGAGGCTCTTGGCTATATTATTATTGCGGTTTACATATCAGAGATAGGTGGACTGGATTATTATGAAGTTAAAAGCATGTTTAGGTATCGTTTAGGTCTTCAGTTTTCCACAACATTTGATGGACATTATTCAACAGTATATCTTATGCTAAGAATAGTTAAAAACACGAGTACTAGATTGAAATAAATATAATATTACAAAATATTATTGTCATGCCGGGGCCACACCAACGGGAAACGCCGATAATTATCGCGATAAGTTGTGGCTGCATCTACGATAACGAGTCATCGCGATAATAATATCGGCGTTTCCCGTTGCTGTGGCCCCGGCATCAAAGAAAGAAACCGTCAATCCATACACTTTATGCTGCGAACATTTCAAGTTCAACAAACAAGGGAAGGCTGTACAAACAACATCCCGACACCAGCACACGGGGAACTTAACTCGTTGGCGCACAAAATGACGCCCAAATTGCTTTCTTAAATGCAAATGAAAGTAAACAGGAAAATAGACGAATAAATAATTTAGTCAGCGAGTCGCAACTCTTCGCCGCCGCCGGCGCGGGCGGCGCGGGCGTCGCGGGCGGTGCGAGAGTGGGCTATGTGATAAAAAGCCGCGGCGGAAAGTAGATAGAGAGATAAAAACTGATTTAGTCCTTTACAATGTTTTCTTGTTTTACAGTTTTTGATCAGTAAGTAATATTTTTTTTGTTTTTCCGGGGTTGCGTCCTTGCTAGTAAGGTGCTATTTCTTCAATCTAGTAAATTACTCTATATTCTTGCTTATAACCAAAGTTTTCGTAAATATGACTCTGTAGGACAAATCGTAGCCCGCTACGCTGCTGCCTACGCCGTAGCACAGCGCTACGCCGTAGGCACGCTTTCGCTCAAATTCGACACCATATGGCCGTTTTCGGAATTATGCAGAAGCTGCGAAATGTTTCATGAGCCTCCAAGAAAAAGTTCAGGCCGACGTGTTACCTTATTCAGGGCGTTCAATGTTTTATTTTCATCGACCGAACAAAATACGTGCGGACGACTTACTTCGCCCGATGAGTTGCACTTCCTTAGTCATTAATAAAACGGCTTTGGTAAGATCAAGTTGACTTTTTTGCACCTTGCGAAGTTGGGCGTTTGGTGAGTTGGCTTTAGTTTGCGATGATAATATTAGCAAGTACGCACAGTTTCGTACGTACGGTACAAAATATTTGAACTAAAAGAAAAAAAACAGCGTTTTAATAATTGCCGTTATTTGTTTTCGAAGGACGTCAATCTGTCATACAACTCAACACAGTACGCCTTTACGCTTTTCAATTATCCGTTCTCCGTCGCTACAACAAAAATGCGACAACGTTTTAATCTCCATTTTTCTCGAGCCATTTGGTGGCGCCCGCGGCAAAACGAGATCTGTCACATACAATAGCGGGCCAGCTCGACGAGTCGCGTGCCCCGCCGGCCTCGACGTGCCCCGCCGGCCGGGATCCCGCCGGCCGGGGACCCGCCGGCGCCGCACTCCGTCGCAGATCTGTCATAAGATTATTTCGACGTGGGCCGACCGCCAGACGATACATAGAATCCGCTCCTTTTGATAACCCCTTCAACCCCCGTAAGCCGGTGTATTAGAGGATCACAACACGTATTAATAAAGAGGATGCCGGTGATTGGAAGCGGTTTATTTCCGGCTAACTGGTTGACCGTTTGACCGTGACATTGGCGGATAAAAAGGTATTTGCGAGTTAACCGATAATCAAGTAGTACTTAGTGGATCCGCGCGCGGTTCAAAGCAATTACTTTGTTTGTCGTTCAGCTTCTCCGAACTATTGAACAGCTGCCAGTGTTCGATTTCGTCGTATTTTTTTATACTCCGTTAGATATTGGCAGTCAACAGTCTGAAAATTCAGACAAAAAACTCAATTTCGTTACTATTTTACTGTAATATTTGATATGAAAATGTAACCTGGTTCCTGGATAAAAATAAAGCACTTCGGTTATTTCTAACGGATATTTTCTCTTACAATATCTTGAGGAACTCTTACCAGAATGAATCGGGTTTCGGATAATCGGCATGCTCAGCCTGCAGTCCCTAGTTCCCTACTATGTGTAGCTAAAGTTAATTACTTGCAACTTTGAATTCTGCTGGTACACTAACTAAAAGCGAACCCGAAACACGTTATGCCTCTCTAAAAAGACTGGGTAAGTCTTGGAAGTTTGAAATGTCCCATCAAATGTGTGGGTAGTATGTGCAGCACGTGTGATGATATCGATTATATCGGGAGCACCCGGCGCGGCGTGGCGGATTGGCGACGCGCCAGCGCGGCGGCACCCGGTGACACGCCGCTTGCTACTGCTGCTGAACTGACTCCATAGCCACGAGCTACGTGCGTCTTGTGACAGCGAATGCAGAGAAAACAAACGTAAAAAAAACGTACGTACGTACGTGTAAACGTATTTTCTTTCTAAATGAAAGAAATTGTTTAGAGCATGCCGCGAGTCACCGTGACGCGAATTGCGGAGCGACGGACGGAAACAAGAGACGCGCGTGTCGCAAGTCGCATCACTCGAGGTTGTGAACGACTGGGGTCTCCTATTAAACGCTATCTGTGACGTCAGTGTAAATGTCACTGAGAATTTTTTGCGGCACGGTAGTGAGCGTTTCAAAGAGACCACATCGGTACATTCCCATAGCAAGCATCGCGGAGTCTTTGGTCAACTGGACCCGCGGGTCCAGTCGACTCAATTAAATTTTGAATAGGTCGACTGGACCCACTGCCCAATTTCATCATTAGTACATACAGTCAAGGAGTAAAGCCGAATCTTTTAGTTTTATTTCTATGACTTGAAATATACATAATATTATTCAATTAGGTACACTTACTTTTTATTTACTTCGCAGCGTACAGCAAAACGCTGTTTGCAGCTGATGACGTTTATTGAAAACATTCGTCATTGTGCCGTGTAACACTTTGATTTGGTAAAGCGTGTTCACTAAGTTCTGTGTTCATGCGACTTGCTTTAACATAATATTCACCCATTACCACTATCAAAAGATGCATTACACTATTATTATTTATTTGAATTACATGTTTGGATGGTAGGTACATGCTTCGCTTGCATTCCTTCTCAATCTCGAGTCCTCCAAGAGCCGCTAACTCTGCAAGTTGTACTGCCAAACTGAGGGCAACTCCGCAGCCCACATGTTATTGAATTAATACACTTTACTTCACTAGCTCGAGTAGGTAGGGGAGTGCATGTGGATCTAATCATCTGACAAGATTGAATATTGTAATCCTCTTCCACGGGAAGTACGAGTATGGAACATGATAACTTGTTGGTAATAACTTATATTTTGTTTGATACTTAGTAGCTTTCCTTCCGACAATATAAGTTTACCTTATAACTTTTTGTAAAACTTTAAAGGTGGTGTAAAACTTATATCTTTGCTAACACTGCACATGATGCCGACTAATCGCTGTAAAGTAGAGGTTTTACGTATTACGAAGTCGCATACGCGTTGAAACTCATTTGAATGAAAGAAAAATGAAACACATCAGCCAAATACATATTTCAGCAATGACAACTTTTTACGCGCAAAAAAGTGCGCTCCATATAAACCTCTCTTAGTGCGTTCTCGTTGAAAAACCACGCTGTATCATCGAGGGATCCATCACACCTCCGTAAAAACAAACGACAAGGCGACGACGCGCCGCACCGGCACCGCCGCAAATAAGCCAAGGACGTGCGAGCACACGGGGGACGCGCTCGCGCCGGCTGGTGTGAACTTTATGTTTTCTAATTTTCTTTGGTTTCAAAAAAATTAATGAAATAATCTTATTAGACATGAATCGTATTTTTTACAAATAACCACCTACGGGTATACTAGTAAGTAGGTATAGCAGTTTTTATAATTGCCTACTAAATATTGCAGCGATCTATAATTCATAAGTCTGTATTGCTATCTAAGCGTAAAATAATTGATGTAACATGGCACTATAACTACTACTATACACTATAACTTCTAGGTAGTTATTAGGAACAAAAAACATAGATAATTATACGTTGGTACACGCGTAAATATACCTAATAATAGTAATAAAAAATGCTTATTTTCTCCACCACATATTGAAAAATGTTAGTACAATATATAATTGTGTACACAAACAAAAAAAAAATAAAAAACAAAACCCGACTACTGAAAAAGATGAAAAAGAAAGTACTTTCCCGTGGTCGCATGCCGCTGTACTAACATACTTATAAGCTATGGTGGCATGCAACCACCGGAAGGTACAGACGCCAGCACGTCAAGCTACCCGAAACCGTCAAATTTTCCCAATCAACTTTGAACCTAATGTTTTAGCGATAAAGTTGAAAATCTATTACAAAAATTTGACAGATTGTAGTAGCTTGATGTGCTGGTGTCTGTACTTACTTTTTCATCCTTTTCAGTAGTCGGGTTTTAGTTTTTAAACTTTTTTTCGTTATTTAATTATCTTGGGGCTTATTTCAGTAATATTTATAGTTTTGAAAAGTGTTAATTAAGCCTTTTCATTTGATACCCCACAAGGCACCATCTCAAAATATTTATTTTTAAATTCATTACTCTATGTCCTCTAGAGGTGGATCCACACATTGCGAGCATGCGCTCCGCACGGCGCACAACGCATGCCTCGGCTTGAGGCGTGCGTGTTGACAAATTATACCAACATATGCTCGGGTCGAGCCATCGCGTGCGAAGCAAATGCTCGAGGCAAGTAGGCGCGCAGACTTGCCGCACACGCGCTATTCGCTGTGCGCCGTGTGGCGGCCGGCTCATTGCGAGCAGTGCGTTGCGTTTGGATGGTTGTGTCCGCCTCGCTGCGGATGTACGCGCGCATTATGAACGACAAAGAAATGTTAAGAAAAGCAGTTTTATTATACGAAAGTAATAGATTATTATGGGATCCTAAACATAATCATTATTTTAATAAAAATAAAAAAGAAGACGTATGGCGTTTTCTTTCCTTTTCTTTTCAATAATTGAATTAATAATTATAAAAGCAGCAGCGGATACGCGCACGCGATGCAAAGGCGCCATCTTGACTGCTGCTGTGTGGGTTGGATCGGCCCGAGCATGCGCTGCGCGCTGTTTGGCCCGAGCAAACGCAGTTTCATTTTCGCAGTCGAGGCGTGCGTTGATATTCTACGCGGCGCACGCCTCGAACGTGCATGCGCGGCTACGTCCACACCTAACGTAATGCTCGCACTGAGGCACTTTGATCTTGAAGCATTTGCCGACATACGTTGGCTCGCCCTCGCGCGTGCGGAGCGCATGCCTCACCACGAATATACAGGTCCACACTTGGCGAGGCATGCGTTGTGCGCCGTGCGGAGCGCATGCCTCGCAATGTGTGGATCCACCTAAAAGTGCGCCATATTGAATTTAGTGTGACGTCACATAGCCTATAACCAGCGGACGGTCAAGACGCTTCTCGTCGATGCCTCATTTGTCAAAATTTTATACGAGTAGGTAAGTACTTTTGAAATTAGGAGGGAACAGATGAACATACTTACATACATACCGGTCAAAATTATAACCCTCCTTTTGCTTCGTCGTAGTCGGGTAAAAATACATTGATGTTGCGGAGACTGGAGTCTGTACTAGGAATACCTGTGTTACAGGTCTCCAGGCCTTCAAACTACACGGACAAGTCACACTGATACAAACTTCTACTAACAGATGATAAAGATAATGGGATGAAAGATAAAAAACAAAAATAATGTAAAACAAGGAAAATACAAAGCAAATAATTAATTAATTAGACAGCAAAGTAGGATGTGTGGATGTGGGTGTGTGAGGGTGGGTGTGTGGGTGTGGGGGTGCGTAGTGAGTGTGTGTGAAATGCCTTTTGTTTCCGTGTTGCCATGCATTGATTGACACGAACTATTATCGTTATCTATAACTCTTACACAATTGTACGCGTCACATTTGAATGCCGACGTCACGGCGTTAGGGCGCGTCCGCACTGGCGCGGCACAATCACACGCGCGACAAGTGTCCAACTTTTGTGACAGCTGTCGGTTTCCCCCGGGTCGGCTCAACGACCCGTCCTATTAACATACACTAGCACATAATAGACAACTGTTCTATAACTTCTAGCTCATAGAAGTGGTAATAGGTATGAATTTGAAATGGTAAGGAACAATATAGATTTCAGGTGCTTCGAATTCAAACAGAATTCGGTTTGTCTAAATAATCTCAAAGTATTTTTTCGATGGGTACCAACCATGTTAGAATTAAACAAATAATAAATAGGGTTCTTTATTGTAACAACAAATAAAGGGTTCATTCAAAAATTGGATTAAACATTTTCGATAAAAAATAAAATAAATCATCAGCGAACTGTGTTGTTTTCCGCATGCCATTGTAAAATAACTTTCCAGTTTTATGGCTACGCCTTAGTTGAGCAGTGAAGCGATATTTTAGATGCAACTTAAATGTAACGCTACTCCAAACGCACCCCACCACCTCACTCGTGGCTTGGGACAAAGAGACGAAGAGTATGTCGCAACTAATGTCTTAGTGTCGTGAAGCGTGTCGTGAGACCGCCTATCAATCTCGCAACACTCCATCGACAACCGGCGAAAGCGGAAACGTCTCGCAGATGTATGATGGTGTCGACGCGATGGTAACATGGGGCTCGGGATAAAAACACCATATGTCTGATACAAGAACAATGCGCACTAGGCCATTGTTTAGTTAGCAACCCGATATGTTGAAGTATCTGAGAATATCAGGTACTTGGAACAATGCGAGGCGGTTCACGTTATTATGTACGTTGTATTGAGTCGGCCTATCAAGTTACATTGTAAGGTTTCGTCTACTAAGATTTAGATATTGCGTAGGTACCTACCAATTATAGTATATACCTTTACAGAGATATATCCATTATCACTTTGTTAAGGTGTATAGAGAGCTACTATCCTGCAAATCGTATCCGTGAATTCAGGGAACCTGGCTAACATCGCTTCGCGGAAATGCAATTTACTGCATGAACTTGGCCTATGATCTCTTCTAGTACTTAAATGAGAGAAAAGCGAAGGCTTAGTTTGTAGTGTAAGTATATTATGTTAGATCATTAGAAATATGAAAAGCTTGAATTCGTAGTAGCAGTAATTTATAAACGCATTTTCTCTAACGCTAATATATATATATATATATTTATTTATTTATTTATTATGGCACTCCAACGATTAGTTCACATACACATTAGCAGAGAGCTTAACCCTTATTATGTAAGTACTACAGTGAACTTAACCCTTATTATGTAAGTACTACAGTGAACTTATCACTTAAAGGTGTGCACTGCGCTTACATAGTTTCCCTAATTGAATTACTAGGTAGGTAGTTAAAGTGATGAAAATAACAATAGGCATAATCAAATAAGTTAATAGTAACAATATCAAATAAGTATAAAATCAAATCAAATAAGTTAATAATAATAAGCTTCTTTGGCCGCCTGAAAAAAGTACTTAATAGTCTTCTATCAGGCGGAAACAAGGTGCGCGCCTTCAACGGTTGGGTCATGCCGGTTTTGATGTACTCTTTTGGCATACTCAAATGGACTCAGACCGAACTCGACGCCCTAGATAGGAGGGTTCGTACACTACTGACTGCAAATCGAATGCATCACCCACGGTCATCGGTAATGAGGCTGTATATCCCGCGAAAGTGTGGAGGTCGAGGGTTTTTAAACTCTAAGACCCTCCACAATCGCGAGATATGCAGTCTTAGGGAATATTTCCTAGAAACCGACGTGGGGATGCATCGAGATGTAGTCATGGTGGACAAGGGCCTCACCCCGCTCTCCTTGGCTAAAGAGAACTGGCGCAAACCAGTAGTGCTTGACACTAATGATCGCATGGAGGTATGGCAGAGTAAGGAGCTTCACGGACGCTTTTTCCGGGCCCTTCATGGACCCGATGTAGATTTACTAGCGTCCGTAGCCTGGCTGCGTTTCGGTGACCTCTTTGGAGAAACCGAAGGTTTTGTTTGTGCAATTATGGACGAAGTTATGATGACGAACAATTACCGGAGATTTATTGTGAAAGACGGCACGGTTGACATCTGTCGGGCATGCCACCGGCCGGGGGAATCAATCAGACATATCATCTCCGGGTGTTCTCGTCTAGCTAATGGAGAGTACTTGCATAGACACAACCTTGTAGCCAGGATAATTCATCAGCAACTTGCTTTGAAATACAGCCTTGTGGAATCGGAGGTGCCGTACTACAGGTATGTGCCCGACCCAGTTCTCTAAAATGGTAATATCACGTTGTACTGGGATCGATCCATCATCACTGACAGGACTATTATTGCCAATAAGCCTGATATAGTGGTGGTGGATCGATCAGAGCGGCGTGCAATGATTGTTGACATAACCGTCCCACATGACGAGAACCTCGTGAAAGCCGAAAAAGATAAACAAATCAAGTATCTTGACTTGGCTTGCGAGGTTGTCGACATGTGGGATGTGGACTCAGCGATCATTGTGCCGATAGTCGTGACTGCCAATGGGTTAATAGCCAAGAGTCTCGACCAACACCTAAGGAGGCTCTCGTTGGGCAGCTGGATCAAGGGCTTGATTCAGAAAGCGGTACTTCTGGACACGGCCCGCATTGTCCGGAGGTTCCTCTCTCTGGAGCCCTGACCGCCGGTAGCTTGGACCCTGTTCCCGATACCGGTGGGCTACTATTTTTTATATTTTTAAATGTTTTTCTATATTTTATATGCTAATATTTAAAAATATAATTTATATGTAAATAATGGAATAAAGGAGATAAAATCAAATAAATTAGTAATTATAAAATCAAGTAAATGAATAATAATACAATCAATTGAATCAGATTAAATAAAATAATTACATTAATTAAAAAGTTAAAATTGTAACAAATTAATACAGAACAAAACATGAGCGACGGAATTCAAACAAGAATCAATTGTTAGAAATCTGTAAGTTGTCGTAAAAGATGATTGCGAAATTGCGCCAGAGTGTTGGAGAAGATGTCAATGGTGTCGACGCAAAAGTGGCTTTCATTATACGTCCTCATCAAACGGTTCATTGGCGCTGATCGCCCGAGGTTGGTTCGAACTATAGATGGTGTAAACACATCTAATTTGCGGTTGGTCCTGGGCTGACTACTACTACTATATACAGCGCTAAGGGAGTACTGGCGCCGCCGGCCAGAGTGAAGAATGCGTATAGATCGCAGTGACCTTTTCAAGGAAACAATATTAATAATTACACTGACATAAAGACGTGAACTACATAATAATATAAGTGACGTTATTAAAACACGAAACTATAGTTTTTGTTGAAAGCTACTATAAAGTGGGTTTTACACAACATCGCTGCTGATCAAGAACGAACAAAATCAGAGTACCAGGCTGCCATAGCTTCGAGGAAGTGTTAATTAACAACATAAACATCTGTCGAGCTGCCAAAGAGAGGTGCACTGGCTGAGACGTGACGTAATTGTAGCGGAGTGGCGCAGCTTGTCATTAGGACTCGCATACCAAGCAGGCTAAACACCAGGGTTAGTTACAGGCGTCGCCGCGTCGCTACAGGAAGCTGTTGAAACAATGGCTGTTCTGTCCAATGATTGCGAGACGTTCCTGGTACAGGTGAGTTCAGCCGATCGTGTTCTGAAGTAGACGATTTGATTCATATACATTGTCCAATAATGTTTAGTTGGTTGGTTTGGCGTTGAATACGCTTGTTGTATCAACAGCACAGCCGGCCGTCTGTGAGCAGGTAAATCAACCGTTAAATGTATTGATCAGGATTCTGAGCAGGTATACATAACCGCCGCCAGCCTTGTTTAAGAGCTCAACTGTCACTAATGAGAGACAATATAATACAAACAAACAATAATATAGAATTAATCTCGACGAAAGGTCGTATTCAAACGTTCATTAAATAAAACAAAGAAATGAACAAGTTGTTTGTTGTGTAGACCGAAATTAAACAAGCCGCACTGCAGTCAATAACCAATTGAATCGTTGATATTTTTCAATCGAATGTTTCAAGTTTCCCCTCGGCGAAATTCTGTTTGCCACCAATACGGTAAATATAAACAAAACTTAATACAATATATACATTTTCCTTGTGAAACAATTGACTTCCTCGTGAACTCTTACGAACCGACGCTGAAGGTAGTAGTGTTGTGTTGTACTGTCACTTGAAACTATCACTACAGTACGAACGCGAATGTTCAACAATACGATACGATGATGATAATTATGTGATGTATATGATATGTGTATGGGCCATTGTAGCCTGAAATAAATGTTTTGTTATTATTATTAAACTAAACTAAAAGATGCTCGCGATAGATGATGATTACCATTTGGAGTATTCACTCCCTTAATATTTCTGTCATGTTATAATTATCAATGCTTTAACCTGAAATAGTTCTATAGGTACACTTCTGCCTAATCCTTTGAGCTATCCTGTCGCACTTGGCGGTTTAACGTTGACCTTCAAATCTATCATTTTCACTTTTTTTACTGATAATACGTTTTCCCTTACTGACCACTAATTGACATTGATCAACTCGAAGCCTACTCGCGAAACCTATTTACAAATTCATATGAGCCAAACTACTTGCTTCCCACCCGTTTGTATCATTGTACCCGCCATAAACAAACGGTTATTTACCTCCGCTATTTGTCTTCCAACTGTTACCCGATACGTAAATAAGCTTTAATGAACATTATATTCATCCCCAATATCATTTCCAAGTTAATTAATTTCGTAATATTCTCGACTGTGGCTCCAACAGACGTCAGCGGAAGCCTTTTTGTGCCCAAGAATGTGCCTTATTTACTTATTTATATACCACTTGCGCCTTTCAATGTGAGTCATTATATTAATCGGTGTTTGGATGTAAATATAATTATTAAATTGTTTGTTAACGGCAGTACGAATTTTATGAGCGTAGAATTTGCTATAATATAATATAGACGGACTTTGATCTATAATATAGACGGACGTTGATCTATAATATAGACGGACTTTGATCTATAATATAGACGGACTTTGATCTATAATATAGACGGACGTTGATCTATAATATAGACGGACTTTGATCTATAATATAGACGGACGTTGATCTATAATATAGACGGACTTTGATCTATAATATAGACGGACTTTGATCTATAATATAGACGGACGTTGATCTATAATATAGACGGACTTTGATCTATAATATAGACGGACGTTGATCTATAATATAGACGGACTTTGATCTATAATATAGACGGACGTTGATCTATAATATAGACGGACTTTGATCTATAATATAGACGGACGTTGATCTATAATATAGACGGACGTTGATCTATAATATAGACGGACGTTGATCTATAATATAGACGGACGTTGATCTATAATATAGACGGACGTTGATCTATAATATAGACGGACTTTGATCTATAATATAGACGGACGTTGATCTATAATATAGACGGACTTTGATCTATAATATAGACGGACGTTGATCTATAATATAGACGGACGTTGATCTATAATATAGACGGACGTTGATCTATAATATAGACGGACTTTGATCTATAATATAGACGGACTTATTAAATAACTTAATCATCATCATCATCGTCATTTCAGCCGAAAGACGTCCACTGCTGGACATAGGCCTCCCCCAAGCACCCCCACTTCGACCGGTTTTGTGCTTCTCGCATCCAACGAGTTCCTGCGGCCTTCACAAGGTCGTCGGTCCACCTTGTGGGAGGCCTTCCAACGCTACGTCTTCCGGTACGCGGTCGCCACTCCAGAACCTTTCGGCCCCATCGGCCATCTGTTCTGCGAGCAATGTGCCCTACCCACTGCCACTTAAGTTTGGCAATTCTTTGGGCTATATCGGTTACCATGGTTCTCCTGCGGATCTCTTAACTAACTAAATAACTTAATTCTTTGTATTTATTATTATATGTGCTTTAAACTTTGTATGGATACTGAGGGAATTCACTTTTGAAAGTGCCTTTCAAACGTTTTCCATTAGTTAATATTGTCGAAAGACACAATAAGGATAAAGTAAACAGTTGGTATCTACTAATAAAGACAAATAAATATCACCCTTGGGAACAAGACGATTGAAGCAATTACTTACCTTGTTGCTTCTCTATTTACCTTGGAATACGACTAGAGTTTTGGTAGAAAAAAACAACAGTTTTGCTCCTGGTATATCTAAAAATATCTGAGCTAATCTGTCTTGGTGATTAAACATTTTGAGGAATGTTTCGCCGGCTATAGGCTGTCTGTCAAATCAAATCAAAATCAAATCAAAAGTCATTTATTCAAACTAGGCTGAGAATCAGCACTTTTCGAACGTCAAAATTACATAAGACAGTCCCCCAAAACGCCCGCCCTTCGCCACTTCCTAGTGCTTTCGCTGGGAAGAAGAAATGGCGGAACAAACTCCCCAGCAGCACAGCTGTCTGTTCAGTTAGAAAATAATTTGATTTTATACAACACTAGGTATGAAAAGTAATTAACGTTAACACAGGACATTAAATTACATTATTTGCCATAGGTTAGCTAGCCACGCCAATATACCAACAAATACAATAAACACTATATTATGTACTCAAGCAAAAAAAATAAAAATACCTAATAATAATTAAAAATGTAAACAAGAAAAAAAAACTTAGGTACTACCTAAATAATAGCCTCCAGGTATAAAGGGCGTGACAGCTTACATATTTATGCAATGCTGGGTTGTGTTTACATAGCTATCACTTGAAGTCACAAATGATAAACTAGGACCATCTAAGCAAAATAAATAAAATAAATAAACAAGTTATTACTAATAACAACAATAAAACCATGGTCAGCAAGACGACCAGTCACCACAAGCAGCACCCGTTCACGAGCATAACGCAAAGATCAGCCATTACCCCCCTCGCCATATTTGAGGGAAGGAGGCAACCCGACCCCCGACGCTACCGCAAGCAGTGACATCTAAGGGAGCATGACGAACTTGCTGCCGGTTGCTCAAGCAAGAATAATATTATCAATCGTAGAGGTCGCTAGCTAACCACATATTGCAATCAACTCATTAAAAAACATTGAAATGAGTAGATTATGTCAATAATAAATTAAAATAAAATTAAACTGAATTAACTAAAACTGTCTAATAAAAAAAAAAAAACAATTATATGATTATACTGTTGTTTGTAAAAGTCAAAAAACAATGAAGTTAACGTTACACGACAAAGCAGCGTCTTTATTCTGTGTCACATGAATATAATGATAAGTCCGATTTCTCAATCGTCACTATAACTTTTATCTAAAGAGTACAAATGGCGGTTTAGCAGCTTTTGTTTAAATCATATTTCAAACTGTCATATTTATTATTTAGATAAAAGTTATCTGACTATTGAAATATCTGCCCTAAACAAAGTAATGTTGGTCTTCTTTTGCTCTAGCATGGTCGAACTGCGAGCCAACACATTAACAAACCCCACGATCAGTTAGTTACCGCAGTGTGAGATTGTCGCGTTATTGAGTGGCCAGCTGGCCACGCGCGGGCCCTTTTCTAATCCATTACCTATAGCCGTGGCGCGGCGGCCCGTGGGCAGACCCGCGGTTTCTGTGGCCCGACCTCAAATCACTTAATGAGCCCACCCGCAACTAGACGCACCGCCCTATCGACTACCTATGTAATAGGTCATTATTTTAAGTGCTCTTGCTGAATTTTGATTCTATCTAATATTATGTTCCTACTGTGTATGTATCGGGTTATTTATTAAACTGTAACGATATATTTAAAGGCTATTAAGATCCTATTGAAGTACAAGGTCAGTAAGGGTAGTATAGTTAGGTCATTAGCTCGAAGAAGATAATAACAATCGTCAGTTACATGTACACACGAGTGCAGATTCACAGCTGACTCCGCCCTGGAGTGAACATGTGGTGCTGTTCCACAAACAATGGGACATCGCATCGCATCGTAGCCAAATTCTGGGCTGACTCGATAAAATAGAGAAAAAAACTCTATCTAAAATTAATCTAAGAAGTTATCCGGAAAAGAAATGGAGTTACCGAACAGCTTGCAGAGTAAGCCAGAAGTGGCAGTGGGCTGGCCATGTCTGTCGAAGGACCGATGGCCGGAGGAGTAGACGAGTCCTGGAGTGGAGACCACGTATCGGCAAGCGTAGTGTGGGTTGCTCCCCCGCTAGATGGACCAACGACCTGAAGAAGTTGGTTGGGACAGACTGGGTGCGGAAGGCGGGGGACAGGGTGTTGTGGCGCAGCCTGGGAGAGGGAGATGTCCAGCAGTAGACTGCGATAGGCTGAGATGATCTATTTAGATTGCCATCGACACGCTAAGGACAAGACTGAAAAGTTTCTGATTTCATGACGGAACCCGATCTAAAGATTAAATCCGATCTAAAGATTTATTATTGATAGGATTATTATTGACAGGATATTATTGACATGATTATTGACATTTGTGATTAATATTTTTTTATTAGTTTTTATTGTTATATTGACTTTTTTTTTTTTTTTAATTCAACTATACAATTTTAATTTTAATGAAATGGAAATCTGTATAATGAGTGCATGATTTTAATCAATAATTAATTTAATTTCTAATACCATGTTTATATTTGCACGCCGAAATTAAAGGCAGAATAAGAGATCAATTTTATTTATATTGTCAACCTTCTGTACCTTATTTACGCAAATAAACGATTTATTATTATTATTATCTATTTACATATTCGGTTATATTTTTAAATATTTCTTAAAGTATAAAAAATAAGTAAAAAAAAAAGAACATTTAAAAATATAAAAAAATAGTAGTCCGCCGTTGTCGGGAACAGGGTCCAAGCTACCGGTGGTTAGGGCTCCAGAGACAGGAACCTCCTCACAATGCGAGCCGTATCGAGGAGTACTGCCTTCTGAATCAGGCTCTTGATCCAACCGCCTAACGAAAGCCTCGATAGATGTTCATCGAGGCCTTCGGCCATAAGGCCATTGGCCGATACGACAATCGGCACAATGACAGCCGAGCTCACATTCCACATGTCAACAACCCCGTGTGCTAAGTCAAGATATTTCATTTGTTTCTCTTTCTCAGCTTTCACGAGATTCCCGTCATGTGGAATGGTAACATCGACAATCATTGTGCGGCGCGCTAATCGATCTATCACCACTATATCAGGCTTATTGGCGACAATAGTCCTGTCAGTAATGATAGACCGATCCCAGTACAACGTGACATGGTCATTTTCAAGAACTGGGTCGGGCACATACTTGTAATACGGTACCTCAGAATCCACAAGTTTATATTTCAAAGCAAGTTGCTGGTGAATAATCCTGGCTACTTGGTTATGCCTGTGCAAGTACTCGCCGTTAGCCAGACGAGAACAACCAGAGATAATATGTCTGATAGACTCACCTGGACGGTGGCATGCCCGACACACGTCAACCGTCCCGTCCTTCATAATATGTCTCCGGTAGTTATTCGTCAAGATAACTTCGTCCATAATTGCACAGACAAAACCTTCGGTTTCCCCGAAGAGGTCACCAAAACGTAGCCAGCATACGGACGCTAAGAAATCTACACCGGGCTCATGAAGAGCCCGATAGAAGAATTATTATTATTATTAGAACGTTAACGTTGTAGCAGTTACAAAAAAAAAATTCATCACCCAAAGTCGGCGGAGGAAACTCAGACATTAACAATAGACATGCATTCTATGGGAAAATATCTAGTTCGCCTGCTATAGCCATTTCGCGCAAGTATCTAAGTACATAGCTTCAGAAGTAGGCCAATACACTCGTGTATGTGCTCATACCTACGTAGGCATTGCGACTTAGTGCCGATACATACATACTTCAGCGGAGCGCGCAGAAAGCATTGAAATCGTCGAGTTATGTAAGCGTTCAGTGTAAGTAGCTATGTTTGTAGCATTCGCGATAGTTCTACATATTCTACAAAGTTTTGAAATTGTATTGAATATCTACATGTTTATATGTTAACGACGTTCAATTTGTTCAGTCAGCTAATTGGGCAAATAAAACTGTTTGGTTGGTTACAAGAATTATATATTAACAGTCAATCGTATGACTTGACTTGCGTTTAATTTGTACGCGTCCATGTTTTTCGTTTCAGAAACTGGGTTTAATTATAATTAGACTCTTATTTTCCCTACATAAAAGTAAGGAAAAAGCTGAGAAACAAAGTTTTTTTTTTTAATATCACCCAAAACAATTAAAAAGAAGTTTTTTTTGTTGTGTTATTCTTTCTATCAACACATCTCAAGTGGTTTACTTTATCCATTTCTCGCACTAACTATAAGACAAAAGGCTTGGATCGGTTATTAATACGTCCATAAATCAGCACCGGCGGCGATAGAGAGGCGATCGGCGCTCATTACACAATTAACCCCCCGCTACCGCGCTGGACAACGATATAGGAGCTAACAACATGTTGCAGCGCAACCCCACGCGGTGACTGAGGGTTATGTTGCACGAACATTGCAGGATAGTGGTGGAGGCAAGTTATCCGGAGATGTTACTAGAGCTTTTAGGGTTCCGTACCTCAAAAGGAAAAACGGAATCCTTATAGATCACTCAATTGGTACACATATCTGTGACATATCTGTAAACTAGACAATTAAAAACAAAAGTTTTGCAAACTATAAGTTGTGACACGACGAAATAAAAGGGCTCGTTGTGAGAGTCTGAAATATATTTTTTGAATAATTTGGAAATAAACAGTTTCAAAGTTATTTAAGAAAATATATGAAAATTTACCATATCCCCCCCCCCCCCTCTCCAAAACTACTGAGCCTGAAATGTTGAAAACAATCAAATTAGCTCTTTGCTTACAGGAAAACCTATAAGAAGTCTATGGTTTTAAAATAACCTAGTACATCTTTAAATATGGTGTGTACAAACTCACAATTCTGCCGTCCTTTAACTAAAAAGCCGTTAACCCTCAAATGGTCAATTTTTACTTTTTAATAGAAAGTGATAGAGTTTTAAATTCTCTATCTTTCTGTCTAAGAAACATTTTTATAACATAAATAGTTCCAAAGATATGGACATCTTTTAGGCCGTTAAGTAACATAATTTTTGATGATTCCATCACTTGAAAGCGTCTAACCCACACTTCTTAGCTTAATGTACTTTAAAATACCTTAACTGCCCGATGTGATGATTATTTTCTAGCCTTCTACTTAACTACAAGCACGTTATCTGATTTTTCTTGACTATAAAGACGCTAACTTCTTTATAGTTAGCATTTAAAGAACAGTTTATGTGAAAAAATTTACTTATTTGCAGTTACCAGCCCTTAACGCTGTTTTAGTTAAGCATGTAATTCTGCACATTTCCCAGAATATTTAGCTAAAAAGCAGCTAAGCCTCATTACTTAGCTAAAAGGCAGTTAGCCGACTCTCGCGCCGCTTTCACTCCGGGGTTGAGTGGGGTGCGGGTGCCCTGCCCAAGCCATCCGCCGTCCCGTCGGACTAAATCTTTCCACCCCGAGGGCACTGACACTGACTCTGTCAAAGATATGAACTACGAGATCTAACTAAGATCGAAGAAGTGACGATACAGATGAAGATATTGAAACAGAAAAACCCAAAACGACAAGAAAACAAAATCAAAAGTCATTTATTCAGACTAGGCTGAGAATCAGCACTTTTCGAACGTCAAAATTACAAAAGACAGTCCCCAAAACGCCCGCCCTTCACCACTTCCTAGTGCTTACTTACGATCCAAATAAATAAATACAATAAAATCAAAGAGCTAGCGAGTCTCTTTAATTCCGTCATCTAAGAGGGTACAACGCCCGAGGCGTGGAGCAGAGATGCGGTGGTTTTGTTCTTCAAAAAAGGTGACAAATCCTCGCTGAAGAACTATAGACCCATCTCACTGCTGAAACACTTATACAAGCTGCTCCCGAGGATCGTCACGGACCGTCTCGCGAAGAGACATGTCGAGTTCCAGCCGCCAAATCAAGCCGGTTTTCGAAAAGGCTTCAGTACCATAGACCACATCTATGTTCGGCAAATTATACAGAATACCGCGGAGTATAACCAGTCCTTGTGTACAGCATTTGTGGACTACGAGAAACGATGCGACTCCGTCAAAATATGGGCAGTTCTGGCCTTTCTGCAACGATGTCGAATTGACTGACGCTACATCGAAGAGACGAGAGAGAGAGAGAAAGACAGAGAGAGCGCGCGCGCGCGCGTGCGGTGAGATGTTTGTACTGTTGTACGACGCTGCCACAATGACTTTTCAGATCCAGGATCAGAAAACAACCTCATCCAAAAAATGGAGGCTCCATTTAGGTTGTGCAACATCTGGTCTAACTGTTTCAGCGTCTGTTCATCTTGTTCGATTTGCCGATGACATCGCCATATTGACTAAGTCTCTCCAGCCGAAATGGAGCCTCTCGGTGGGTTGGCTTCAGCTTAAATTTGGACAAGACAAAATTCATGTACAATTCGCACATCTTAACGAGTCCAACCAAAGTTTTGAAGGATTATGTTTACCTAGGGCAAGTCAACCAGCTCAGTAGACACAACTTTGAGAAAGAAGCCGACTGAAGGATCCAGTTGGGCTGGGCAGTATTTGGAAAACTTCGTCTTGTCGCCTATCCCGCAGTGTTTGAAGACTAAGGTCTTAACCAGTGCGTCCTGTCTGTCATGATATACGTTGCCGAAACGAAGACATTGACGGTCGGGCTGGTCCACAATTCAAGGCCACTTAGCGCGCTATAGAGCGAGCTATGCTCAGTCTCTTTGAAGTATAAAATCAGGAATGAAAATATCAGGAAAAGAACCGCAGTTACCGACATAGCTTGCAGAGTAAGCAAACTGAAGTGGCAGTGGGCTGGCCATGTTTGTCGAAGGACCGATGGCCGGTGGAGCAGACGAGTCCTGGAGTGGAGACCGCGTATCGGCAAGTGTCGAGTGAGCCTCCCACCAACTAGATGGATCGACGGCCTACATAAGGTGGCTAGGACAAACAGGATGCGGAAGGTAGAGGACAGGGTGTTATGGCGCAGCTTGGGAGAGACCTTTGTCTAGCAGTGGACTGCGATAGGCTGAGTATATTGATGACTGTGTTTAATTTAGATTTAGATGTTCCTAAATACTTAAAACTACAAGCTTTTACTTATGGATCCGTCCGCGTAGAGGTTGGTAAACGATATCATTTCGAATAATTAACCCACGGGAATGAACTACTGGTATAAAAAGTATTCAATGTTTTATTCCAGGTCATGGTCTACCAGTGTGCCAAATGTATCTATCTACACTTGAAAGTGCTGCTTATGTTTTATTATTTATTTAGTGTGCAATTTTACTACATATTTTATTAGGTACTTTTATTTGTTATAATATTTAAATAATTTAGGACTGAAGTTGCCTCATGTCTGATATAATGTAGCCTTTAGTTTATTACAATAACTGGGTTAGAAGTTTTCTATTAAATCAATGGTTGAATCAATGGAATAAAGAACATGGATTAAGTATATTGTCCATGCCAAATAATGAGCTCATGACCTGTTAGATCATAATTAGTTATAAGTTGATTATTATTGCGTATTAAAATTATAAGTAATTCTTTTATCTTTTAAATGTTGAATTATATTTTTGATTTTTAAAAGAACATGATGTTAGTATTTAATTAATTACTCACATATTTCCATATGAATGCTACACTATACAGAAGTTAACCACAAGCGAAATATTTTTAGCCACCTTTTAGTTAAGTAAAGTAGTTAAGAGTTTACAAAAGTTCCATATAACATTGCCAACAATTAGCTAAAAAGCATCTAAAGCCCCGTAACTGCTCATTAGGAAAGTTATTGAAATTGAAATTAAAGCGAATGTCATGACTATAAAGCAGTTATGTCACTTAACAACTTTTTAGTTAAGTATTTCTAAACAAAATATAACAAACATTATGAAGCTTAACATTTTAAATAAATTACTTGACTAAAAAGCCGCTAAGGTATGGATAACGGCCTTTTAGTACAGTAATAAGATGCAATAACTAGGTTACATGCTTAACAAAATGAGAAAAATGAATTTTAAAATTAATTAATAATAGTTATTGGACAAAAAGGGTTATCTACGATAGACAGAAAGAAATATCAATTGATGTGTCCAACAATGATTATCCTAAGTATCATAGTTTTTAAGAAACAACGATTCCCACGTTTTTTGGCATTTACTCCGAAACAACTTTTTGGGCTTAACGGCCTTCTAGTTAAAGGACGGCAGAATTGCAGTTGGAATGTATGGGAAAACATGTTTTTCAACTAAAATTTCAAATTGGTTCTAGGGGCACCCCTAAATCGACCCACTGACCGGGATCCGTGTTTGCAATGTACTTTACATGATTTTTTTTGCGAGTAACATATTCATCGTACGGAACCCTCTCCACATGAGTTCACCTCGCACTTGCTCGTTCCTGTTTGCTTGCTTGTACAAGTAAGAGAGTACGAGTTTGCTCGTAAGTATTAACTTCTGCTTTGAAAACTATCAAACTAACCAAGTAGGTAGGTAGGTATTGATAGCTAAGTTCAAAATAATAATATGATGTAATATACCAAAGCACGATGGAATGGTGATGAAAGTCAGTTACAAAGTTAGTTAAGTTAGTTTCTATTATAAGTAACAGCAGGGTAATTACACACACTATCAGTAGTAATGCGTTTCATTTTGACAGTTCAACAAGATTCATTGCGTTATTTACGTTGTTGAGCAGACACATTTTTCGAACATATTTATGAAGCAATGGATTAGCAATTTCCTTCAAAATGATACAGATTCAGATAGATGGTGTGTTACGCAATTAGGGTGCAGATTAGATCAACTTTCAACTTACTGTCACGGTCGAATAGTTCAATACTGTTCTCGCTATCACGACAGTTTCCCCGCTATCACGTGCGGTGTCACGGACGCGCCAATTGGTTATTAATATCGCCGTAAATCACTGCAGCGTCGTCGGCTGCCGGCTATCTGCGGCTATCGACGGCTAGCGGTGGCTAACGGTGGCTAAGCCCCCTACCCAATTAGATGGAAGCACGCCACAATAGACACGTGCAACATAAATTGTTTAGTTTCCGACACGTGTCGTTTTCAAAGACGCAAATTTTGTAGTTTGTACCTACATCTTTAGGGCTTGTGTAGACTGAGTCAGAATCCTCATAATATATCCTACTTCTGAATATATTTTTCGCAGCTTCGGACGGAGTAGCGTCCACGTGTTCGATGTTGGTGTCCGCCATGTCGTATTTTTATCAATCAGTGCGCACAACCGGCACAGGCGCTGTCTCGAGAGCAAGAGAGGCTCCAAAATAAAACGAACGCACTCCTGATGGAGAACACTGACAAGTCCGAAGTGTTGCCGCTCGAACAAGTTAAATAACCACTAAAATAGGTGACGTCTTAAATTCTTGTGCATCTTCATCTCTAACATATTATTATGTCCTTTATTTCAATAAGTACATATAAAATAATAATATTTATAAATATTAGAATATAAAAACATTTAAAAATATAAAAAAAATAGTAGCCCAACAGTATCGGGAACAGGGTCCAATTTACCGGCGGTCAGGGGCTCCAGAGAGAGAAACCTCTTGACAATGCGAGCCGTGTCCAGAAGTATAGCTTTCTGAATCAAGCCCTTGATTCAGCTGCCCAACGAGAGCCTCCTCAGGTGTTGGTCGAGGTTCTTGGCTATTAACCCATTGGCTGTCACGACTATCGGTACAATGATTGCCGAGTCCACAATCATTGCGCACCGTTCTAATCAATCCATCACAACTACAGGCTTATTGGCAACAATAGTCCTGTCAGTGATGATGGATCGATCCTAGAACAATATGATAAGTATCACCGTTTTCGAGAACTGGGTCGGGCACTTACCTGTAGCGTGGAACCTACGATTCCACAGGGCTGTATTTCAGAGCAAGTTGATGATGGATATATATATTTTTTTTTTAAATATAATTATTATGAATTTGTATATCTCGGGACCATGGGGTCCCGGTCCTTTGGAAGGCGTACGAGGAGCCGAAGCCAAATCGCAGAGGCCCCTTAGGAAATTTTAATAAAATGCGACACCAACCGACGATTATCCCTGTATGCACGTGCACCCAAGGATAACCCCCGGTTGGTGTAGCACTATTGCAGGATATGGAAAAATTAAAAATTGGACTATGGGTTTGGGTGGCTAAAGTGGACTGGATACCATGAACTATGGAAGAACTATGACCCCTGCCTGATCAATGTTTTATATATACACGGATAAAATGGCAGGGGGTGACTTGTACACTCAATAATGGACCCTCGGAAACTGTCGCTAGCACATAGTGCACATTTTATTTTCTCTTCTTAAAGTTAATGTTAAGTATGTTTGATCTTTGACTTGTTATTTGTTTTTGAATTATGTTAATTATGTAAGTAATATGTTTTGTTTTATGTTTAGTTTTACCTGTTAATTACTGTCATTGGCGCAAGCCGTTGTAAATAATTATAAATAAATAAATAGTGTCGTAGCGACAAGGGGGCAACATCTCCTGAGGTGCTTATGAGTATTGGAGAGGTATTCCACGGCTATCAAGATAATCCCGGAAGTACTGTCAAGATCCCTACCAGCATCTTACCGGAATGCTTCCTTCCTCTGTTTGCTCTTGTGAGTCTCCACTCAAGTCGGCCAATAAAGGCAAGAATGAGGTGGGAGCTCTGTTCCTCGTCATTTTTCACTCCAGCCGGCCAATACCTAAAGGCAAGCCAGAGGTGAGGAACAAGACTTCTCCCGGGAGATAGGGTCCGTGGCGTCGCTACTGCCCAACAGCTCGCCACATGCTGGCCTGCGGCTTTCTGTATCTCTCTTGGTCTGGCTCCTCACCTTAGACCTATTCCGGCAAAGTAAACTCTTCCGGCATAATTATGTCTAGAGTTCGGAGCGCGCAAGCCCCACCCCGACGTCAACGTTGCGATACGGCGGTGGGGTATATAATTTATTATTATCCTAATCCTAACTAATATCATAAATGCGAAGGTAAGTTTGTTTGTTTGTTTGTTACCTTTTCACGCCTAAACCACTGAACCGATCATCCTGAAATTTTACATAGACTTTGTCAGGTGTACAGAACCGGATATAGGGCACCTCCCATCCCGAAAAAAAACGCTGCTCCCGAGGAAAACAACAATAACGTTATTATGATAATAGATGGCGCCACGTGTCTATTGAACTTTATCACATTAATTAATTCTGAGGCGGTACGAAGTTCGCGGTCAGCTAGTATTATAATAAATGTGAATGTTTGGACATTTGTATGTTTTGATGTTTGTTATTCGATTTTTTTTGGATGATATTTGGCACATAGATGGTTTTATAATCAGGATTAACACATAGGATACTTTTTGTTCTGATATTCCTACGGGATCGAGAACTATGCGGGTGAAACCGCGGGGCGCTGCTAGTTGTTAAATATTTTTTTTAATATGTATAGGTAGGTACATACTAAAAGGTTATGTAAACCTACAAAAATGTAGCGAAATGGTGCCGTGTATAAAATTTTACACTTGTCGGTTTTAAAAACGCTCATATTGATATTCTTCGACATTGTAAGAATATCAATGTGTAAACGACAATGTCAACAATCGTTGGACCACCGGCTGTTTCTATGTCGATTAAAACATGAGTCTGTTTTAAGTCATACACGTGTCGTCCTCAAGGACGCATTAGTATTTATGAAAATAAACGAGTCTCTAGAATTATTTTCAACAGTGAGTAGACGTACACGAGTTATTTTGAAGGACATAATTAAGTTAGTATTTAGTATTATAGTTATTACTTAGTTAGTATTTATAAGAACAAATGAGAAAGCCCCTAAAGCTAAATCCACGTATAGAGACGTACACGTGTTACTTTGAAGGACGTTAGTATTAGCTCTTAATGCTAAGAACATCACAAGACGTAACTTGTAAAATCGTGTGGGTTGCACGTTTCGTTCTGAAGGACGATTGTATTTATAGGAACGTTCGAGAGTGTGTAGCCTGACACGTGTCGTTCTGCTTCGCATTTGCATAGTGCACTCCCGTGTCTCTTCGACGATGTAGTTAGTTAGCGTGACATGTCCCGCGTCTTGTGCCAGTCTTAAGTCTTATATCAACTACGTGGAGGAGTGGCCCTAATGCTGGCATGACATCTCCGAACATTTTATCGCTAACGAGATTATTTCTATTATTCTGCAGATTAAATTACCCGTTTACACGTGTTTGTCTGGGATAAGTTACAGTTAACATTTGAAATAACACTGTCAAAATAACTACACCTATGTACTTCTCTAGATATCCCATACTTATCCCTTTCTATTGTAGCTTTCAAACTAACCTGCACCAATAAACGAATATATTTAATTCAGCTCGGAGGGGCCCGTGGCTAAATAATAACAGCCGCACAGTACGATCGATCAGGTTAAGCTACGCTTGCCGCGGTTGGTCGGTGGATGGGTGACCATCTTTACATACCGAGACCCCTCCGTGCGTCGGAATGCACGTTAAGCCATTGGTCCCGGCTGTCATTCGTGGACCTTTGACAGTCGTTACGGGTAGTCAGAAGCCCGAAAGTCTGACAACCAGTCTTACCAAGGGGTATCGTATTATCCAGTAACTCGGTTGTGGAGTCGCTCCATGTAAAATACTGGTATTCAGCTGCATCCGGTTAGACTGGAAGCCGACCCCAACATAGTTGGTAAAAGGCTAGGCACATGATGATGATTTAATTTAGCTTTTCGCCGAACTTTATAATTTCTGTAGAACAGAGTACAGTTCCCAGGTAGTTATCAAAACTGTATCTGGTTCTAGTTTAATTTCCGAATGTACCTGTGGAGTAGCGTGGAATAAGTCAGCTTGTTGGTTTTCAGTCCGAACTGTCCGGCTCAAAGTGGAAACCTATTAAAACTTGTTAGTCACAACAGGGTCACGGAAACATACTGATGTTATAAATGATGTTCTCGTTATATCATGTTTTTCTTAGATAAAAATATAAACGGATGACTAATTAATACATTTTAATTATATGACGTGATGAAAATATAAGTATTGTCAAATTTTTCTTCTTTTTTCTTCTATTGGTTGAGTTAGTTAATTCCTGCCTCAGTTAATTATGTCAGGAGAAGCCGGCCTTAATTATAATAGAAACTATTTCATAGCAATCAATGTGTTGCCGTTTTCTAAACAGGAGTTTCCAGCGAAAAGACTTGCTGAAAATGGTCACCCATCCTCACAGTGATCGCGCCCGTTAGTGCTTAACCTAGCAGATCTATTAAACTATAGCCACTAAAACCCTACAATTTCGTACCCTGGCAGTTAAATCCATTTATATAGGAGAGTGGGCGTTGAATGCTGCACTCCAGTTAGTTTGAAGCACAAATAGCCAGCGTCCGTCAAAGTTAGGTTCCACTCGTCGCGGTTTTATTTTTAGCTTGCGATAACTTGTGTGTTGACTGTTCACTAACTTATTGTCCGTCTAGCTTCCACGAGCCCCTACCTACATATGTATATCATCTTTTGTATGTGGTTGACAGGAGTCTTAGTAAATGATTATGATTTAGTTGCCATCGTGACTAGACCAGAGTAAGGTTCAGCGGCGTTTGGTCCAAAAATTCCAATGACCAACCTCTAATAAATAAATAAATATTTCTCGCAACCGTGCGTGTACTACCAGACGTGTGAACGTAAACGAGGCCAAAGTACTGTGTAAGGACCGCAGCAGGGGGCGGTCTGTAATGTGCTGCCTCACCAGGGCCAGCCCCTCACCAGGGCCAGCCCCTCACCAGGGCCAGCCCCATGGGCAGAAGGCGTGAGTTTATGTTTGTGTATGTTTTATTTTATTAGATTTTTGCACACCTATTAAGGTAGGATATGGTTTAAAGAATTGCTGTAATTATGTATCACCTCATGTACCTACCCATATTCAAGCAAATAAATTACTTGATTTGATTCTAATAAACCAGAATACGCCATTACACTCACAAACTTTGTCAACAGACCCATACTGTTCCCAGACTTGACAGGTTTACGTCAATAAATGACTTTCATCGTCCATTTTCTGTTGCTTACTTTGCGAAGGCCCTTGTTTACGAGTGGGGCGATGCATGTGATTCTAAAGATTAGTCTGCGATAACCGACCAGCGTGTGGACCAGCGTGTGCACCGGCGTGTGGACCACCGTGTGCACCGGACGTGTTTGCTGAGTTAAAGCAATTTACCCATGTGTAGACACAGCATAAACCAAAACAGAGAGTCATGACGTTATGATCAAACTGATTAGTAAAGTATTAGTTTTAACAATTATGTGTAACGAATTGTTAAACATGTTTCTATTTAAAGGACAAACAGCTGTGTTTGGACAATATATTTATATCGACGATACAGTCAGCGGGACTTTAAAATAATAATCAAACCTAGATCTTCACGCTCCCGCACAGTTGCAACCACAAATCTAAAGTGTTAATGAATTAGATTATCAACAATTATTTACAGTTTAGATTCCAAAGTTCATCGCACACAATCGGATGCGATCACGTGTGTATGTAATTTGTTGGCAATCGGGCACGGCACGGTAAAACTTAATGACGTGGAACTATTGATGCGCCCGATAGCCCCAGGTGAGCGGCCACTAAACCACGCGGCTAACTGGCTTACTGAGCGTGCTATATTACGGTAGTCTCACTGAATGGTTTCGTGATTGCAACCGCGGAGGGCGAGTGTGCTGTGTTCGATTCAAGAAGTGATTAAAAGCTGTTGGAGTTTTTTCTGCGATCCGATGTTTGGTTATCTTAATAGTCAAGTAAACGAGATAAACATAAGTAATCGGTCTATAGGTAATGTTCTCACTGCTGGGATACAGACCTCTCCACGGGCGGGCTCAAGGAGGGTTAGTGGGTGGAGGTAATTGTGGTCAAAAAATATTTTGACCTATTCTTAATACGACAAACTATAATACGCAAACAGTACAAAAACGTGACGGCCGCGACATGTGACCACGTCACGGTAATTATAATAGAATGCTACCAGTGTATCGCAAGACAAAAGAAACATAACAACAGTGGTTTTCTATTCAAGAGGAAATCCTAGGGAAATTAAAAGAGGTCCGAATCGTACCCGGGGGACGAGCGAGGACCCGATGTAGCGATAAATTGGCGAGCCCCGCCTCTAGTCGCGCGCTTTTTATGGACCCACCCGAATGTCCCGTTTGTTACCTGTGGAGTGACGTCATTGACTGTTACATGTGACTCGCGATGTTACAAGTAGTCATGTGATGATGATTGCAATGTCAGGCTTCCGTGCTTAAAGATTAGGATAGCTAATCCTAATAAGAATCTATTTCATATCGTCTTTAAATAGGTACAACATATAAACAACCGCAGTTTCATTCAAATGCATTTTTTTATGCTATAACTGTAGTTAAAGAGAATATAAATTCTGAACGATTGAAGCAGCCACAGTCGAACTGCTTTTAAATTGTAACACTTGTAGGTTGTGACTATAGGGGGACCGCTTAACTGAGACATTGCCTGAGGTAGCTGCGCAGTGCGGGGTGATAGTTGTCACAAGTTGACGAATCACTGAGTTCTCGCATCCCGTCACCACACCCCTCCCGCACCGCGCTGCTACCTTAGACAACGTCTCAGTTAAGCGGTCGGCCTATAATAGGATTACTTTAAATCCTGAAAGAGAACCCAGATCTTCAAAGTCCATCATGTTTGTTACTCCCAAAGCACATCAGTATAAAAACACAATACAAAGTGCATCATCTCGCGTCTGATTGTAAGTGTGGCGCGTATTACGTGCAGCGCCGTGACACTTAGCACAAACAACTAACACTTTGTTATTAGGTTTTGTAAACTTTATCTTGTGCACTTAGCTTAAAAATACTTCATTAGTGAGCAATCGGGCTAGCGTGCAGAGCAGCAAGCGAGAGGTGCGCGGGTGGCACTTCCCGCTGCCGCTAATGGAATTTAATTAAGTATTTTCTATGTACTTAATGCTTGATCGAATATTCAATGCGATATCATTTTGAAGTTATTGGAAAATATAAATAAGTTATGTCTGTGAGCAGGTAACGTCATGGTCAGACTAACAGGAATCACTAAATGTATGTATATGCGAGTCCTTATGGGAGCATCCGTCATATTTGGCGAACTTCAGGACCTGCACACCTGCACATACCTGCGTTTGGCGGGCACTCGGGCAGCAGCGAGCAGCGGTTAATTAGCAGCACGCCGACGGGTTAATGCATTCGCTAAACACTCCGACAGATTTGAAATATTCGCGCTTTACCCTCCAATGCCACCCCCTGTCCCCCCCTACTGTCGTCGTCGCTATTCTATTGCGAGTTTAGTTCGCTCCAAACTTGGCCGCTTTTAAGCCGGGACTCGCTTGGCTTTAGGAAATTTACTAGTTTGAGCTATATTAGACCGGTATACAAGGATAAGTGCCTCCGCTAAACTGCTGAAGTTGTTAACAGGATTTCAAAGGTTTGCAATTTGGTATGCGGTTTCATTAAGCAGCTAAATACGATTTCCCGGCATACTCATACACACGGGAGTATTTAGCATAGGTACTGAGTTTGTTGTTCAAGAGAGTGATCGACATTCTTGTGTGCGTTGATATTTCGAAATGCGACCGTTATTTACTGGAAGGTAAAGCGAAATAATACGATGAGTAAACACGACGAACGTGCAGCGAAAAAAGAAATAAATGAACGTTTCCTTCGTTGTCGCGATGTGAGATTTATCGCCGGCAGGTGACCGGACCGTGCCGTGTAGCTGATGCCTCGGCGTTCCGGTGTCGTCACGACGCGAGCAATAAAACATAACCCATAACGAACTTTAACGAACTGTCGATTGTTTTGAGACGGCGGGGCTGCCATTAAACCGACTCGCCAGAACTTCCCTGTCCCCAGTTTTAATTGAAAACGTCGTAAAATCTATCACAGACAGACGGCAAAGTTGTGCCGGCCGGCCGGACTCCATATAGTTCTAATTACAAAATTCAAATCGCGCTTAAACCAACCGAGTTGATTACGGCGAATGTCGGCGTGTAATTTGGGCATTCCTCGGCACCCCCCGCACCGCACCGCACCACGTCGCGTCGTCGTCGCACGTCGCTTGGCGCGCGGCCAGCTGCGTCCGAGTGCATTAGCCCGTGCACCTCGCCCGCAATTGTAACCCGCCAAGATAATACCAATTCGCAGTTCTTTTGCTACATAACCTCGTTCTCGGATATTGTTATTAGCCTAACTTAGCTTCTACTTGTAAGTAGAAACGATTATTATTCAAATAAAACTAAAACTTCTAAGTAGGTTCCATCTGGTTCCGTCACAGTTTTCTCGTTTCGTTCGATATTAAGTAATGCAATTTCGCTGTAGAGTGTAACATAGAAAAGAAAATGTGTAAATCTTATTTTTGTAGCGGTTAAAATAAAGTGGTTTCCTCTTATTCCTGTCTCTGTGCATTCGTATCTCCGAATTAGTGCTTTAGAGAATCCTCTGTGAGATAAAGCGTTTAAAACTTCTCTTAGGAACGCAGTAAATCTCACATGTTGCGCTGTTAATAATATGTACAGAGTGCACCGAGCGGCATCTTCGTCGCCAGTCGTAAGTTTTATCTGTCCGACACGATCCGGCGCTGTGCGGTGCAGAACGATTCCGTGCGGTGCGGATGTAGCGACCCGTTTAAGCTAGTAGAATTGCTTCACTAATTACCGACTCATTTTTAAATCCTCCTTTTTTGCACCACATTTGTTTACGAAGTGCATTATTTTTTTTCTATTTGAAATGCTTTCAAACTAAGTAAAAGCCTCTGTATGATAAGTTCACGTGTAGCCACCAGACGCCCTATGCTATTGTAGTGTGTGAGCGGAACTGGCTCATTAGCAGTATTCCACCGCCGCCGTGCGACCTGCAGCGACCTGCAGCGATGTAAAGCGCCTCACTTAGCGCTTGAATAGATCATTACTTAACAGCATCATTTCATTTCACCTACTTACTTTCATTGCCACCTCAGGAAGCTGCTTTTCTTTAGAAAGTTCATTAAATAAGAGGTAATAGAGAAACTTCACAGTTTATTGCATTCATTAGGTCAATATCATGTTGTGCAACAACCCTCCACGGTTACAGGATAATTATTATATTTAATGAGGATACTCACATAATGAGTAAAAGTATGAGTAGGTAAGAGTAGCAATAAGTAGGAGTAGGTAGGGTGTGCTTTGAATGTTACTAGATTAAACTGGTTATTAGCAGGCAACCAGATATTTTTCTGTGCTAATAAATCATTGTATGCGATGTCGTATGACAGCTGAGCCATGCTTTTTTAATCAACGTAGGCAGTGCTGCGTAGCTCTATGTGTGAAAAATGATAAGACGCAGCCAGCATAGTAACGTTAATCCTTATGGATCAAACGAACGGCGCAGATGTAGATTCAATAAATATATCGACGATGAAATGACAAGAACTCCTAACTGACATTTTTTTCAATTTTACTTTTTTTACGTAGACTTCACAAACGATTATTTAAAGTATCTACGTAAAAAAAGTTAAATTGAAAAAAATTTCAGTTAGGAGTTCTTGTCATTTCATCGTCGATATATGTTTTTGATAAAAATATGTTCGACAGGAAAGTAGCCCAGTAGGCTACCCGTTTCAGAATGTAATAACATTTTAGGTTTCACAAAATAACAGATTTATTTTTAAAACAAAGTTTGTTTTTCACAAACATACTTAGCTTTAGCTGATCGTTACATACCTAAATGTTACCTATTAAATACATTTTTAATTTATTGTCTATTTATATCTATAATTTAAGATGACATATAAACTATAATAATATGTACATTTATATAAAAAAATAAGTAAAATAATCATAGGGCATCAAAGAATTCGTTCGCATCGCTGTCAACAGGAACAGTGCCCAAAAGGCTGGCAGCATGGCCACGTTGTATGGCAATGCTAATTCTTTGGCCAAGAAATAGGCCAGCCCTCTGGTCACGTGAAGAGTCGACTAACCGCTTGGCGATATCTCGAAAAACCAAGTGGGCACTCGGACCCCATGGCCCTAGTGTTTCAACCCCAAACGGCTCGAACATATAACTCCCAATTAGGTTGCAATATTTTCGCCGTTTGAGGTTTTCTGCACCTGCAGCAGCCGCCCCAGCACAGCCCACCGTGCTAGGAAGATGGGATGGCGCAAGGGTGTCGACACAATATTTTTAATAAAATATTCGTTGGATTTTTATTTATTTCATATTTTTTGTTAATTTTGCCGGTGAAATATTGAAAGCTCGAATTCATATATTAAACCTTGTTTGTACTGTTTGTAATATTTTTCCTTTTCTGCCTTTCCCATAAAAGTTATATATTGGTTGATTGATGAAATTGCATCAATACCTCCATCTGAATACTATCTGTCGACATTACGCATGAAAAAGCTCGGAAGTTTCTGAAAGCAAAAGTTAATATAAAGTTAAAAAATGGCCGGTACTTTTTTAACTTATAAAAAATACCTACCTATAGTACTTATTACAGATAGGTATTTTTATAAGCTACTTAGTTTTTTTTATAAACAACTTAGTTTACAAACATTTTTGGGTGTATCCGTGCAAACTAATCGGCATTATTACTATACATAGTAATTATATTGAAACACTTGAATTTTAACTTATCAGAAACCACGTTCAAACATTTACCAAGAAACACAAAACCAGTAGTGTACTCGAAAGTCCTCCAAAAACTACACTATCTAAAAATCTTTACAAAACGGTGTTGGAACAGAATTATAAGCAGGAGTGCGAGTACAGGGCGAGCAATCTATGGCGCACAATAAAGTTAATCTCCTGGCCTACACATCAAGTGGTGCCTGAGCTAGCACAAACACTCGGAACAGGCAGGCAGGCAGGCACAACTCACGCTTATTATTTTGAGAAAGGAAAGTTTTATGTACAAGTAATTTGAACCTTCATAATATTTCGTGTGTAAATACTTCATACTAGTGTACCTATTGTTATTACTTAGATATTTATTTGTAACAAACACATGGAGATTATTTAAAGGCAAGCCATGTTTAAGTAGTAAATATATGTACCAGAAATATAATATTACTTGCCGTTTGGGATTAACTACAAAGTTCGAAAATTCTCATAAACCATATTAAGTTCCACGGTACGAGTATCAAAGAAAAATATATATCTTGTAATGCTAAATGCAGCCAGAAGCTCTAGTCACATTTATATTATATTACAAGGTGCCACCACTGTCCCCCCAGTACCAACTGCAATAAAATCACCTTGTTGGTGACTCAATTACCATCCTAAGTACCTAGTAAAAGAGTTAGCTGAAAAATTAACTAGATTATAAACATACTTTAATTAGTTTTCTATTATTCTGCATAACACGTCTGTCCATTGGTATATTAATAACAAGTCTAACTTTCAGCAATTGATTAGCTAACGTGACAAACAATGCGCGCCGCAATGGATTCAATCCTCTCCATGGAGTCCACCGCATATCGAGTGAATAAGCAATTAACACGCGCACTGGCACTTATTCAATACACTTTTTAATATAAGCCCGTTGGTAACAAAACTCGCTGTTTGCGCCCATCACTAAATTGGTTCGGAGCGGTCAGAGCATAGAGGAGCGCAGTGAACGGAGTGAGCGGAGCGACCGGAGGACGCTCCACTCTAATACGCAGTTAGTATCGCAATAGTGCAAGTATGTGCCACTCGGCTGCAGCGAGGGCACCCACTCGCCACTCGAGGGTTGCCCCGCTGTCGAGGAGCCACGTTTATAAGCTTCTCACATGTACAAACGGAATTAAATTTACCTAAGCACACAAAGCCATTAGAGTGTTAACTGGAGCAGTAAGTTTTTTGATAAAAGTTAACTAAGGTTGTGTTGAAGAAATATTTAATTTAACTTCCTTAAATTAAAAGTCACTTATTCAAATTAGGCTGAGATCAGCACTTTTCGAACGTCAAAATTACCGAAGACAGCCCCAAAACGGCCGGCCTTCTTTCAAACGGCCACTTCCTAGTGCTTTCGCTGGGAAAAAGTGGCGCAACAAACTCCCCAACAGCAAAGTTGTCTGTGCAGTGAGGAAAACTTGATTATATAAAATAGTAGGTATGTAAAGTATTAACATTACGAGACACAGAACATTCAATTAAATTGAGTGCCATAATATGACAACTAGGTGCCAGTTGCTCAGGCAAGAATAATATGGTCAATTTTCGAGTTTGCTAGCTAACTACATATTGCAATACAACTCATAAAAAAAAAACCTTGAAATGAGTACACTGTCAATAATAAATTAAAATATAATTAAACTGAATTGACTTATATATTCAAATAAAATAAACAATTATATGAACTCAGGTTATATGAGTTCATATAATTGTTTATTCAGTCAGTAGGTAAGCTAATTCTAGAGAAAGAACATAAACATTGTCTTGAGTTAACCACACCGACCAACTATTCTTATCGTATATGTAGTCGTTGATAGAATAGCATACCTTTGAACAGAGGTTGGATTTTACTTGAGCTTTAAATCCATTAAACGGCAAATCTAGCAAAGAAGAGGGTAGCTTGATATAAAAGGTTATACCAACAAATGAGTTATGAACCTTATGAAGCCGGTGAAATAGCATGTAGTTTTTCCTTATTTGTAGTGTTCACATTGTGAATACCACTGTTTTTGTTGTACAAGTGTATATTTTCTCTAATATAATAAATTGTTGACGAAGATTAATATTGTGAGTGATGCAACAGTGAGAATAACAATATCTTTAAAAAAATGTAAGTATCAGAGAAACCCAGGCACCTACTTAGCTGGTATATTGCTCGAACAGCTCGTTTTTGAAGGACAAATATAATTTGAATATCAGCGGCTTTGCCACACAGCAGAATACCATAGGATATATAATAATATAGAATACCATAACGCTGTGAAAATAACTGTGTCAACGTCCGCGTCAGTACATTGTTTTACTTTCCTGACGGCACGGCGCGGCGTAGGTAGCCGCATAGCACAAATCAGTAGAAGACGCTACTATACAGCGACTATTGTATCGACGGGGCAGCCCTCACTCTGGAGTACTCCAGGAGCTCTCCGCGCAAATTAAAACCGAGTCTGATATTTATTTTTAAACGCCCCGCACCGCACCGCCGCATCAGGCGGCGACCCGCACCTCGCCCCCGCATCGCACCGCCGCATCAGGCGCCACTATTTGTACACTTTCCACTTTTCTCTTATATTGTTTAATTAGAACGAACAAAAGGCCTATTTACATCTCAGTGGAAGAGCGGGATTTCTTCATTTGTTTGATGACTTCAAGTCCGCAGCTTTTAATCGGTGCAGTTGCAACACTATAATTGCGACTGTCTTTCTTCTTTTTTTGTTACATTTCCAGTGCTGGTGCAGTTCGTATCAAGTTTAATAACTTGTTACGATTCAGTAGTGATAGTGACGTCTTTTGTCTATGAAAATGCATCTTTTTCAATGAAAGTTCTCCAAAAACTTATGAATAGTCAAAGATAATGCTACCTCTTTAAAGTGCTATGTTACGAAGACACCTCTCTCTCGAACTCCGTGTAGTCAGCGAATAGCGCACTCCACAGGATTTGCGCTACCTCCCTATACGCGAGTGACTGGTGAGTGTAAGTAGTGTCGCTAATTTAGTGTACGTTACCCTAGCAGGAAAGTAGCTCCTAGAGTGATATGAGTGGAACGTATAATTAGTGCGTAATCTGCTGTAAATGTGCGCCAAATAAAAAATTTGTGCGCTTTGTCGTTTTGGAAAAAAACGGAAAAAACGATTCCTGCTAGGGTAACGTTTTTCCAGCAGGAAAATTCTAAACGAATGATCGGAGAGAGAAATATTGTGCATGGGCAGAGAGCTTATATTTGTGCAAAAATGTGCGCTGAAAATATAATTTGTGCGTCTTCAGGTTTTCGAGATATTGAGTTTCCTGCTGGAGTGACGTTTTGCAGAATCGTGTATCTCTAAAACTATTGTATGTGCGCCTGTAGAATAAACATACACGAGTAGCCCTTAATTTGTGCGTATTTGTGACAGAATTAGATTCAAGAAAATATTTATAATTTTCAAGTAATCTCGCTTTTTTGAAAACGCGAAAACATGTCACAGCGCCTAAACGAGAAAACGTATAAGATCGCTGAAAACTGTGTTCGGTCCTTCTTGATGCTAATAATAACCATAACAAGTTTCAAAAGTGTATGTGCATGCTTTATTGAATAATATTGCCTAAAGTCAAAACGACGGGGTCGTAACTTTGACGGCAAAATACAAGAAATCGGCTCAACCCAAGATGTGTAGTTTAAACCAAAAATTAGTGCGTCTAGTCAAGAATATATAGTTAAAATATTCAGCTTGGAATGTTTCGCATTCAGTAGATATAAGCAAAAAACATAACACGTAAACAACGGCTGGTTATCCGACCAAATTCGAATGACCACAAAAAAGCGACGGATTCATACATATCGATGGTCTTCTTTATTGGTCGTATTAAACCTAAGCTGTTGTCCGTACAGTTGCGTTCAAACATTTGTTTGCAATTATATGACCTAGTTTTGAGGGAGATTCAGCTTTGCAGATTTCGGCGAGTCACGTGTCGATCGTATAGCATATTTACTTTACTAGTAATATAATATTATTAAGTTTAAAAAGCAAGAAATAAAAGTTAATTTAAAAAAACCCCGACTCAAACAAAAACCTCTAAAAACTAAAAAATAATATATTATTGGCCCTTTAAGTTTAATATAAGTTGCAGGAAATATTTTGATCCAAGCGTCCTCACGTCGGGGTCACCTCATCTGTTTGGCGTTTTCATTAGCCGTCGCTAATGAAAACGCCAAACAGATGAGGTTTAAACCCAGCAATAATGAATGCATGCTATTGTAGAAAACATAGCTGCTGTTAACTTCCAATTTTCATTAGCCGTCCCCCGACGTGAGGAAGCTTGGATCAAAATATTTCCTGCAACTTATATTAAACTTAAAGGGCCAATATATATTATTTTTTAATGTTAGATTTGAGCTGACGCTCCATCACAATAATATGTTATCTGCTGTACCTATGTATTTTAATGAAAGCTGGAATGAAGAAGATAGCTTATTCCTTGGAATAGCACATAGGCTACTTTTTATAATGTACAGACGCCAGCACATCAACCTACACCTAACTGTCAAATTTTCCCAATCAACATCGAACCTTATACTTTAGCGATAAAGTTGAAAATCTATTACAGAAATCTGACAGATTGTAGTAGGTTGATGTGCTGGCGTCTGTACTTACTTAATCATGTGCGGAGAGGAGAGGGGTCCGTGGCTAAATAATAACAGCCGCACAGGTCGATCGATCAGGTTAAGGGACGCTTGCCGCGGTTGGTCTGTGGATGGGTGACCATCTTTACATACTGAGACCCCTCCGTGCCTCGGAAAGCACGTTAAGCCGTTGGTCCCGGCTGTCATTCGTGGATCTTTGACAGTAGTTACGAGTAGTCAGAGGCCCGAAAGTCTGACAACCAGTCTTACCAAGGGGTATCGTATTACCCAGTAACTGGGTTGTGGAGGTCAGATAGGCAGTCGCTCCATGTAAAATACTGGTATTCGGCTGCATCTGGTTAGACTGGAAGCCGACCCCAACATAGTTGGGAAAAGGCTAGGCAGATGATGACTTAATCATGTGCAAAGTCACGCAAGCTAGTAGAATATAATCTAATAACAAGTTTATTTTTTTACTTCTTTTCTACTTCAGTGTACTCAGGCACAACACGTGTCAACCGGTTCGTGGGTAAAGTTAAGAATGTCATCGATATGTATGAATCTGTCGCTTTTTTGTGGTCATTCGAATTTGGTCGGATAACCAGCCGTTGTTTACATGTTATGTTTTTTGCTTATATCTACTGAATGCGAAACATTCCAAGCTGAACATTTTAACTATATATTCTTGACTAGACGCACTAATTTTTGGTTTAAACTACACACCTTGGGTTGAGCCGATTTCTTGTATTTTGCCGTCAAAGTTACGACCCCGTCGTTTTGACTTTAGGCAATATTAATTCAATAAAGCAAGCACGTACACTTTTGAAACTTGTTATGGTTATTATTAGCATCAAGAAGGACCGAACACAGTTTTCAGCGATCTTATACGTTTTCTCGTTTAGGCGCTGTGACATGTTTTCGCGTTTTCAAAAAAGCGCGATTACTTGAAAATTATAAATATTTTCTTGAATCTAATTCTGTCACAAATACGCACAAATTAAGGGCTACTCGTGTATGTTTATTCTACAGGCGCACATACAATAGTTTTAGAGATACACGATTCTGCAAAACGTCACTCCAGCAGGAAACTCAATATCTCGGAAACCTGAAGACGCACAAATTATATTTTCAGCGCACATTTTTGCACAAATATAAGCTCTCTGCCCATGCACAATATTTCTCTCTCCGATCATTCGTTTAGAATTTTCCTGCTGGAAAAACGTTACCCTAGCAGGAATCGTTTTTTCCGTTTTTTTCCAAAACGACAAAGCGCACAAATTTTTTATTTGGCGCACATTTACAGCAGATTACGCACTAATTATACGTTCCACTCATATCACTCTAGGAGCTACTTTCCTGCTAGGGTAACGTACACGCTAATTTAGCCTCAGAGAGTAGGAGGACCCTCAGGACGCACTCCTCTGCTAACGAGTCCCGGCCACCTCGCGTGGTGCACTGCACACGACACTGTACCACGACTGCAGTGGTGCAACTTACAAAACGAAGTCCACTTTTCATTTGTTGTAAAAATATTGTTGCAAGACATGTTCGAGATACACGATCAAATCTGGATTCTTAAAATCATCCAAACCTTAACATTGTTTTAACGCGGAACCTTAAAATGAACTTGGCATTTAGGTCCACTTGCAATATAAATCACTTAATACGTTTAGCGCTAAACGTATTGTAAGCATAGCTCTGTTTCTGTTAATCGTTTGAAGATCACAGAGACAGAATGATATTTCAAACATAATTAATACTAAACTCATTGAGTGATTTGTGGTGCAAGTGGGTCTTAAAGTATCTAATTTAACTAATTACAATCTGTACACAATGACTGGATGTCACAAGTCACAACTAGTATTGAAAGTCATGCAGAGCCGTTTCCAAATACTCACACTGGCATACTGTACGAGGTGCGACAGTGACTGCTATTACATCAGCTAACTACTCTTATCTAGCCGCGACGTGATAAAGTGACAGCGACTGGATGACACTCGGATACAGATGTTGAAGAATACCTACACAATCTGTAGATCAGACAATTACTGTGACACATAAAATATCGTGACATTTTGTAACTCGGTGCTCAAGTATAATGTATAGGCCGGGTGCCTAAATATAAACTAGGTTCTCTGAAAAAATATTAAAAACAATATTTTGTAACCAAACAAAGTACCCGACTTGAAGGTTGAAATGTATTTAGATAAAAGGGAACTTCGGACCAAGAGAGAGCTCTCAATGTTAAAGCTATCGAACTATTTGAAGTTATTAAAATAACAACCTTGAAGTGTAATTTGTCATTGGTGTCAGTGAAACACGGCCGGGCGTCACCGATCAATCACGACTACGTCTTGTAATAAATTAGGCACACGGTTACATAAACCCTTCAAAGGTCGTTAAATAAAGTTTTTACAGCGTAATAAAATTAATGACAAGATAGTTGCAATGTTCGACAGATGTCAGTTTAATAGACGTTTCAAGGGAAACTCGTTAATATTATTTAAGGGGAATTTTGAAGGAACGCTAAGATATTACCTGAGCGAACAAAGCCGCAAGTACTTTGACTAATCTTAATTGGTAGGCCTTCGTGAAATATTTCGGGACGAGAGTTATGATAACGGTGACTCAGGAGTTTGGTATGATAACAAAACTAGTACAGGTGGGATACACCTATGGGATAGGTTTAGATAAGTTGTTTGCGGGTTCGTTTGGCACAAATAAGCAATTGTTTCTTTTTTTAATTATTAACATAACTTAGTGACTGTTATGGCCGTACAAATGTGTTAACGGCCATAACAATCGAAGGGATGATGTAATGAGCTCAAACAGCTTATAGAGGTATGAGGAACAGGGTGTAAAGTTCACTCAACCTCCATAGAAAAGGGAGGTTACTCCGACTAGACGGATGTCGTGTCTGACGGGCAACTGCCCGATGATTCATGTCGGGCCGTTGTATATAATTATGCTAGTTGCGCGGTAAACTCTGCTTGCGAGATGCAGGATTTTGTGTGACATCAGTATGACGCGTAGTTCGCATGTGGCGTTGTTGATAACGCTACAAGCACATTTGGAAGACACGTCAATAACCCTAGTTACCGATCTCATATATGAAAAGAATTCTCGCAGCAAAAAGTACCATTAGGAAAAGTTTTAAATTCGCCTAGCCAGCTGTTTGTGCAAAACAGATCTAACAACACACGTGGATAGGA
The DNA here is from genome assembly GCA_914767645.1 of Hydraecia micacea. NCBI lineage: Eukaryota > Metazoa > Arthropoda > Insecta > Lepidoptera > Noctuidae > Hydraecia > Hydraecia micacea. The sequence goes on from OU611778.1 coordinate 20,532,991, forward strand.
CAACGGTTTTATAAATATTTCGTGAGCATTCCCACTACGAGCACTGTTTAACACTTCGTATGTGGATCCACGCGAGACACAATGGACTTTTAATTCTTTCTGTGAATTATTATTCAACCGTTTAAAAGTTTTGAATATTTGTTTCATTCAGTTTCCTTCAAATGTTCTTCCAAAATAGTAAGTACACTTAGCAAGTTAAGTAAACTGCTTCAGTTGTTAATAGTTAACGGCACGCGGCCCACACTACTGGGCACGCTGGCAACACCGGCGAGTACTGGCAACACTGGCACACTGGCAGGCCGCCAGCTATTCATGGCGAATATTTAACTAATGTCCGCCTAATCAAGTGACACGGCCTACAGCCTACACGCTGTTCCTAAGAGTTATGATTTCCTGGTAGCGCGGTACGGCTGCCCGGCTGTACTGCTGTATGGGGTGAAGAAATTAATGGACTCATAATCGTACATTATTCTACTGACGGCAAGTTTGTTTCTTGTTGTTGTCAACAATAAGGGGAGGTTTGACATTAGAAGAACATGGAAGGCTTAATTTATATACCTAAGTCTCAAAGTATTTGGAAAATCCAACTTTATGGTGAAGTTGTAATCGTAGGCATCTAAATTCTTTAAAAAATGTCATTAGACCGATTTAGTGTTTATTATTGGTGACAAGAGTACCTACTGAATGAATGACCGATGTAATTAAATAATTAATGAAAAACAACATTAACTAATACAATGTTAATCCAAAACAAACACTAAGTTAAGTAGGTAGAATAGAATACTCATTATTATATACTAAATAGTAGAGAGTGAGGCCGCGCCGCCTCTCGAGCGCCCGCGACGACTAGCGGCAGCGCGCGGCGGTACGCGCCCTAATTAAATTATATTTATTTGCGAGCACCGCCTCTTAATGAAAACGGCCGCAATTTGGAGTGGCCAGATAAAATGAAGCACCTCCGTGCATACTTTAAAACGTATCAAATCGAAATAAATACAACTAATTACACAATAGAACTGAGAGGCGCCCTCGTCATGAGCGTGTCGTCGTCGCACCACTTCGCGACCCATCGTAACGCACCGCGGCGTCGTCGTGCGATCTCTGTAAGTTTAATTATACACATGAGTGCTTACTTACTACTCACATACTGAAGCTCGATTGCGGATTTACTTGTGGTAGCCTATTGCAAACTAGTCGCTGGAGTGAACCTACTCTTAGGTATGTAGTGTATGTACTACATAATGTATGATAATTAAAACCACCTCCTCGCACTACAATGTTTGTTTCATAAGCGTGCTCTCGCTCGTGTAGCCACCGAATTATTTCCAACGTCTGCGTTTACACTCTGAAGTACTTTCACTTAAAGTAACATTGAATTTCTTAAAACTGAAAATAACACTATTTTGGTTTTAGCAAAGTTGATGTTTCTTCTAACAATAGTAATGAGCTCAATAGAAGTAATTTTATACTCGTGTACAAATAGTCTGGTGGGTTTTAGAAACAAACACTGCACCGAACGGGCGAAACCATTTTTTTAACTATTTGCTACATTTTCTTGTGCTAGAGATCGCAAGTTCTTTATAAACTCCTTCCCTGCTAATTGGATTTCGTAGTAAATTTGAAAGTGGCGCGGCAGGACACGGTGCGGAGTGGTGCGGACTCGTGCGGCGTCGTGCGGTGAGGCTGCGGCGGCCACTCAATGAGCGCTGATTGCAGCAAGTCGCCGCGACCTCTCACACAACTCGATTATCGCCGCGTGTGTGAGGTTAGCTTCAAGTTATCTTGTAAAGCACTAACGTTCGCTGTGACTACGAATCTTTTGACGCTGAATAATTTAGGCGGATTGTCAATACCTAATTATTTTTTCACTCCAGGTGCACGCTAATGTCAAATTATATGTCATGCAAACCCAACCTAAAGCAAGTCATTAAAGCTCTAGGTTCCAGTTGGGTATTAATATTGTACTAAGTTTCATTATGACGCGCGGTCATTAATGTTATTTGAATTTGGAACCTAAACTGAGAAAATTATATGGAAACTTTAACCAAAAAAAAAAATTCTCACTTCATAGATTTTAGTTGCCTTTTGTTTTTCATGAAATTGCATGAGTTTAGATAAAATAATGTACGAACTGCGCATAACTAGGTATTCCCCAGTTATTTAACAGTTTTATTAACTACTTATGAAAATCAAATAGGTTTTGATTACCGTGCAGTAGGTGTGAAAAGTACAGTATTCTCCTCGGAGATGTGAAGGTGACTTCGTCTTGGGCGAGCTTGAATCCCTCGCTGCACTCAGGATTCTAGTCTTAACTCCCTCGCTCCGCTTAGGAGTTAACTCAGAGCTTCCTCGCTGCGCTCGGGAGTCCTAGAATCCTTCGTTGCGTTCGGGATTTAAATAGCGCCCGTGACTTAAGACACTGCTTTACCCCCTTAGTGAATAATCTACTATAACCGTCTAAGTGCTAAACCTTCTACTGTATGCATAACTCCGGGCTGCAATGATCTAGACTGAAGTTTAATTTTCTCTACAAATACTTGTAAGTCGTGACCGCGCTAAGACGACCGCGACCCTCAGGTGTTGCCACCAATTACGCGATGTTTGTGTGCTAGCCACCGCGCGGACAAACAGACAAACACCTCTGTTTGCTAAACGCACCGCAACTATACTAATTAAATACTACGTACCTATAGGTACACGCGTTATTATGTTTACTGTAATTGCAGCAACAACTAAGCATAATTATAACTGCGGCACAACATAGCATAGGATCCCTTTTTGCAAACAGAACAGTACTGGTGACAAACACTTCTAAATACGTACCTACGGCCCAAGTTTTGGTTCCTCTTTTGTTTATTTATTTCCTCATTGTCTTGGAGTTATTGGGGAGATCGTTTGGCTTCGTATGGACAATTGGGCATGTGATGAAGAGAGCGGAAACGCAAGGTGGCTAAAATAATGATGAATATAAATGTTGATGGATGAAGAGGGAGAGGACGGCCAAAGAAAAGATGAATGGATTGTGTGAGGAATGATATGAAAGAGAAGGGAGTGAATGACAGCGTGACAGTTGACACGGGAGAATGGAAGATGAAAACGAACAAAAAAACCAAATATTACCTAAGTTCGGCGCCAGCGCCGGGCTATCTAACATGCGACAAGGGCAGGAAGATGATGTCGTCGGTGCTGGGGCGGACGAGCTAATACTTTTGGTCTCAGTTTTTTCGGATATAAGTAGGCTCCTTCAGCTGCAACGTTTAGTCAAAAGTAAATCTTGCGGTGTGTTTGTGTGCTGCCCTTACTTATGTCCTGTGGTGAATTCCGTTAAACTTCACCGCCTCCCATGTTGATCAGTAGCTTGAACTGGTGTCATGATAGTGTAGGCATTCAAGTATCAGTGTTTAACCTAATGTGTGTTCAGCATCAGATCGCACGATTTCGTACGATATTGCACGCAAACAGCGCGGACGCACGGCTGGACAAGCACTTAGCCGACAGCGTTATGATAGCTTTGTGTTTAGCAAACCCTCCAGCGACGCTCAATTACGATCTACGAGTAGCAGTGGACTACGTGTAAGTGGGATCGGATTATGTGCAAACAGTAGCGGCGTGGGTAAACGTAAACATGGACTGCTGTAAGTAAACACACACGTCACGTCATTGGCTATGATAACCAAGCTCCGTTGTTTTCTTCCGTCATTCTCTGTCGGATGTCATTTTGTATAATAAAGTCCAGGAATTCTTTGTTGAGAAATAACAAAAAACAGCAGCGTGTCGTTCCGAGGAGAGGTTGAGTGACGTGTGGGCGACCCACTCCGAGGAGCGGTCGAGTGACGTGTGTGCGACCCACTCCGAGGAGGGGTCGAGTGACATGTGGGCGACCCACTCCGAGGAGCGGTCGAGTGACGTGTGTGCGACCCACTCCGAGGAGGGGTCGAGTGACATGTGGGCGACCCACTCCGAGGAGCGGTCGAGTGACGTGTGTGCGACCCACTCCGAGGAGGGGTTGAGTGACATGTGGGCGACCCATTCCGAGGAAGGGTCGAGTGACGTGTGGGTGACCCACTCCGAGGAGGGGTCGAGTGACGTGTGTGCGACCCACTCCGAGGAGGGGTCGAGTGACATGTGGGCGACCCATTCCGAGGAGGGGTCGAGTGACGTGTGAGCGACCCACTCCGAGGAGGGGTCGAGTGACGTGTGTACGACCCACTCTGAGGAGGGATCGAGTGATGTGTGTGCGACCCACTCCGAGGAGGGGTCGAGAGACGTGTGTGCGACCCACTCTGGTGGGACGTATACCTACTCGTACATGAGAGGAAAATTATTCCAAAAGTTTCGCACATTTGTTCGCATAGCCTAATGTTTCATAATCGTGTTAAAAAAGTAGCTAAACTACCTTTTTTAATTTTAATAAACTTATGTTTAACGGTTGGAATCACTACTATCTCATTCAGTTGCAAAAAAAAAAACTAAAGAAAATGTTTCAAAACACTGGTTGTAATGACTCGGAACAATTAATATAAAGACCCTGAACTGACACCGAATCAAACGAAGCACAATGGGAACAAACATACACACATGCACGCACCCTCACATCACACACACACCTACAGACACACTCCACACACGTACACCACACACCACATATTCACCACACAAACATTACACATACACACATACCATACCTACCTTTTTTTTTTTTTTTAATCGTGTGGAAATCCTCATGGATGTCCACCACCCTGGGGTGGGTGGAGGGGTCTGTCAGACTCTTACTGACTAAAACCACACGTTGTCCTGCTGCTACCTTTAGCCGGGGTGCTGGAGTGCTTGCGCATTTCGTCACGCTCCCCCGGCCAGGTGTTGGCCCGCATGAATCCATGCGGACCCCGTCACCCTCAGCGGCCGCAAACGGCCACTATTCCTCTAGAGAGAGGCGCGCGCAGAACACGGCGCGCCACTGTCTCGGGCCTTTCGCTGTTCAGGCAACAAACTCCCCAAGTCCGTTGCCTGCAGGTCTCACCTTAAGGCGGCCGGAGATCGTTCCGCGTCCTCCGGCGCCCGGTGCGTCTGCTACGGATTGGAAGGGAGGTTGTATCCTCCCTCTCCCTTTCCGCCGCCTCCTTCGCGATCATCACTTCCTCGCAGAAGGAGGCGACAGCGTCCCACGCGCTCTCACTTCCAACCATGGACTGGACCACGTCCGGAAGCGAGAGAGTATCCGAAGCACCAACCGCCGCGACAAGGTCACGGCGTTGCACTGCCCAAGCAGGGCATTCTTCAAGGGTGTGCTGCGCCGTGTCGTCGAGGCAATTGCAATGGTGGCAACTGGGTGCAGGTTCCCGGCCTATGCGGCACAGGTACTTTCCGAAATCACCTCTCTAGTCTCCACTCTGGAATTCGTACCCCGAGCTCCAAGATACAGACTAACTGTCTAGCTTGGGGCTCACTAGCCAATAATATTATTGTAACTTAGCTGTAGCCGCTGTAGGTAATATTTTAAGCTACTCATGTCGTCTTAACTTGCTGTTAATCGATGTGCCTGCATGCTGTACCTGCACAATAAATATTTCTATTTCTAACTGCATGACGCGTCTGTTTATTACAAGCGTTATGTATTAACATGAAGTCAAGCGCTTGCAAGCGCTGCGTTACTCATAAAGCGGACTTTGGAGTGGCCATCAAACAGAGACCCTTCATTACGCGCTTTATTGTTAAAACATAGCTCAATCTTATGATAAATGGTAAATCATAACTTTTTACGAGATTTTATATCGTTGGAATTGGTTAATTTTTTAACCAAGTGCTTGTAAAAGTGTGCTGGCTCGGCGCCCTTTTAATCGCTGTTATAAGTTGAAACACTTAAACCTATAAGACAGCTGTATCATATCTCGCAAGCCTGTTTTTATTCAATTTAATGCATTGTTTCTGTCTATCCACATCTAACTTGTAATTTGAAAAGATAAGTCAAGATAGAGCAAAAACAGTCCTCCGCTGATCTCGGGAGAGCCGCGGACGCAGCGGTGCGGCGGCGGTCGCAGATTGATGACCACGTCGCCATTGATAAATGTGCCCGCAAGTAATCAGCCCGCCGACATAACAAACACTCTGGACAATTTAAAATGCAATTACCGTCCGGAAACGTCGCTAATTAAACGGAGATATTCGTTAATGGCCCCCCTCACTTCACCCCCGGGCCCCGGGCCCCTGGGCCCCGGCTGACCCCGGTCGGACTTGGCTTCAATTTGTAATGACATTACCTTCGCAGCCTTTTTTGTTGAAGGACGGAACGAGCAATCTCTTATTGGAGTCGGTTACGTGAAATTGATGAGTTTCTATTACGGCGAGGCGTTAGGGCCGCAAATGTACAAAATCCCCTCTAGGAGGCGCGTATGTTGATCTAGCTAGGTGGAGTTTTGGTCGGATTTTTTGCTTTTGGGCTGTCGGCACTGAACACATGATCGCCTTTTCTCGTAGATGTAAATGAAGTGATACGTGCGACACACTAACGAAGATAATGTTACATAAAGATACGCGAGTAAGATACGTTATCAAGCACGTTTCCACAACACAGAACTCAATTTTCCCTGTATTGCATTAGGTACATGTGGATTTTCCACCTGCCTGTGAATGTAGCAGCCGAGATATCAAACCTGACGGAACTAATCATAGATTACATAGCAGCGTTTAAAGAGGATTAAGTAATGAAATAGCATTAAGCTCTGAGCTCTGCAGCACTGCACTCGTGACGTGAAGCTATGGATAATGACGTAACGTTTTAGTCAAGTGCTTCTCGCTAACCAAACTTACACATTCATTTGTTATAGTACTTGTTTTGTTTCAAATGGCACTATACCTGATTGTTTTTGTATAGCTATATCATCTGTAGATGATATAGCTATACAAAAACAATTATTGTAGGTACTTATAATTTCTTTATACGAGGCTGATTTCATTCATTCAGATTTTTGTTAATTAATCCGTTTATTAACGCCTTAGACTGGTTACGGTTTGTCCAGGAAATGGTAATTGGCTTACCGCACCGGTAAAACGTTTGGAGAAATGTAAGTCTCGTTTTAAAGTTCCAGTAGTGCGCATAGTCTATTTACATACATGCTTCTGTAGTTTTATGTAAGCACTGAAGCTGTGTGCTATATCTGTGTGTGGAACTGCTGCAGATATTGCCAATCAAACAGTAAGTGCCGCTCGCGACTGTAAACAGCACTCCGTCAACATGTTATACCACGCCAAATAAACGCTCACAGTACAGTCAACTTGTTGTGATAACATCTCGAGTTCCGTGCCTGAAGCGGGTGAGGCGGGGTGCGACGGCTCTTATCAGGTGGACATCAAGTTGACCGTGATGGTTCATCAACGTAACATTGAATATCGCAACGTAGATAGTATATGGTATTCACAGGCTGAATAAGATAATTGTTTAAATCTTACAACAAGTCTGCAGAAACAAAAATATCCAATTCCTGCAAAAACGTTTGTAAAAATTGCGATCATCCGATGGGTCATGGTTGACAGTTAAGAGTCACGTCACGAACGACAAAATACACTGAAGTAGGTACATTGAAATCATCGTGTTCTTTGTGCTCGTGGACAACAGCGGTAAGGAATATAAAATGTAGCATAATTGATGCTAATTGAATGTAATTGGTGCGCGTGCTAAGGGCTCGAAGCCGCAGCACCGCCAGTGAGCCGCGCGCGGGGCTGCGGCACGTGCCGAACTTATACACAAGTATGTTTCTATTATTATTTTAATTTCGATTCTCTCCAAACTGATCAATGAAAACGTGACCGTTTTCAACGCGCACTTCTCTTTATTTTATATTTCATATTGTCATAAAAACCAGATGGAAGAATATTGGAAATTCCAAAGATATAACAATATTTTTTACTGTTTTTATCAAACGGCCAGTGACATGCCAAAAGGGGAGTTTAATTAAAACTGGAAAGAAAATGTAATATGCTACAAACGATAGCTTTTCCCATACTTTTTAAAAGACGTAGGTAATAACAACGCCTGATCTATAGTATGGAAATATAGCTGTGTTCCTGCGCACCTCGCGTGATAAAATAATGCAGCGAGACTTAAAAGTGGCAGCACTAAAAGTCGCCATAACACAGTAGACGGCGCACATCTAAGCAACAACGTTGCACCCGTCATAAAGTGTGGCATTATGCGCCGCGGAGCAACGCGCTGCTCGGCCACTACGTGCCACTGTGCACACACACACACACACACACACACACACACACACACACACGCGGACCACTGTGCACCACAGCGGGGTAGCGGGATCGTCCGAAAGGGTTACCGCTGCCCCGGAACATAAAGGGCTAAGGAAGGAACACGGGTGGGTTTTAGTCAGTAAGAGTCTGACACTCCCTTCCGCTCCACCCAGAGCGGGAGGAGTCATTAGATGATTTCCCATCCACAAAAAAAAAAAAAAAAAAATGGGCATAGAGGCACAGAAGACCCACTTGTCACTACACATGGTCGCTGTCCTAATAAGCAACAACTAATAATATACAGACACAAACACCGTGCTCAAACTAAACCTTTTGTTGGTGCTGGCCAGTTTCTAAGCATGTAGTAAGTTAACCTTCTGAACAAAACTGTTTATCGGCGCAACGCATCACAAATCTCGGGTACTTGCAGCTGAGTTCAGGAGCACAATGTGGTGTGTGTTCGCGCAGTCAGCGCCGTGAATCAGGTGTATGTGTGTCGTGCAAGTAAATATGCGCGCTGATCGCTTAGCTTAATAAGCGGCAGCGTTGGCGGCCAGCCAACCCCCGCCCCCGCCCCCGCCAGCCTGCAGACTTATGGAACTGCACAACATACGCCGACTCAGCTGTGATTAAGATTTGTGCTGCACCGCCATCCTCCGAACGAATGGCTCAACCCGCTTCCTCTTCTGAATTGTTTTTTTATGACTACTTCGTTGAGAAAATTAGTTCCAAACGTCTTAGCGAGCTTATCTCAGTAATAATGGTGATACTTGTTCACGCGACTCCCCTTTGTACTTTGTACGGCGCTTTTAACTTTACACTCCACATTCGTTCTTATAACTCACATACGACTTTTACATTTTGAAATAAGACTTGTGCAACATACTTTGTCCATTACCTGACGCTCAGCGGCAAGCTTACAATAACCAGGATTTTAGAACATTCCGCAGAAGCTTTCGAAACACGGATTCGGCGAAAATCTAATTATGTTTAAAAAACATTTCGAAAAACAAGAAATAAAACTACCATCAAAAGTGAGCTTTGGACGGAATTTTCATCAGAAGAGTGTGGCAATTCTAGTAAAACACAATAAGCAAAAAAGAGTGTCACATAAAAGTGGAGAAAAGGAATAATTCATAGCATTATAACATCCATTGCGGCGCTACGTGCGCGGCGGGCGCCGCGGCGCGGCGCGCTGCACACGCGGCGCGAGCGATTTATCGCTCGCGCGTGAGTACTGACTGTAGCGCGATGTGAGGCGACGCGCTTCTGACTACACACCGCTACTCCGCTAGCCGAGACCATGCGCTGAGATATCATATGCAACCCTAGATTACGTAGCCAAGACGACGTAATCGCACGCAATTGCGTAGCTACAGCTACGAAAGCGTAGCGGCTACGTGCTACGATGCTACGCCATTATCAAAAGCAAATTGAGCTTTTCAAGTAGATATTTTGAATTACATATCACTTATTTCTTCTTTTAATTGGAATTACTAGCTGTTTCTGGGTTACTGTATCTACCCTATAGTGGGAACGGTGTGTAACCGGTAATACACGATATAACCGCTGCATTATTAATAACAAATCTGTCAATGTGTGTAATCTCCATTTCCCGCCAGTTCTACGCACAGCGCTTCGACACTGTGAGTGTAATCCCACTTCACTGCCTTAAAGAGGCTTAATATAAAATGTGAGTACAAGAAAAATATTAAGCGACGAGAAATTCAGGCAAATGGAGTAGAAAGTTTACTTTGAATTCAAATTGACAGTAAAAAAATATATTTGCATGATGTTTTTAAAGTTTAACGAGGCGTTATTTTGGTATCGGTGGTGCCTTATGAAATACAGAAAACTTTTAATTACTAAAAATAAATATAAATAAATAATAAATGGGTGAAACTGCAATATGCCACATTTTGTCTTTAATTATTGTTCCAAAGTTCCAATTTCCCCTTGTATTAATCTATAACTATCCAATCTAATTCCAATGATAGAAATAATGATTATATACCTACCGATCTACGATGTTTTACAACATAACATAAGTGTCCCTCACCTGTGTGACCTGTCTCGTATTTCCATCTGGTATTATCTAGCCATGTTATCAAACACACATACATATCCGACTCTGGTATCTGCACATGCTTTTTATTTTTATATAATTATAAGCTAAGAAAGAGATATAAACAACGCAGTATCGTAGCTAATGACGTCATGGTCGCGACACACGTTTAGACTGAAATTGTTGCGAGTTTAAAAATATTTTGAGCAACAAGCAATTGAATTTGGCTTTTATTACACATCTTGGATTTATATTACAGTATTTTATTGATGAACTGAAAAAAGTTACATGCATATTCCCTATTTACCGAGACTGATTAATGATTAGATACCTTGATTTTTTAAATAGTTATTTGGTTAATAATCTTATCGTAATTATAGTGGCGAGGGAGTGAATGAAATGCACGATAATATAGGTAAATAAACATGAGTGTGTATTCAATTTATTATTTTGTGCGCATGTGACATAACTATAAGGTGTTGTGCTATTCACCGTGTCGCATAGCCGCACTGTCGCGGCTCCGAGCGGCGCCGCCGAGCGGGGCCGCTGAGCGGGGCTGCTGCGGCGTCCTTTATCCATGGTCTGCCACACGGTGCGTTCCGGCACCGCACCGCACGTACAGCGGACTTCAAGTAAGACGAGGAGGGGGAGTGGCCAGATTGTCCTCATCATACTACAACACTCTTTGCTCGCTGCGACGTCTTAGTAACGACGCGGCGCCGCACCATTCATGTGTAAGGCACACGGCAAAATCGTTGCGATGCGGTGCCGCACCGCGTCGTGTGGACCGGCGGGCAGGCGGCGGACGGTGTGTCGCGCGGCTAAAATGTGATTGTTTGGTTATCGCGCGACACAGGCGCTGCCCCGAACCGCACCGCACCGCACCGCGCCGTACCGCACGGCACAGCGCGGTATCTGCGGCCTGCCCACTATTAAGGCAATACCACATAAAGAGACAACACAAAAGGTCCAGTCGAACTTAGACAAAAAGCCGCTACGATTGGTAAACATAGCCATAGTTGTCTAAGCGTATGCTTCACTTACAGTTGCATCGAGTAAAGTGCCATGGGTACGACTTTTTCGTTGCACACGACACATCAAATTTTCTCGTGCTTTATGAACGTAATTCAGTTGTGTGCAGTGGACTTACTGTGCCTACCTGTGTGTTGAGGCCGCTCACCTACTGTGCAACCTGCGCGTATTCATTAAGCCGCAGTCGGGGACAACTGGACCATGCCCAACTGTACTATACTATTCTATTTAGTCCTCGTCGCACTAACTGCAGATAGTTTGCAACATTATTACTTACCACAATAATACATTTATCGCGCAACATTGTCCAACAATGGTATGCAGCAACACATCACGGAACTTACCAAATAAGGAATATGAAAAAAAAAAAACAAAACATGGCCGAGTTCCAAGCATGAACAGACAAATTTGTTAGCTGTAGTAGAGACTGTATTAATATACTTTATATAAGTAATAATATTCATGAAAACTATATTTTAGATTGAAAATCAACAACTAAATAACAAAGTTAAAGATCAAAATGACGGCCATATTTGAATTTGAAAACCATTTTGTGAAAACAAAACAATGTCGAACACTATTTATAATCTCTTGGAACAGTAACAAGTTAATTTACAACAATAACCCTTTCAATGTCTGAGCGGGACATTTGTTCGCTAGTCAGGAAAAAATGCGAGGCGGGAGTGGGCGGCGCTCGGTAGCGTGCGCCAGTCGCCGGTCGCTGGTCGCCGGTCGTCGGTCGCCGGTCGCCGGTCGCAGGTCGCCGGTCGCCGGTCGCAGGTCGCCGGCCGCCGGTCGCAGGTCGCCGGTCGCCGGTCGCAGGTCACCGGTCGCGTGCGCCGCCGCGCGCCGGCTAGTGTTGACTGAACACTTCGCTCGCTACTTATTAACGAGCAACCCTCGCCTGCTACACGGCTTCACGAGCGGCCGCTCGCCGATTCGAAAAAACACCGATACTTTCTCTTACCACAATAGCTTTAAATCTTTTCAATCTACACTTAGTCTTTTAAAGTACTCTTAACTTAAGTGTAGTAGGTATGTTTACTGCCATATTCCAACACGCTTAAGACACGATTCCATTGAGTTTTGGAGAGAACTGCCTACACTGCCACATATCAATTTAGCTAAATCTTTTGTTAGTGCTAACGGCGTGAGGCGTATACATTATTCAACGGAGCGACGTTCATTAAGTGCTTGTAACGAGATTAAACTGAATAAATGAATTTGAATTGTATCAAAATATGCAATGCGTAGGTGGCGCTGATGTAAGAAACTGACTCATGACATGCTTGACATTTATGCTCGAAAATCTATTAGTCAATTAAAGTTCGAAAACCACGATACATTTCGCTATCATATTTGTTTTTACTACGCAAACAAACTCCAAATAATTTCAGCCAATAAAAAGTCCCCTGGCAATCGTGTGATATGAAGCGTGAATAGTGACATTAGCAGCGCGCTGACGCCTTCCCGGGCCGGACACGCCACGCGTCAGTGTCGGCGATTGATTCGTAATCGGCGCGCCAGCGAGCCGGTCAGCCGGACAGCCGGACCGCTGGCCGCCGATAGCGACCCGCGTGGGAGGGTTAATGCGATTTAGTTTTGTATACATGATAATTTCATACAAGATATTACACTGATATTTTTTTGCAATTGGTAAATTGTTTTGCACTTTGCACGAGAACGATTGACCGATTGTTTTGAACCAGTTAGTTAATCTCACAAAGTAGTATTCCTATCATGGTAAACTTATTTCTAAAGCATAATTCAAAGTTCAATAAAATCGAAAGTTATCTATAACATGTAGATACTTGACACCTATTGTATGCCAACCTCAGAAGTTTGTTTATAAAGACGTAATGTGTCGTTGTTGCAGGAGGAGCTCCGCGACAACCTGACGGTAAGCGTGATGAGCTTCGTGCCGACGCTGGACGACGACGGCAAGCCCATCACGTGTCGCGCCGAGAACCCCAACGTCACGACGCTCAACATGGACACCTCCTGGACTATCAACGTCGTCTGTAAGTAACATCACGCCTGTAGTTCTCGAAGATAGGCAGAGATGTATGACCAACTTTTTAGAGCTCTTGTAAATTCAATTGTGGACCTTTCATAAAAGCATAAGTACATTTATTCGAGTGAAGAGTATTATGAGTTAACAGTATAACTGTAAGTACATTGATTGTTGTATAAAATCATTTTGATACGAAAAATCTCGCAACTCTTTCACCAGTGTTGCGACAACACACTGTTGGCCATAATTATGATAATCACAGATGGTGGGTGAGGTTTGGAGTGCAGTCGGTGTGTCGGTCAGTCGGTCGGACCGGTCGAGTGCGTCCGACCGCACCGTGGACTGCGGTCGGACGGCGGTGGACACGCGCGCGTGCGCTCGCTAACTAATAACTACGAGTTTTACTTACTGAGTGCACAGCGAGCTCTTATAAATAGCATGTTTGACTTAAATTTTCGTCAGGAATAAATATGCAAACTTAAGTGTAATACGATGATTTTCAAAGATAAGAAAGTATAAGTCTAAGCATTGTAGTATGTAATTCATCTAAAATTGTGAAAGTTTGAATACTAATTTAATTTACTGATTTGGTTGTATTTATACAGACTTATATTTCTGCAAATCTAAAAACCACAACAAACAAGTCGCTGGCAAAGATGTATAATGTTTAGCATAGTCATAAAGTCAAGAGTACAAAACGTTCACAAAGACCACATTCCGAGATAATAATTAGTTGAAAATAAAAGAATGAATATGTTCTCGTAATGAAGCAGTTATTCTCATAGACATGTTTTTCTCAAAGAATGTGGCTGCGCGCTGTGAAGCGCTGGAGCGCTGCGGGGCGCCACCGCTGCCGCAGCCATTTAATTTATTGGCTACAAGTGTGCCTTACTTACACACTGACTTAATTATTGAAATGAAACAGTTTTGCGAAATATGTTGAGCATTATTTATCTTTTACATTATATTTTTCGAAGAATTTTCAATTTATTTATCTCTGCCTTTAGTGTCTGCAAACTTAGCATATCCATGTTTCCAATCATCTTGAATCAGTAGTTGAACTAACACTGACTCTTTTGTGTAGCTTTCCCTCGCTCTCGATGACTGGATGATGACGAGGTCTTCCACTGTCCACACCCAGTGTTCAGTTAGCTATAAAATGTCACGTGCTATTTGTTTATCTTCTTAACGTGCCGATGCACGATGGCAATCTAAATTTTCACAGCCCAGAATAAACCAACTAATTTAGCGTCATCAGTAGCTTCCCCTCGCTTCCGTAACATGCAAGATATGAGGGCACGCAGATCGAGCCCAGTATCCCATCGTGTTACACTAAACACTATAGACCTAAGAGCAAAAATGCGTTACAATTTCGTTTTGCATAATTGTCACGTTTTATTGCTATTTCGTAGATCCCCCGGTGGTGCGGCTGCGTCTGGGCAGCTCGTTGGCGGCCGGCGACATCAAGGAGGGCGACGACGTGTACTTCGAGTGCCATGTGCGCGCCAACCCCCCCGCCAGGAAATTGTCGTGGTTGCACGATGTGAGTACCAGCCTTCTTTAGTTTATTAGATACTAGCAACTCGCTCCTGTTTTGAACTTTTTTACGAATTGATGCATACCTTCCGGAATAAATTCTCTAAATGATGGTGAAAACCTCATCAACATCCGTTGCGTAGTTTAGAGGAACCACGCGGTCGCACAGATAGACACGAAAAGCAATTTAATTCATAATGTAGCAAAACGTATGAAAACTATAGCTATATGATTAAAATATATTACTTATAATATAAGAGTGTTTATTTCTGATTCTATTTACCTAATACCTCCAAGTGTCTGTACATCAGTGGACACGCCTCACCGACTGCCGTTTTGTTACGAGTTTGGAGTGTGCGCTCCTTTTGGGAGCTTCAAAGAAAGTTACATTTTTGTCAGAATGTCGTAGCGCGTAGCCCCGTAGCTCGTAGCCGTAGCAGCGTAGCACACATGGAGTGCATGGAGTGCTTCTTTTATTTTATTAATGTGTTCATGTTGAGTTATTTAGAGCGAAGTGTAAAAGTGAACCCAAAAGACATTCCTCAAATATTTTATATTTGTTACATTCAAAACAAATACACAAATTCCTTTTATTTCATTTGATTGCGTGTTAGTTATTTTCATCAAGATTATGTTTGTTTGCTAAACGGTTTTTTAAACAAATAAATTATTTAAAGTATGTAAAACGTGTAAAATAAAAATGATAACAAATTAATCTGACATCAATGGAAAACAATGCTGTAGCGAACATTTGACGAGTGGCGTGCAAGCGCGGGGGTGAGGCGCGGGTGTGTGTGGGGGGGGGGGACGCGCGGGGTGAAGTAATAGACGACGATGTACGGTCCGATAATCGCTTTGTACTGTGTCGCTCTGTTTTAATCAGCAATATACAGACGGGGCGGTACACATTTTTTTTTGTTTCGCTTCACCCTTTCAGGGGCAATCAGCCGCGCGTTGTTACACGGATCGTACACGCATCACCGCGCGCGCCTCTACGACCAAGCTTTTTTTTCTCTGTATTGTGTTCACGTTTTGTTGTCGGTACACGCGGTGCGGCAGCGACTCCACGCGACCCACTTATCCGTCCGCACCGCAACGCACCGAGCCGCAACGAACCGCACCGCGGCGCTCCAAATGCGATTGTTTCTGATTCTGACGTTACGTTATATCCGAGTGACGTTGATGTGTGACGCGTTGCGTATTTCCTACGCATTTCAATTTCCATAATATGCTTCTTTGTGAGGAAATGTGTATTGAACAAGTAAATATATTAAACATAAAATTAAATCGCAGCATCCAAGAATATTCTAACACAATAATTATTATGTTACACATACGAGCAAATTATTCGGGCGTAGCGAGCCTCGGTTTAGTGGCGCTCGATATACTCGGCGTCGGCAAAGCATGCGGTGCCTTACTAGGTCAGCTCGAGCTGAGAAATATTTCGGGATCAACCGACTATATCCCGAGATCCGAACCGAGAACTGTCGACTCCCAATGCAGAAGGTCGCATCTAAACTGGAATTTAAAGCAGCATGTGGGCGGAGACAGTTGGATGCTGCATTCTTGAACAAGGCAGAGTCAGGAAGTACTTGTGAGTACAGATAGCGCGGGGTCGTTGATAGCCGCAGTGATTAAATAAAAGCGTGCATCGCGTGCATTGTGTCGCGGTGACGTATGACGCGCGATATTATTCGCGTGATTTTTGTCGCGCGACACGGCGCGGCGTCCATTTGTCGCGCGGCGATGACACGCCTCATTGTTTTATGTGTGATTGTTTTTGACAAATGGCGGACGTAGCCAAGCCGCGCGAATTAAAACGCACATAATTTACAGCGGTCATTTGCAACGACACGGATATACGTCCGCTGTTTACGATCACCATTCACTATTATATCGAAAATATTCCATTTGTTTTTACACAAATATGTAACGTAGGAATTATTCAAATAACGTTCAGTCGTGAACGGCTACACCCCAACACATAGTTGGCAGTTCCGCGCTACTTAGTTACTTTGGTATCGCTAAGAAGGTACCAAGCTTAAATATAATATTATGACACCAACGTTAAGCCTGTATCAGACTTCTACCACTTAGTTAGGCATTATGTTTTAGTAAAGTTTCATTTATTTTGCCAGTCGTTGTACAAACGTGTCATAATTGAAAGTGGAGCACACATCTCGGTTGCTCAGCTGTGGGCTCCCAGACTAGTCGTACTCGTAACACTGTGAACTCATAAATAGGGCACGCGATGTACTAGCTATTTGTCTAAGTGAGCTCACATACGAGCGCGGTCCCAGGTTGCCGCTACATACATAATCATACATAATCAGCCTATAATGTTCCCACTGCTGGGACACAAGGCCTCCTCTCTGTGAGAGGGAGTGGGCCGTAATCCACCACGCGGGCCCAGTGCGGGTTGGTAGATGTCACATGTCTTCGAATTTTTGGTTCTAGGACATGCCGGTTTCCTCACGATGTTTTCCTTCACCATTTTTGAGAGCAGTGGTGATGAAATAATTTACACAAAGTAAAGCGCCTGTCTGGGTTCGAACCTACGACCAACAACTCGTAAGTCGCGGCCGATACCACTGGGCCACCACTGCTCTAGCGAGGTTGCCGCTAGCGAGTTATAAATTGTACTAGGAGTACGAGTATTTTCGTCGCCTGTTCTGGTAATTTATAAGGGAGGCGCAGTAATGGCGGCGCGCGGACTAATGCCGCGCGGTCATCTCGGTGCCGCGTCATGAGATGTGATACAGAACAGAAGACTAACTCTTGCTGAGCAAAAGAAAAGATTGTTGCAAACCTTCGTTAGATAGAAGAAATTCTCTCAGAAATGGAGTTCTCATAGTACAAATATTACTACCGTATGGTGGTTGTACGGGTTGTAGTGGTTAACTCCGTACACCGATTTGTCGTGAAGGTTGGTAATTAAGTTAGTGTAGAGAAACACGCTCCACTGAGATGCACTAAGTAGATAAGTTTATTTAAGTTAAGAGTAAGTCACAGTACCAGAGTGGAAGGCGATTATTTCTCTCAGTTGTTGATAGCTACCCAGTTATAAGTTCACTATATTTTAATTCGTTAGTCATGTCATTTTATTATGCTAAATTATGACGCGCATCGTTGGTCTAAAGTAGGTTACAGAGTAAGCAGAAAATGTATGGCGATGAGACCGTACATATTGGCAACCCCTAGAGAAACAAAGATGAGCAGAAAGAGAGAAAGAAACGCCTGTACAAAGTCAACAGTAAGTAAAAGTAAATAGGTAAACAATTAATCAAAAGTAAACGCAATATTGTCTCGGTGTCCTTGAGGTTGAACGTAGCAGTCGTCAGTGGGCACCTGCTGGTTTTCATCTCTGGTAGTCTGCTGTCGAGATCCCATTGGTTGAAGTTCGATGTTTTCATGTGTTTGCTCTCTATTTGTGTTTCTAGGAAGTCGCTTTTTGAGCACCGTGCAGTATTTCCTTGATAGGATCCACAGGAAAGTAATGACAGCAATTGTTAGTAAAAGGTAACAAATTGCATATTGGTGAACGTCATGATCCGTGATAGTGGATGGTAGTTTCGGCTCGTTCTCTTGTTGGAACCGCAGCTTTTTGTCAAGTTCCTAGAATTCGTTTTTCTTGAGAGTGAAGATTTCTTGTGGTGCGTTATGAAGTGTGACGTTGACAATGTTGTTTATCGGCGAATTCAAGTTCGGTACATGCATGTAATAGTTCACGTTGAGGTTGCTGTTGTACTGATTGTGCGAAGTGATGGTGAGTTCTTTTGACTGCAGTACGCATCCTTGACTCAAAGTAATTATAGCCGCCGATGTGATAGTTTGTGATATTACGTCGTTTTCACAGATAGTACGTAATTCGCACCTTCCGCAACAAACAACCAGCCAGCTGTTTGGCTCTTGCAACTTGATCCATGCCTCCTCGCATGACACGCTGTGTACGTCACACGGTGACGTAGTTGTATGATGACCCAGTAGTTTTGCTTCGCATGGTGCATTCTTGTTTTGTAAGTTGAACACTGGTATGTTTGCGTTACAAATGAAGTTTTCTTTTTGTCTTTTGATGCATTGCTTGAAGTCCTTATCTTTTAGTGAGATGTAAGAATTCTTTTCAAAGTTCACGGCAATGTACTCCGAAGATAACTGCATCAGTTTGTAATTTGATTCCGCCTTGAATGGTATTGCGATAGCCCGGTAGTAGGTGAAGTCCTCATTCGAAGTTAAAGGAATGTGAACTTCGAACATGAAGTAGTTCTTTGTTATTCGTGCTTTCACGTACAGCAGCTTGTAAACTTCTTTTATATCTTCTCTGATATTTTCTGTCGGCAATGACAGAGTCCTCGGCAGTCGGCCGGATATGTCTTCCAGTTGTTTTATTAGAGTTACTGGTGATATCAAGTGCACGTCCATATGCCCACTATAGACATTAGTGAGAGTGTTCAGGAGCATAGTTTGAATTTCCTTAAGATTTCGTAATAGTAGCGATGCTGTGAGGGAAGCGGAGTTGAAGTAGCTTGTGGCCATCATTATTTGCATTTCTGTTTCAATGCTGCCCAGATTCGTCTTTGTTTCTTCCATGAAACGTTCTATCATCTTGCTTTGAAGCTGGATATTTTCATCGTTTTTCTTCAGAACATCATTTTGTAGTTGCATGATCGATGTTTGGTTTTTTGCAAGTTCACGCAAATAGTTTTCGTTGTGTTGTATGGCATCAATATCTTTGTGGTATTTGTCAGCAAACTTCTGGTCTAAGACGCCGAATAAGCTGTTTGCTACCATGCCTACTCCGTCGATTAAGCCGCGCTTCTTGCGTTTAGATAAATGCTTGTGGGGAGCCAGTAGGATTGTGTTGTAGAAGTTTAGCAGTTCCATCTCGTGGCAAAGTTGATCCGTCGTAGCTTGGCAGTAACTTTGATGGATTTTTCGGCAAAAGTCATTTACACCGTTTATGTATTTTTCAATATGTTGAACGCCCTGCCAGTAGTTTGTTAAGTTGTAGTACGTAAGCAAAGTCCATTCATCATGAATGAGTTCAATTTTGCCTATGGTATCATAATAAATCGGTCGCTCGGTTTCTAGGTTGGTAATTTGAGTGCCTGACTTTACTTGCGAACCATATGATTCATTCACAAGTAACAACATTGTGAAAAGAAACATTAAAATGTTTGTTAGACATTTTCTTCCAGACTGTTTTGCTGTGGTAGTTTTTCCTGTTATATCAGCCTTTGTTAAATCCGTTTTAAATTCTTCATAATTTTTGTTGCAGGTAGTGTCGATGGGTAGAGCTGATAGTTTTACTATAGGTCGTTTAATGACACCCGTTTGGGTTTTTATGGTTGTCACTCGAACGTATCCATCCGCTCCAGGGTGAAGTTCTAGCACCCGTCCCATGGCCCATTTTCCTGGCGGCAAATTGTTATCCCGGACTAGAACGATGTCCCCCTCGCTGAGGTTTTTCTTGGGATTGTTCCATTTGCTACGCGTTTGTAGTTGAGTAAGATAGTCGCTTGACCAATTCTTCCAAAATTGTTGGTACATACGTTCAGTTAACTGCCATCGTCGGCGTAAGTCAAGGTAGTTTTCATCGGTGTAGTCAGCTCGTGGTAAAGACATTGTTGGTCCTCCCGTTAGAAAGTGTCCCGGTGTCAGGTAGTTATAAAATTCTTCGGGGTCTTCAGTGAGCTGGCAAAGTGGCCTGGAGTTCATGCACGCTTCTATCTTTGCAAGTAAGGTTGTAAATTCCTCGTACGTCAGTTTTTGGTCACCTAGCACCCGACGAAGGTGATACTTCATCGATTTGACCGGTGCTTCCCATAGTCCACCAGCAGTTGGCCAGGCGGGTGCATTAAAATGCCATTGTACTCCCATGTCTGCGATGTTATTGAAGAAGTTTGGCGACAAGATTTGCTTGAACTCTTCAAACTCTTTCTGAAGCAACCTTGATGCGCCTATGAAGTTCGTACCACAGTCCGAGTAGACGTGACCTGGGGTTCCGCGCCTGGAGCACAGTCTCTGGAACGCTGCTATGAAAGTTTCCGTGCTTAAGTCCGATGAAAGTTCGATGTGCACAGCCTTTGTCACCATGCATACGAATATGCATATGTAACCCTTTGAAGTTCGAACCCCTCTTCCTTTGTTGAGTCTGACTTCGACGTGCCCTGTGAAGTCAACTCCCGTGTGTGTAAACGGGCGCGAAGGTGTGACTCGTTGTGGTGGCAGTTCTCCCATTAGTTGATTCAATTCCGGCGGGTTGTAGCGATGGCAGCGCACACAACGCCGTAGTTCAGCTTTCACCGCTCTGTTACCGCCAACGATCCAGTACCGTTGCCGGATGTAAGCTAAAGTTAGTCTGGCTCCTCCGTGTAAAGTCGCTAGGTGAGCTTGATGGATCACCAGTTCAGTAAGTCGTCCACCCTTAGGTAGAATGAGTGGATTTTTCATCTCAAACGGTAAACTGGAATGATTTAGTCGACCCCCGACTCGGATTAAGCCGTTGTTGTCCAAGTATGGTTTAAGTTTAAAAATGTTACTTTTCGTAGAAATTGTTTCTTTCTTCATAAGTTGTTTATATTCTTGCGTAATTTCCGTTTGTTGCACATATTTTATGATTTGTTCATTTGCCTTGTTTAATTCGCACAAAGTGAGGCATCCGGTGTCACGTTTCGTGTTATTGCGTGCGTTTCGAATAAATCGTTGTATCCATGCTACAATTCTGATAGCTTTGGTCAATGAACTGCAGTTGGTTAATAAGTTATGAATACAATTATTGGTCTCTTTTTTTATAGAGTTCGATTTCGCTAGGTAAACGCTACCTATGTTAGTTGTAAATGTGCATGTTATGTTTTCTTCACGATTTTCTTCTTTGAAGGTATTTAGAAATACAGGACCTTCCCACCACAGACTGAATATTGCTAGCTTGCTTGGTGGCAAGCCTCTTGATGCACAGTCTGCAGGGTTATCTTGCGACTTCACATAACGCCATTGCTCGGCTGGTATGATTAGTCTTATTTTTGCAACTCGATTGGCGACGTATTTTTCTCTTTTGGATGTATCCCCCTGTATCCATGCCAGGACCACTTGGGAATCACACCAAACGCTCGTAGTTATTTCAAACCCATTTAGAGCTTCTTTGAGTTTTTCGATGAGTTGCGATAGTAAGAGTGCACCGCAGAGTTCTAGTTTCGGTAATGTGATAGTTTGTGATAACGGTGCTACTCTTGTTTTAGCAGCAAGTAGTGATATTGTTGGCTTGTTATGTTCATCTCTGACGCAGCTGTAAACCACGCATGAGTAAGCCTTTTCACTGGCGTCGCAGAATCCAAACAGTTCTATCTTCTGCTTCATTGAACCGATCCAGCGCTTGATTTTCATGCGTTTGACATTGGGTATGTCTGCTCTTAGTTTTAGCCACTTATCTGCTATATGTGACGGTAACAGATCATCCCATTCAAGTTTGTTGACCCATACTTCTTGAAATATAATTTTTGCCGCAATAGTTATGGGTGATAGCCAACCCAGCGGATCATAAAGTTGTGAAATTTCTGAAAGCAGCCTCCTTTTTGTTATTTTTGGTCGACGTTTTTCTTCATATTTCCAGTTAAACACAAATATGTCAGAATGTGGATTCCAACCTAGTCCTAGGGTTTTCATGGATTCCTCCTGCTTGAAGTCAAAAGTGATTCTGCGTGAAATCTGATCATCGCTTAAGTTCTCTAACAGTGCTGTATCATTGCTGGACCACTTGCGTAAGTTCATCCCGGCTCCCTTTAACATATCGATAAGCGATGTCTGGAGTTCCTGGGCCGCTTCTAGTGAGTTATGGCCGCTTATGACGTCATCGACGTATGTTTCGTTCAGTAGTACTTTGGCTGCCGTGGGGTATTTGTAGCCATCATCGTTTGCAAGTTGTTTGATGGTTCTCATGGCTAGCCACGGTGCGCACTTTGTGCCATAAGTGACGGTGCAAAGTTGGTACTCTTGCAGCTTCTCTGACGGCGCATGTCGCCAAATGATTTTCTGCAAATGTTGTTGTTCCTCAGACAGCCAGATGCATCGGTACATTTTTTCGATGTCAGCTGTAAAGGCGTATTTGTAGCTTCTCCATTTTATGATAAGTTCTTGGATATCTTTTTGTAGGTTGGGGCCCTTTTCTTGTAGGTCGTTCAGGCTGTATCCCGTTTTAGTTTTCTGAGATGCATTGAAGACAACTCTGAGTTTCGTGGTAGTAGATTCTTCACGAAGTACTCCGTGATGTGGTAAGAAACATTCAGTAATTGAAGATGTCATAGGTTTTGCTGGTTTCATATGGCCTAACTCCAGGTATTCCCTAAGGAATTCTTTGTATAGCATTTCAAGTCGGCCATTTCTTTTAAACCTTTTTTCTAGTTGCAGCAATTGTGATACTGCGATCGTTTTCGATGTTCCGATCTTATTGTCATAACCCAGACATAAAGGCATCTTCACAATGTATCTTCCATCCGAACCACGGCGAGTAGTTTCCTTGTAGTGAGTTTCACATTGATCCTCTTGACATTGGTCAGTGTTTGTTCTGGAGACGTCTTCACACTCCCAAAATTTAGTTATTTCCGCCACGTCTAGTAGTGTGACGTGACAGTTGAAAGTTTCTAGTTTTCCACACAAAATCCATCCCAGGCGTGTGTGTTGCGCAACGGGTGACTTCAGTGCGCCTTTTAGTATTCCATCTTGTATTATTTCAGCGTATACATCAGCTCCAAGCAGTATGTCAACTGGCCTCGAAATGTTAAAATCAGGGTCCGCTAGTTTTAAGTTTTGCAAATGCGACCACTCTGGTCGTTCAAATGTGTTGTTCGGTAATTTATTGATCAGTTTCTTCATAATCAATGCTTCAGTGGTGAAAATATATTCGGAGTGGATTGATTTGCATGTTAGTGTAAGGCGTCCTTTACAGTCGCTTGATGCCGTTCCAATTCCAGATATCTTCGCTGTTAGTTTTTTTCTTGGCAGCCTGAGAAGTTGTGCTGCGTTTTCGGTTATTATGTTAACTTGTGAGCCCTGATCTACGAGCGCACGAAGAGTTACGTAAGTTCCATCTATCGATTTGACCTTAACTTGGACGGTTGTCAGTAAAACTTCCATCTCGTTGGCTGATAGATGATTCGAACTCGGCGTTTCAGTTTCCCTCGAAGATCGTTGACCTGAGCGTTGATGTTCATTGCCCGTCGAAGGTGTGTTTTTATTGGAATTATTGTAATGTAAGAGCGTATGATGCTTCATATTACATTCCTTACAAGTTTTCGTTGAGTTGCAAGTTTGGTTTTCGTGACTAAACAAACAATTTTTGCATAGACGCAATTTTGCAACTATGCTGTTTCGTTGCTTTGTATCCGAGTCAATAAATTGCTGACATCGCATCAAAACATGATTGTTTTTGCAAAGAGGGCACTGCCCATATGAAGCGTGGTAAGTTTTTGAAATCCACTTCTTATGTTCAACATTTTTTCGAGTCATGTGTGTTTCAGTTCCAGCTGACTTCTCTGAGCTTTGTATGTCCTTCTTTGAAGTCTTCATGGTTTCGAACGCCATAAACTGGTTTTCTAAGTACATTAAAAATTCCTGCAGTGTCGGCACGTCTCTGTTATCGTGCAAGTTCTTTATATATTCATTGTAGGTCCCACTGTCTAGTTTTTGTGACATCAGATGGACAATCATAGGATCCCAACTGGATATATCAAAACCAATGTTTGTTAAACCGTTTAGACATTCCATTGTTACGTCATGCAGCTTCTTCAAGTTGTAACCGTCTGGCTTCTGTATGACAGGCAACTGCAGCATAGTGTTCATGTATGATGAGAATTGTAGTCGACGGTTGTTGTACCGTTGATTCAGTATATCCCAACACGAAGTGTAGTTATCAGCGCTGATACTCAAGTGTTGCACCAGTCTTTCTGCTTCACCTTTCAGCCTGGTCTTCAGATGCTGCATTTTTTGAGCTTTATTTAATGTCGGGTTTTTGTGTATGGTTTCCAGGAACAGATCTTTGAAAGATATCCATTTGCTGTAGTGTCCTGAAAACTCTGGTATCTCGATTCTCGGTGCTGACTGTTGATGATGAGCGGTGTTCCACATCTTGCTTTTCAGTTGTTTCCTTGTTTCATCATATTTGGCTTCCATGCTATTGAACTTGTCATGGTACGTATGTTTCGAACCTTTCAGTAAAGCTTCTAGTTCCCAATGAGTGTTGTCCACAGCTTCCCACTTCGACTTCAAGATTGACAAGTGATCGTCAAGTTCCCATCTTTCAGTCAAGCCTTCAAAATCAATTTTTCCCATAACCCGTTCGATAGCCTTGAAGTTACATTGCTGTTTAGTCAGCAAAGTCTTTGTTTTCTCATCAGGTTCTCCTCTTGAAAAGTCTGTCCAGTCAAACTTGACATTTTCTTCAATAGGTTGTAACATTTTTAAAATGTCTGCTTTAGTTGTTTCGTACATGGTTTTAGTCTTACCGTAGACATCTTCCACAAAATAGTTTATGTTCCTGTCTTCTATTTCTTGCAACAGCAATGTATGGCGTTCATCGAAATCCATCCATTGAGCTTCTAACGAGGACAGCCGCTTGTTCAAGTATTCCTTTGTTTTCCTGGTGTTGCTGTCCTTGCTATAGTTGGTGCATAATATTTTGATATTTTCAAAACATGTTGATTGTAGCGATAGCTTATTCATCTTGATTATAGACGATAGCTTTCTTGTAGTTCACAAAGTACCTTTTTTGAAAAGTTCAAGACTCTTCTAGTTATCGTTGAAGGCTCTTTTAGTTTCTGAAGGCTCTTCTTGTAGCCGAAGGCTCTTCTCGTAGTCAAAGGCTCTTCTAGTAGGTGAAGGCTCTTCTAGAAGTTGAAGGCTCTTCCAGTAGTTGTAGTTAATTTCGGTACTTAATGTGCCTGTATTCTGGATAGGTATTTGCGCCTTCTCAATCCAACTGGGGCGACCCTCTTCTGGGAGACCAGCTGAACCGATTCGCTACCGTAACAACAGACACAAACACACTAAGATACACGAAGGCTCGAAGGACCATAAATGTACGGGTTGTAGTGGTTAACTCCGTACACCGATTTGTCGTGAAGGTTGGTAATTAAGTTAGTGTAGAGAAACACGCTCCACTGAGATGCACTAAGTAGATAAGTTTATTTAAGTTAAGAGTAAGTCACAGTACCAGAGTGGAAGGCGATTATTTCTCTCAGTTGTTGATAGCTACCCAGTTATAAGTTCACTATATTTTAATTCGTTAGTCATGTCATTTTATTATGCTAAATTATGACGCGCATCGTTGGTCTAAAGTAGGTTACAGAGTAAGCAGAAAATGTATGGCGATGAGACCGTACAGTGGTATTTCCGTTATATTAGTCGTCGACACGTGTATGAGCTTGTTATTCCACATCGTATACCTTCTGTCACACCTCTGTACTGTGTCGCGGGACTCCGGCGGAGAGCGCTCCGGGACCGCCTAAATTATTCATTATTAACGCTAACACTGTCCAACGTATTAAAAGCAAATTGACGACGGACCCACATATAGGTACAATATTAAAATATATACACGTGCAAATGGGCTGCCAGTTTAGCCGACCAATGTATGCAAATTAGAGAAAACGTCAATTTTGTTTGAACGCCGTAACGGACGCGCCTCAATGCAAGTTCTTGGGATATTCATCATTATGCTCTGGGATATTTAGTTTAGTATCATAATGAAGACGAGTTCCACATATCCCTAGAGTGAATAGTGAGAGCATTCGCCACAAAATATGACGCGGTAATTTGCAATTAATTTAAAATATACTTATTAAATCGGCGATAAAAAAGAGAAATGCAATCTATATTAATGACATCCTATCAGACATGAAAGTCGCCTTACAGGATACGTCATATTTTATTTATCAAACTGAACCGTAACACACTCTTGGCTTGAAACTACCTGTAACCAGTAACACGCTCGGATCACAACATACATTAATATAAAACACACGGGAGCTGAGCACGTGTCACAATGTGTAGATGCTCCGTTTGCATCACCTTGCACTCTCCTGTCAACTGGCACTGTTTGTTCCCGCCTTTATGCAATCTGCGCTTATTGTTCGTTTAACAGAGTCAAGTGTTCGCTAACAACGTTTGATGTTATGCCGCGTTTACATGCGCGCGCTGGGATAGGCCTCAGGAGCCCAGGCTTCCAAAATGATAATTATGATGAGCTTGTTTGAAATTAATAGTTTTGATAACTTGTGACTTCTAGTTCGGAATTCATCTTTATTTCTGAGATCATATTGGTAGTGTACCTGTGACTGTACAGTGGCCGTAATCATGGCACAGCGATTTTCAGAAACAGGTACAGTCACCAAAAGAGATAAGTAACCAGGGTTGGCGGATATAGTTGCAGATTAGTAAAAAACCGATGGATGTTTTCGAATGAAATTTAATTTGATAAATTAACTGTTAGTTTCCTATTCATTAAATTAAATTTTTGTCGAAAACATCTATCGGTTTCTTACTAAACTTCAACTATATCCGACGACCGGTTCTTCTAGTTTGTAGGGGGTAGTCACCTCTGTGTCCTATACCTGTGTCCAGTCTTATTCAACTCAATGTGTCATATTTTTACGACCAGCTAGTGTACTTGGTAGCTTTGGGACATCTGTCAAGACTTTTAGGTTTTCAAATGAACAAATATCTGGTACTTACTCAAACACATTTGGTATACACTTTTCAACTTGTTCGAGGGTGGCAGGGACATCGACGCGCAACCTTTTACTGTGGATTCAGTAAGTACATGATTCTGAACCACCTACGTTGAAATTTTACTTCGTTTATTTAAAAAAAATTTGCTGTTCCATACTTTTTGACCGTGCAGGTATTGTAATTTTCTATGGAGAAGCAGATGTTATTTATGATTGCCGAATAAATATCTGCCGCCCAGGATACAACTCATGGTCAGAGCTTGCGCGTCAATGTCCCTGCCGCCCTGGATACAATTCATCCAAAGTCTATTGTAATAAGTTTAATAGTATTTAATTCAACACTCTGTAAAGTCCGAGTCCAAGAATCCTTTATACTAACTATACGCCAAAACATTTGCAACAATGTGTAAAGTATAACAAAACAATGCCCCACAACAGATGCCCCGACACCACAGTAATGTCCATCTGACATGAGAACATAACAGGCTATAACATGGTCACAGCTAGGAGCCGTGTGATCAGTGTGGCCCGGGCCGGCTCAAATATGTGCTAAAGTCCATCATCCGCCTTTACTGCTATCAATTTTCGGTTCAGCTGTTGCGATTCAATCAAAATAATACGATTGCATAGTCATGTTGATGAATAGGCCTAAAATAATTTGAGCTATATAGCTACTACATTTGATATGTATAAAATAGAGAACGGTAGCGGTATCCAGGTCATCACAATGTATATATTGAGCCCTCGCGGCGGCGCCCGCGCCCCGGGAGGCTCGTATAACAAACACGGCCGTTCGTACAGAACGCACCCGCTCTCATGTACACGCCGATTGTAATGGGCAATGTAATGGTAATGGACACAGTTGTGATAAGTAGGTGTCAAAGAGGTAGCAAAGGTCTTCTGTACAAAAGAATTCCAAAAAACAAGGGAACAAGACGTGCTCATTACAGACACAATAACGAATTAGGACAGGTGTTTTTGTAAAATCCTAATTAAAGTAACTGTTTTCAGGCTGTAATTTACTTAAATTTTTTTGATCATCTGAACAAATCCGACCGTTATAAATAAATAAATGGGCCCTTGCTATGTACACTCAGGTACCAGTAACTAATTCCGTCAGGATTTTCAAACAGCCGCTCGGATAGTGTGACACGCGCCGCATGAATGTTTCCGCACGTTTATCAACAAGATGTGAGTGTATTTAAACTAATATTATCACAAAGCCTGCCTAGTTGTATGAACACACTAACTTTGTTACATAACTAAGAGTATGTTCATAACATACATAACGTGGTTCATACCTATTTGCGATTTAACTTGTGCTAAGTACTTTAATATTCCACTATATCAGCTGAAAGGATCCGTGCAATTTTCTCCAAAATTCCCTGCAGTACCTACTTAACTAGGGCGCGTTATACAAAAAAAAAAATATAGTGCAATGATTACAGTGAACAATGTTTGAAGCGAAACATTTTTTCCAAGAAGTGACAACGGAGACGTTGTGACTTCTTGTCAGATACATTCAAAGAAACCAGTGAAAGAGTCACGTCAACCGTAACACTGAAATCTAGTAAAAATACATAAATATGCTACAAATAAAATACCCCACAGAAAAACATTATTTATGACATAACAGCTACCAACCGAATACAAACGTCCCTCGTCGCCGAAAAGTTCACGCGACCACTCACAAGTCGAGCGCGGCCAGCCGGCGGGCGCCGGCGCCGGCGCGCGTGGGACGTGCACCGGCCGGACCGGGTTCAAATAAAAACTATTTAAATAAACATGACGTCTATACCCCCTGGAGGGGCTGGCAAAAGTGGATAGTGTACCCTCAGTTCTAGTCCCAAGTTAATATTTACTACCGTATGGTGGAGGGCTAGCCTAATGCTATCAATCGGGCACAATTCCAGAATCCCGGCTACTACTGATAAATTCTAATTAAAAACCAGATAAAACTTTACCCGACTTGAGGATCGAACCCAGTATCTCGTGCTCAGAAAGCGCCTTTGCGATCACCTAATGAGCGAGACAGTCAAGCAAGTAGGTATTTATATTTTCCTCATAAATCTCACAACAAACAATGATTGGACTATCCTTGACTGGTAATAGGCTCCCACCTTCCCCGAGAGTATCGTAAAAGGCGATTAAGGGATTACATGAAGCTTGAAGGGCAGCAGTATTATCTTAATAATACACCGTGATGTTATCACTGCGCGTAGGAGCCGTTTGTGTGACGATGTAACAACTCAGTTTTAGAAATGAGAATAATGCGTAGTTGTTGAAATTAAATAAAAAAACCGACCAAGTGCGAGTTGGACTCGCACACGAAGGGTTCCATACCATGACACTACATATTTAAAAAAACACGTTTGTTGTCTGGGAGTCCCCCTTATTATATTTTATTTTAATTTAATTATTTATTTTTAAAGTGAATATACAACTAAGTACCAATTCTGTAAATATTTTTATATTTGAGTTGATTGAATGAAAGGTAAATTGCGGTTTACGATTTATGAAATATTAAAAAAAAACTACTTACTAGATCTCATTCAAACCAATTTTCGGTGGAAGTTTGCATGGTAATGTACATCATATATTTTTTTTAGTTTTATCATTCTCTTATTTTAGAAGTTACAGGGACACACACATTTTACCACTTTGGAAGTGTCTCTCGCGCAAACTATTCAGTTTAGAAAAAAATGATATTAGAAACCTCAATATCATTTTTGAAGACCTATCCATAGATACTCTACACGAATGGGTTTGATGAAAAAAAATTTTAGAGTTTCAGTTCTAAGTATGGGGAACCCCCAAAATGTATTCTTTTTTTTCTATTTTTGTGTGAAAATCTTAATGCGGTTCACAGAATACATCTACTTACCAAGTTTCAACAGTATAGTTCTTATAGTTTCGGAAAAAAGTGGCTGTGACATACGGACGGACAGACAGACAGACATGTCGAATCCATAAGGGTTCCGTTTTTTGCCATTTGGCAACGGAACCCTAAAAAGTCTGTAACACTGTCCAAGCTACATCCAGCATCTACAGATCTCCGCTTGTTATATAATCCATACTAATATTATAAATTCGAAAGTAACTCTGTCTGTCTGTCTGTCTGTCTGTATGTTACCTTTTCACGCCTAAACCGCTGAACTGATTTAGATGAAATTTGGTATAGAAATAGCTTGAGTCCCGGGAAAGGACATAGGATACCTTTTATCCCGATATTCCCACTGGATCGAGACTTATGCGGGTGAAACCGCGGGGCGGAGCTAGTATAATATAAAGTCGAGTTAGTTACACCATTTATAACTCAAGAACGGCTGGACCGATATTATGATCTTTTATTTGTTGGATTTATCTTCGCCCCGAATAGCAGAATAATTATTGAAACATGGGAAAAAATAAAAATAAAATCTAAGGCGGTACGAAGTTCGCCGTGTCAGCTAGTTATTAATAAATAACAAAAATAAAATATCACAACTCACCCCCAATTTTGTCTAGAGAGGATTATGATAATATGAATAATATCTCGAGTAATGCCTTCTGAAATAACAGGACTTTAATGAAATTATCAAAACAATATTACCAGAGTGAGCTCTCAAACTGATTGGAGTATCAATATCGTTGGCATCGAGTGCCCCTGTGAGACCCGCGTACTAATATCAATCGTAATTCAAGATGGCGGCGAGCCGTCAATCAACGAGGAAGTATTAAAATTGGTCGCTTGAGGAGCTCGTGACTCGCATCTGTCTGTTAACTTTGTGGGATGTTGCAATCAGATGCCGCGCATCCGGACATCCGGCTTGCTGATTACAGAAATTATTCTGAACTGGTTGAGAGAATTGAGTGCAAATGTGTGTCAAATATAAAGTAGATAAGAGTCACAGATGCCACTTGAGCAGAGTTTGACGGTCTCTTCTAGTTTGCTTAACTTTTTTCCATAGTACCTGGTTGTTAGCCACATCCAGTCTACCTTATTTAGATTTATATATTGTTTTTTTTTTTCGTTTTTCATTCTCAACTAAAATCGACGTGGACCCAATGATACAAGTTCGATGCTCATTCCCTGTTTTGTCATGCACCGCATTATACACTCTGTAACTACCGGCCGCACGTGAGTCCCTCAGGGGTATGAACAAGTAGGTGTACAATCACACAGTTTGCAAATGGCAGTGTTAGGCTCCTGTTCACTAACGTAATTATCAATCGACGCACACACTCCCCATTGTATCACTGTTTTATTTCAATTCCTTCACTTTGGCCTCTAAAATTCTATCACGTCATACGGTGGCCTAACAAGATCTTTACTTATGGAGGTCGCCGAGATAACTACTAAATGCTAAGTAGTACTAACAAAAGCCTCTCATTTTGATCCCTACTATCAGCTAGGGGCTCGTTTCTAAATAATAACATCCGCGGTCGGCTCGTGGATGGTTGACAAACCATTACATATCGAAACCCGTCCGTACCTCGGAAAACTCGTTAAACCGGTTGGTCCCGACAGTCATTCGTAGATCTACGACAGTCAGAAGCCCAAAAGGGTATCATGATTCGTATTACCCAGTAACTGGGTTGTGGAGGTCAGATAAGTATTCGCTCGATGTAAAATACTGGTATACAGATATATCCGGTTAGACTGGAAGCCGACCCCAACATAGTTGGGAAAAGGCAAGCAGATTTTATGAACTTCATTGGTTAGTTCAAGCCTCAAGGGTAGAGTGGACGAGTTCCCCCTAACCCAGCGCGAGCTGGTGACGCTTCCTAAGAGAAGCTCTGCTTGTACAACAGCACAACATCCGTGACGGGGCATGCCGCCCTCCGTTACAGCGACCGATGAGCTGTCACAATAATAAGATGGCGCATAAATTTCTCGTCTTAAGCCATCATAAATTTGAGCCAAAATATGATATATTATAATCTGAACAATTACTCAGGGCGGGGTTGGAGAGCCGATGACTTATGCGCGCTGCCCAGCTGCCGGCGCCATGTTTTATTGTACGAGATCTAACCGAAGGGAAAGGAATTAGATCATTTTAATTATTATATTAATGTCTACTGCTACCCGCAGAACCCTTAGGTCTACGAGTCGCCGCGTAATCGCTTGTAGGGCATTAAACCTAAATTCGTGTTCATATTTAAGGTTTACTGAAGTTGACCAAAAAGTTGGTTAAATCTAACTTAATAGCGGCTGTTTGAACACCTATTAAAATTATAATCTAGGCACAATTTAGATAGAGCATACTGTATACATACCTGTTGATTGTCAAGGTGGCTCGGCAAGTTCGATTTAGATTGCACCCTCTACGTCTTACGGTATATTCCTACTGTATGGTTACGTTTTATACAGACATGGCCGTAGTAACGAGATCACTGAACACTGATCACTGCAGTTTCTCTAACATTCAGCAAATTCACACCCGCAGCAACGATATGAGAAGAATCATAGTCCATAAAAGTCGCACATACGACGCCGCTGCCCAGCGAGTGTGTATTTATTCCGTGCTAAATTCTCGGTCCGGGCCGCAACGCCGGTTACGGCACCGCGCCGGATCCGATACCCAGATCTCATTTAAATAGTTATTACCGCCTAATAGTTGTAATAAAGTTATACTGAATAGCGAATGTAATTTGAATAGGTTTCTCACCCAATCGGAAAGTCACGACTGGCTGGGAGTCTGGGAGCGATTATTACAAGAATGTAAGTCGCGATCTTGTTACTAGCATTATCGACGGACAGGGGCTCACTGCTCAAGGTAGTTGGATACACGACAACGGGTATTGGGGACATGACATAAGGCTGTTAACGTTTATAGATGTATTTAACTTAATTATGTTGCGGATAAACGTTTTTTTTTCATCTTAATTATCTTTCTGTCTATTAAAAGGACAATTTAGTTTTTTTTTTATTAGTTACGACGTACGCATCTTTTCACTGAATATCCCACATAACCGTAAAGCTATATCTACACAATGATAAGTACTATAATATAATATACTCGTACACATCCCAGAAACCACAACGGCATAACCATGCATGTCTTCACGGTAAATGTGGAGAGACGCCGTGATAAGTTGCACCAGCAACAGCAACACGCAGTCCCGAAGGTACCAGTCGTAAAGGCCCTTCAGCCTACATCACTACAGACCACATTCGCGCATGTCTCGCAAACGTGTCGCACATGCGGACTGCTGGCAATACTGCTATAATGGCTACTGCAATAAAATGGCGTTTTAATTCCTGCGCCGTAGAGAAGCGCTTAAATTACCATTGAAATTTATTTCTCACTTAACTACCTGAGCCAGAATGTGTTTCAAGTGAATAAAATGGAGGAACTACAGAAGGGAGAGGGGGTATGTTCGTGTACAGGAGTGCACTCATTACGTGTACAGGTGTGCACTCATTACGTGTACAGGTGTGCACTCACGCCGCCGCTGTCCCTGCACCGAGGACGCTACTAGCCGCCGCGCGCCGGTTGACCGCCACAGAGAGAGTTATTGTCAACTAGCGACCACTCGTTACCAGTCCACCACTTTAGGTGATAGTGGAGAAATAAGCTCGTTGTTGTACTGTGAAGGTAATTCAAAGTTGTGAAGATTCAATTTCAATAAACTCTTAATCTTAATTAATTGATGAAACACTTTCAGAATATGTTGTTATGTTCTTCGGCGGTGACTTCGTGCTTCAGCAGACACACAGGGTGGCGGGGACATCGACGCGCAACCTGGTGCCGTGGAGTCAGTACATGATTCTGAACTTAGAAAATCTTCGATGGTTATTAAAAGAAATTGCTTTTCTATACATTTTGTCCGCGTAGGTATTGCACTTTTCTATGAAACATCAGATTTTTTATTGATAACCGATGAACATTTTTCTACGCTTGAGGGTCTAGAATCATGTGTTGAATCCATGGTAACAGTTTGGGCATCGATGTCCTGCCACCCCGTGTAGGTAGCACAAACATGTTATCATGCAGATAGGTACGTTTATTTAGCGATATTGCTAAAAACAGCCCACTTTCATACCGAACGATATGAATGTACGCACGTGAGTGATAATTGTGTTATTTACTTGCCCATTCAAAATGTACGTGACGGCGCCCAGCGGCCCACTGCGCTCCGGAGCGACGGAGCTCACACAAGATGTATGTTACGACAGCGGTACAACGTCTCAAGCACGCTCGCAATAACAGAGAACGCTCGAACTGAACGTAAGCAAACTGTGTTATCAGGTGGAAAATACCTCTCTTTATTCGTTAATGGCAGCTATTTCCAAGGAGCGGCGGGGGCGTGGGGGACGCGGGGCTCCCTCGCGACCCCCCGTGATCATCCACGAGATTGTGCTCCAATGAAACTCGTCTGCCTCATAATGGACAAGCCTGATTGAATCAGTCGCTCTCCATTCACGCGGGATGGATCCCGAGATCAAGATTTTTTGGACCGTTTCCTGTAGTGTTGATGAGAAAATGGCCTATACAGTATACATATATCGCATATCGCCTATATGTGACTATTTATATACATAAGAGGAAGCGAATGCAGTTCTTTATTTTATGTGCCAAATGCCAATTTGACAAGGCATTACAGGCCGATACAATCTGCGTAGAGAGCAAATGACACACAAGTTTTAGCTGCACTATACATTTTGCAACAATCGAGACTTTTCAGCTGTCGCTTCGCGTTACCTGTCAAGTAACACACGTTTCAAAACAAAGTTCCGACAAAATAAGAAACAAAATCGCATTCTCTATTGCTTGTCAACTCTCTAAACGATCTCATAATTACACATATTAATTTAAAGTCTCAGTGTTAGGGGTAGTCACAAAGAAGAGACAGGCACGTTATTAAAATGTTTGTTGGTACACGAGGGTTGCCGGACGTCAGGCACCGGCTGCCGGGTGCCGGTCGTCTGGCGGTAAACGTCGGAACGGCCCGGGAGCTGCACGATACGGGGATCAGACAATTAAGAATAGGAGTTTATAGTCTTATTTTACGTGGCCCTCAAATCATGCCTCTTATTCCAGCTACAGTGTTAATAGTCAAACAGATCCATAACATATTAACATATCACTCATATATTAAAATGGAAAAATACGACAAAACTCCTGAGAAGGGACAAATCTATGAAAATAAAGAAATGAAAATGAATTTTATCAAAAGTTCGAAATAACGAAACAAATTAAAAGCAGTGGCCGAAATTCGCGCCTGATGTTGTGTTTCTTAAAATTGTGACTGAAGACTTGTGTTGTGTCCGTAGTGTGACGTGTGACTACTGTCTGTTGTCATTAATAAAACTTTACGGGAGAGTTGAATAGCTGGTGGCTTTTAGCTGAAATTATTTTTAATGTTGTCTATAATCTACACAAAATTATTAATGTATCTTACAAGCTCCGAAACTTCTCATCGAAATAAATATATCTGTCCCTCGCCATAGTTCACCCAGATCTCAACGCATCCTAGATGTATTCACTCCATGCCCAACTAGTACTAACCTCGGACATTCGGCACCAATGAACAGGTTGATGAGGACGTACCATGAGCTCCATACACGTTCCAATAGCATTGGCATCTTCGCCAACAAGCTATCGCAATTTCGCAAACAATTATTACTGACCCACAGTGGCCACGGTTAATATCTATTAATATTATTATTTACTTATTTATTATTACTTACTTATTTATTATTTGGCATTGATTGTGTTATTCTTTAGAGCAACAACACAGATTTAGTTATTTCTTTTCTTTTTTTTTAATTTTCAGTGTTGGGTTCGTGTAGTTTTTTTTTTAGCTTATGTGTACTCTATGTAAAATTATAAAACTTGTAGGTCCTACGTAAGTGCTGTGCACACCTGTAAGTGAAAAATTCACTCTAGATTTTATGTTTAATTGTTACAGTACCCCAAAAAATGTATTGGTGAATAGGTCGTTGGAGTGCCATAATTAAATAAATAAATAAATGTTCTGAAAATAAGCAATGGAAAAAAGAAAAATTGTTGATATATTTATAACACAGATATTGACCGCACCTAAGGCTGATTTAGCGTTGGAAGGCCTTCCACAAGGTGGACCGATGACCTGGTAAAGGCCGCAGGAATTCGCTGGATGCAAGCACAGAACCAGTCCAAGTGGCGGTGCTTGGCCTATGTCCAGCAGTGGACGGCTGAAATGATGAAGGCTTATCTAGCGCAAGATCTAGCGGTGGCGAACACAGAGTTACAAGCAAATCAATTTTAATGTCAACAGCTCAAAACCATGGAAAAATAATAACTTTGATGGTAGAATAACTCGTTGAAGGGAAATCACAGCCGTCCGCGGAACAATCGCTGGTATTGCCATAATGTCTCCCAAGTTATCTCCTTGCACACTCATAAGATACTTATCGTCGGTTGGAAGTACTTCATCAATCATCGCAGGTACCCTGAGCGCTGAAAGTGTACGAGCCACAGCCGCGGGCGCCGGGGCCCGGTGGCCCAGGGGCCCGGGAGCGGGGCCCGAGTGCGGGGAGCCGCAACTTTTCCAATTTACAACATCTCAAGACCGACACTAAGATTATTGACTTACACTGCAGCTTGTGAACCTTCGCACGAGTAAATTATACCAGTGCTTGGTTATGATGATGATGGGGCTCCCTTTTCCGCACTTAAACTCCCATTTGGTCCATTGTGCGTGGGGATTCTGGCTAACAGAGCCAGCCTAGCTCCGCCCAAAAGCACAGAAGCTTCCTGGGAGCTTCACAGGGTTCGCGGAGTGACCTCAATGTTTCGAGGCTTTCCTCACGTTGAGAAGCCACGGCCTCACATTCTAGGATGACGTGGGTGGCTGATTCCTCGGCGTCAAGGCAACCCCTGCAAAGGGGGCTGTCTGTGGCGTTGTTAAGTGAGTTATGGCCCGTAATTGTACCTATTATTATTCTAATCTCATTTCTGCTCAGGGTGAGCAGTTTTTTGGTTAATCACGGGTTTACCATTGATAAAGCCGACTGCACTGCTGCTGAATTGTGAAAGCGCGTTAAGCGGTTGGCCCCGGCTGTCATTCGTGGATCTTTGACAGTCGTTACGGGTAGTCAGAAACCCGAAAGTCTGACAACAAGTTTTACCAAGGGGTATCGCATTACCCAGTAACTGGGTTGTGGAGGTCAGGTAGGCAGTTGCTCCATGTAAAATACTGGTATTCAGCTGCATCCGGTTAGACTGGAAGCCGACCCCAAAATAGTTGGGAAAAGGCTAGGCACATGATAATGAGAAGCTTGAATTTTTCACCCGTCTAAGGGACCACAGACTTTAGTAGGTATCAAGTTGAAGTTGTTACCCGTTCCTGAGAAAAAGGGTCTTGACAAACCTCAATGATCCTATAAGGGTTCAGTTGGTTCCTTTTGATGTACGGAACCCTAAAAACTAGCCAAATGCATAACCTCTGGCTAAAATTTCCATTATGGGCCGTTGATTTGGAAGTTCATTTTTTTTTTGTAGATAGTACTCATAAATAGAAAGCTTTTTACAAATTTTTAAGTTGCGGAATATCACGGTTTACGAGATATAATTTTTTAAACTTTCTATACAAATTGGAAAATAGCACGCCATTTGCAAGTTTTTAGGTTGGATAAATTGATAAATTGTCATGGTAGACGTCAAAGTTGACATTTCACGTTCCGTTGACGGTGGAGATGTATTTAATTAAATTTTATGCCATATTTTTTATTTAAATTTTATTTTATTTTCACATATTCACATATTAAAATTAGTGTGTAATTAATATGCACAATAACCGTGCTGTATTATGCAATTATATTGACTTTTACACAAAAAATAAAGAATTTTTGTTTACACTATGGAACGGAACGACGCCATTTTGTTTTATAACGTCTTTTTATCTGTTAGCCATCAGTGTCAGTCAGTCATCGTTTGTCATTCGTTGTTGCCCTCGCAGTGATCGTTTTTGACAACCATGGCGTCTCCAAAGCCCTATGCTTCTGTCTCTGAAGAGTCGAGTGATGTGCAAGTGTTGGACTCAGATAGATTCTCATTATATGAATATCCGAAAAATGCCCAAAACCGAATCAGAGCACCCCACTGTTCACGTGGTCTTGTCTGCCCTACCCCTAGAGTGTATATAAATAACCGGAGGCGCGGAGGGAGAGCAGCCCTCGCCCGCTGTGACGAAGCGCGGGAACCATGCGAGGTAGAGCGGCTGAGACTGGTCGCCGGAGGCGACCAACAAGCCGAAGCTGCGGAGCCGAGCATGAGTGACCGTGCTTCGGCACGCAAGGGCGAAAGGGCTGCTCTTCCCGCAGCGCCGGAGATAAGGCGGAGTCAAACTAGGTGGGGAAAGGGAAGCTCTCTCCCCAGTTTGACTAAAAAGCGCTATTCTAACCTAAAAACTTTAACCATGGGGTTCTGCGGGGTGGGGATGGTATAGGGGGGTAGCCGGGCCTCCCCGTACCATAAATCGATGGACATTTATGGACATTTTTAATCTAACCTAAAAACTTTAACTATGGATATCTCCATAACCATGGGGTTCCGCGGGGTGGGGATGGTACAGGGGGGTAGCCGGGCCTCCCCGTACCATAAATTGATGAACATTTATGGAAATTTTTATTCTAACCTAAAAACTTTAACCATGGATATCTCCATAACCATGGGGTTCCGCGGGGTGGGGGTGGTACAGGGGGTAGCCCCCTCTCCCCCCCCATCCCCTCCCCCCTCCCCGCCCCATAAATCGATGGCCCATAATGGAAATTTTAACCTAACCTCTTTTTTTTAATTCGATTAAAAAGTAGGTAGCTTATCTTGAGAAAAACAATACAGTGACTGGTTGTTGAGCAGTAATGAAACGTCCACCTCACCTGCTGAGCCGCAAGATTGATTACAACCCCCGCACCGCACCGAAACGCACCGCACCGCACCGTACCCGACCGCAACCTCACTCGCAACACAACCGCACAGTCCCCACATCGACGCCGTGAGAAGGTTATTTAAAAAAGGATGACGAATGAAGTGATTGACTGT
Source organism: Hydraecia micacea (assembly GCA_914767645.1). Taxonomy (NCBI): domain Eukaryota; kingdom Metazoa; phylum Arthropoda; class Insecta; order Lepidoptera; family Noctuidae; genus Hydraecia; species Hydraecia micacea. The sequence goes on from OU611778.1 coordinate 20,572,603, forward strand.
GTTGTTACAAAGGCGGCGGATTGGGTTGAAAACATTTGTAATGACCAAGTTTTTATTAAGGATTTTTTAAAGAATGAAACGTAACAGGTTTCATTCTTATAAAAAGTTTTTGGATTCAAGAACACATTGTGTTCTTGAATCCTACTCTTATGTAGAATGTCTTGCAACAGGCTGTCGCCTTTTCTATGCTCAATTACAATTATCTACATTTTATGCTACACTAAATAGTTATGGTAAAGTGTTGTTGAAACAATGTGTTTTAAAGTCGTGCCATCAACAGTATTATTTAGTATTATGACGAGTACAAGCTCTCATGAAAGTTTACCTATAAGTACAGCCGTTAAAAAACACGGTTTATATGTTTCTGTCTCATAATCTTAATACTCCAGTGAAACAAAGTCGCTACATAGCTATACAAACAAGCCATCTCTCCCGAACTGTACAAGCTCGCTACAAAGGTAAAGGCGAAATTATGTGTTTTTCATCAGCGCCAACAGGCTGTAGTACTAATTTCACGCAGCTTTCAAAATGTCTCTTTTAATTTCCCCTTTTGTAGTGAAACAACAGAGTCATTCGGCTAAACAGTTTTTTTGTTCGGCTGTTTCGGCGACTTCATTTGTAAAAATTACATTTTGTGCCGTCTCGGTGGGGAGCGGTGTGTGCTGAGCTCTGTGACGAGGTGGCTGGACTGTTGTTAATAACAAGAGATATGGGTGGAAACAACTAGTTTCAAATTTCACATCTTTTGAAATAACAACTCAAAAATTATTAGGAGATCCCAAATACAAACAGTAGTTTATAAAAAAAAAAAAAGCAGATATTTATTTGAACTTTTGCGATGTCATTATACAATATTTAGGGAAACTTCTTAACAGTTAGAACCTAAAGCCACAAAATAAATAGCTTATAATTAATTTACATTACTGTGAATAGCCATCAAGCAGAAGACAATCATACCCAATAAAAGTAAGCCTAATCAGAAACGGAAATACACGCAGCCAAAGAACACGTCTTCACTGATACTAAAAATCTTTTTGTTAGAAACAAAAAATATAATCAGTCCTCTCTACTACGTAACGAGTACCTTTGTCCGCTGAAGTGGCGCCTTTTGTAGGGCCGGCGGTAATGGGCGGACCCTTTGTGTAAATATATTCTAGTAATTGTACCCCCTCGCCCCCGCCAGCCCCCAGCCTTGCTCCCCAGACCCTCAGAAAGGAACATTTACGTCATCATAATATTGCAGGAATATTTTTTCGTGTTACGTTACATTGTGATCGACGTGGCTTGTAAAATGTTACTGCTCACCTTTTTGCTTTAGCTTTTATCCTATTTGAGATAGGGTTCTTCGAATACGAATATAATCCTGCATTATAATGGAACACTTTTAGGCGAGTTATAAATAACAATGTTGAAGTAATACCACCTTTATTTTTTGACAACACTACTATAAATAGGCTGCAGTCATTTCTAATACAAGTCATAGTCTTGTTAATGCTACAATGTCAAGCCTGGCCTTGATGTAACTTGTTGGTTCATAGGCAGCGTCCTTCATAGACTAAATGTGGCTTTGCTAGGCATCAGAGAGGTCACGAAAGGAAACGAAACTAGCCTGGCTCGCTTTAGCCGGATGGGGCTGACTATAATAATACTTATGTAAAGCCTTCACAGTGACAGTACAGAGTCTCTTGTTCCAGGACCGGCCACTAGCACACAACGCGACGGCGCGCGTGTTCCACAGCAACCAGAGCCTCGTGCTGCAGAAGGTGACGCGCCACAGCAGCGGCCGGTACGCCTGCTCCGCGCTCAACGCGGAGGGGGAGACCGTCTCCAACGAGCTGCTGTTCCGGGTCAAATGTAAGAAACACCTCCTTCAACATTATACTACTTCTTGGGTAGATAACATCTCTGCTCTGTATAACATAAAGTGTTGTGAATATTAAAGAAACACTACTTCAGATACTTTTCTTCATTTGATTCGTAAAGAGAGAGAGACATCCTCTGATAACGTTCACCTAGCCAATCTTTTTATTTCTCTTCTATCTAAACGCGTAAAGTACATCTCAAGAAACGATTCCAGCAGCCGGTGAATGGGGATATATTCTCATCTCATTGATAGTATTTTAAATTCAGTGTTGGCTCTGGTTGGCTCCCTAAATCTCCGAAGGATTCGACAGTTTCATGCAATATTCACGCGCCATTCGGGCCTTGTCGTTTCGCGTCAAACAGAATTATGCAAGAAGATAAAGCAAACGTATTGGAATTTATCGAAAGTTGCGAACAAGTCGGAGGTGTCGCACGTGACTCGGACAGGCCGCATGCTACACCACAAACACGATGCGACAAATTCCAACTCAACTTCGACTTTTAAAATATATGTGTATCTGACCGCTTCTCAATCTCCAGAGTCTTAACCGCAAGCCCTTCTCCACTGAGACGTAAGCTATGCATTCTCCAATAAACTGACAAGTGGTACGCTCTACCTCCCCTCGGTGGAATAGGTTCGTACCACATAAAGTTATTCCGTTTGGTGCAGTCCAGCTATGAATCGCAGGCGAAGTAGATCATATTTCGGCGCTAAAACAAACTTAAACAACAGCCAGAGCCGTGAAAGTTTGGCGCTAAATAGAAAACTCGTCAAGGGGCCGCCGCCGCACCGCGCGCCGGCCGGGTTCATTACGGCACCTCTCGAAGCTCATTCAAAACAATCGGCACAAATCTGGAACAATGCGAGCCACCGACCCACACTTAAATTGCTCAGAATTAATTAATCGCGACGTCCGCGCGTTGTGTCGCCACAAATACGCCGCGCAAATTAAGAAGCATTGTGGTCGCACCGCGCCGCGCCGCGCCGCGCCTGCTCGCACGGAGTCGCACCGAGTCGCGCGCTGCCGCACGCTCGTATCGTGTCGGTGTTATCGCGTCTCGTCGCGGCCGGGAGAGTCTCCACTAATTGTTTTTTCTCCGTCGTTTGCCTTGATGCCTTCTGAAAGGAAATACTGAACGGATAAACTTCTTGTTTTGCGATTTCAGATTAAATGGAGTCTGTAGGTCCCTTTATTCGAATTCAACAACCTACTTTCTTATTTTCTGTAGAGTATCAAAAGATTTCTTGTAATATTTGAAGCACGCTAGGTCTATTAAGCGTATGGGCTGATAAGCAGAGTCGAATAAGGTATTTTCGGTACACATTTTTGTGGAACGTAATAAGAGAGTATCTTGAAAGGCTATCTCCGGTGGGGTGACGTTCATATCCGAGCGTGTTGGAGCCGCGACGTGTGGACAGATCTCGCTGATCGATCACGTCCACTAAAGATAGAGTTGCGTCGATTCTGCAATACATTGAGATTCCTTGACAAGAACTGCTCCTTGATACTTCGTTTTGAAAACAAAACATTGAAATCGATTCATTCTAACGCAATTCGAATTGAAAATCTTTGCACCCTCTTCGTAGGGCACCTCGATGTAAACAAACAATGGCGACAAGATACTTCCGGGCGACAATCTAAACTGACCATTTTACCGGTGAGCGAGTGACAGCGCTCAGCCGCCGATAGTCAATTAGAGAGGATTGGATTGCGCCGATTAAACTAGTCTCCTTGTCAAACGATAAATAAACGATTTCAATTAAATAGGATTCCGTCTGTAGTGTTGTGGCGCAGGTGAGTCACTCTCCTTTGCGGCTCGTTGCTTTAACTCGCCCATCTATCCCCCCAGTTGCCCTCTCGCCCCCGCCCATGCCCCAGTAATGGCTGTCGATCTATTTCGCCAATTGTAAGATATAGCCCTGACAAAATAAGATGGGAATTTTTAATGGTGAACATAACTGCGAGTAATGTCGCAATAAATTTCCGTTTCGCAAGAAAAAATGTTTTGTAATGAAGTTGTTGTTATTGCTCGTTACGATCGGAGCAATTTTATTCATGACCCGATGCCGTTAGCCTTCAGTGGCTTTCGTTGAAATAACTTGCTCCTGTTCGGAGGTAGATTATCCTATTACGTTTTACATTACCTATTTAAATAGGTTTTGTCTCGGATTAAATGTTTCGAGATTTCGCTATTGCAGCTGTGTCCCGCCATTTTATTTAGAGGCTCACTAGCGTTAAAACAGAATGATCTAATCAGAATGAATATTGTATTAATAAGTTGTGTCGCTAATTCGGGATCACTTATCATTCGGTGAGTAGTTAATTAGTGTGATAGGGATGCGCGCCGCACACCGCGCACCGCCGCCGCGCCGCTCACCGCGCGGTGTCGCGATGTCGCGGCTGGCTGCTATTAGGGGCGACCCGCGGCCACATAATTACTCCTTGCCCCTAATTCCCAGCTGACGACCCCTGACCTTCACCGCTCGCCACCTTCACACACCACGATTTGTCGCACATTTTGTAACAATACCTACAGACTGATACATCTGATGCTTTACAAATATAGCAATGCCATTTCTACATCCTGCGCAATTAGTGTTTAACGTGGATTGCGCTGTAAGGTGTTGCAAGCTACCTGCTATGAATATGAATAAACGACATTTATTTACGAGATAATAATTACGTCAAAAATGCTACCTACATGCAATAAAGCGTTCAAGTACACACCTGCTCATCGCAGCTCGTCGGTACTCGGACGTCGTCGTGCAGGTGTCCAATTAGCGCGCGTTACAGATGACGCGCTACGTGGTGCGACTTCGTGCCTCACCACGTCGCGTGGCGTCTGCAATCACACGCACGCTTCAACGTCCTACAATAATTAACACATGTAATATTGTCACTACAAAACGTGATCATTCGTTCAATAAGGAAAAAGCTGGATGAAACTGAACCCGCGCTCAGTTTTATGAGATTTGGTTTTGAGAAATAGGGTAACTAATTATGTCGCAAATGATAAATAACATAATACTCCGCGTATCTCAACAATAGGAACGTCTACATTCGATGCTCAGGTGCTTCATGGTGTACCTATAGTGAGCACAACTGCAGGTATCGCTCCGTCTTGTGAGTCGTCTCACGCACCATCACGTAACCCTATTACCGGCCCATACAGAAACGTTACAAGATTTGTGACGCCACTCGGCGGAATGGCCGCCATGCCTCACGGACTGAAGCCCACTTAGCTTAGCTGTTACTAGATAACTAGTGGAGCCAGTATAAATTGATTAGCTCACGATAAAACTTCAGGCGGTGAATCTGTTTGGATGTTCCTCTTAAGTTATTTAAGAGCTAAGCTAAATCTGAAGGTTTTGGATACAAAAACATGTACCAACCTAGTATTTTTGAAATTATTGTATAGTCTGTTCCAAAAGTATCTCACAAAAATGTTAACAAATGGATCAGAACACGTACCTGCAGATGCATCGGTACCCGCAGGTACGTTTAATAATCAATTAGTAAGTGGCATTACGCACTGGTGTAATGCCACTTACAAATCGATTATCTGAATACATTAACTCGAAATTCGAATTTCAAATCATCGTAAAGATGTAAATATTTCATTCGGCAATAATAATTGAGGTTAACTTATATCCTCAGTTTGCGTCGATGATTTTTCAATTAAAATAATTTTTTTTTTTTTTTTTTCAATAATTATTGTATAGAGTGGCGAGATATAAAGTTACAACCTTTTAAGTACCTACTGATAAATGTGTTCCTGATACCCTTTAGTTAGTGGCTGCATAAGAATTTAACCTGAACAGGGTTCGTTTATACTTTAATCAGATACTTTTGGAACATACTATAGTTTTTAACTTTACTATACTTAGTTGAAATGTTTTCGTATATAAGTATTGATTGTTTGTGTTGGGTCACAGACTCGCCGTCGTGCCGCACGAGCGGCGTGGCGGTGGTGGGCGCGGCGCGCGGCGAGTCGGTGGTGATCGTGTGCGAGGTGGACGCCGACCCGCCCGCCGCCGTGTTCAAGTGGAAGTTCAACAACTCGGGCGAGACGCTGGACGTCGCCGCCGACCGCTACACCTCCAACGGCAGCGCCAGCAGTCTCAAGTACCTATACTCTTTGGAATTTGTCGGGAAAAGATGCAATGAGTATCGTTTAATCACATAAAAACTATTGCAAAGGGACTTTAATGCCAATCATTACAGTGTTTGTCTACTTCACAAAATAACGGCTAAAAGCATTGTTAGTTTCTTTTACCATCAAGTCTATCTGATCTTATCGAAATCCATACCGTGTGTTCTTGTATTCCTGACATTATGTTCCACCTGTGTGGCCTGGTTCAACGTGTCCTTCATCCCCACACTATGTTCTCACCGGCCCTGCCTGTCCTCAGGTACACGCCGGTGGCGGACCTGGACTACGGCACGCTGTCGTGCGCGGCGTCCAACGAGGTGGGCTCGCAGCTCACGCCCTGTGTCTTCCAGATGGTGGCCGCTGGTGAGTCTATAACATTTCCCACTAATTGTGTACTGTGGGCCAGACAGTTTGATACCTTTGATGAACTACTTTTGATGTTGATCGTATAGTAAACTTACAATATCTTTTTCATGGGGGTTATATATACTGTAAGCCTTTTTTTCACGGGAGCTTTTTAATTCGACGTTTTTTTTTTACCGGTAAGTACTAGGTAGATTTTTAACTCTCGGCGTTGAGCACGTTGAAAAAAACCCTACCGCGTCTGTAAATGGAATTTGAGTTTCCAGCGTCAAAATCGTCCCGTTACCAAAGCGCCCGTGACGTAGCCTAACAGTTGCTATGTTCCAGTTCGAAGTGTATGCCGCTGTGATAGTACACGAGACACTACTGACATGAGGCACATGACACACTTTCCCTATGTTTGAGGAATGGGAATGCTACTTGCAGATGTCTACAAGACGCGGCGGCAACGCACCATCAGGTGCACTGTGGGCTAGTTTGCGACGTAGTATCATACCAAATAGTTCAGAAAGCTACATGTCCCGTTTGTTCCAGGCAAGCCGCACGCGCCGCGCAACTGCTCGCTGTGGAACCACACGGCGGAGTCCGTGGAGGTGTCGTGCGCGGCGGGCTTCGACGGCGGCCTGCCGCAGCGCTTCCTGCTCGAGGTGTTCGCCGACAGCGAGCCCAGGTCAGCGGCCTTGTACAGATTGGGTCAAAGGCTATCATATATTTATGAAATACTAGATACCCGCCCCTTATTCGCACAGTTTTTGTGACTTGACAAAATATCGTGTTTTTAAAAATAAATGAATGAATGCGAGTTTAATGTAAACACAACATGATAACATGACGCCAGTTATCCCTGAAGGGTTCGGCAGAGGTGTACTTACCTGTAGTACACACACATTTTGCTAGTTATGTTTCAGTCCTAGGTATGTATTAGGGGGCGAGCCTAGGCCACAAATCTAGACTCCGGGCTGCTACTAAGTAAGTAATTCCTGATGGCAAACCACAATAGCAGTTTGCCCGACCCGGGAATCGAACCCAGGACCACATGTTTAGCAGTCGCGCTTGCGACCACGAGACCAACGAGTTAGCCAAAGCGCTATTAAGTAAGTATAAATAAAGATGATCACATTTACAAGTAGATATAACTTACTGTTCAAGCAAGATTCTAACTGAAAAATCAAATGCACATTGTCCGCGTAAGAGGCTCTGAAGTGCTGTCACCGCTGCCTGCGACGTCCTCAGCGCACCTCCGCGACCCTCTCCGCCTGAATCCACACTCCTCCACTATAGTACATCCCAATGTTTTAGCTCTCGTAATGACTACATCCGTCGCAACTAGTGAGGAGACGGAAACACTTGAGTACCCGCTGATGCTTGCGACACCCCGCCGTCACCCCCGAACTAACCGCTCCACCCCCCCGGGCGGGGACCAGACGCGAGCGCCGTCACCCCCGAACTAACCACTCCACCCCCCCGGGCGGGGACCAGACGCGAGCGCCGTCACCCCCGAACTAACCACTCCACCCCCCCGGGCGGGGACCAGACGCGAGCGCCGTCACCCCCGAACTAACCGCTCCACCCCCCCCGGGCGGGGGCCAGACGCGAGCGCCGTCACCCCCGAACTAACCGCTCCACCCCCCCGGGCGGGGGCCAGACGCGAGCGCCGTCACCCCCGAACTAACCGCTCCACCCCCCCCGGGCGGGGACCAGACGCGAGCGCCGTCACCCCCGAACTAACCGCTCCACCCCCCCGGGCGGGGGCCAGACGCGAGCGCCGTCACCCCCGAACTAACCGCTCCACCCCCCCGGGCGGGGACCAGACGCGAGCGCCGTCACCCCCGAACTAACCGCTCCACCCCCCCGGGCGGGGGCCAGACGCGAGCGCCGTCACCCCCGAACTAACCGCTCCACCCCCCCGGGCGGGGGCCAGACGCGAGCGCCGTCACCCCCGAACTAACCGCTCCACCCCCCCGGGCGGGGACCAGACGCGAGCGCCGTCACCCCCGAACTAACCGCTCCACCCCCCCGGGCGGGGGCCAGACGCGAGCGCCGTCACCCCCGAACTAACCGCTCCACCCCCCCGGGCGGGGACCAGACGCGAGCGCCGTCACCCCCGAACTAACCGCTCCACCCCCCCGGGCGGGGACCAGACGCGAGCGCCAGGAATGCGATCTACACACATTGCCAAGGTGGACTCACCACCACTGTCATACGGGGAAGTCGGTTACAAGGTCACGTCGAAGTTCAGTTTGTTATTGACTAGAAATTTATGTGAAATTGGTAGGTATCGTAATCAAATCTTAAATCGTGAACGTGAACAAGTGCTTTACGTGATAAGGTTGCAGTCAGGTTTTTTTAATTTTTTTAATTACTTTTTTTTATTTCCAGCTTTTTAGTTTACAAATGTGAAAGATTTCGCAGACAATTTAGTTCTTGGTACGTGTTTTTTACGATTTGTCACTTCAAATTACTTTTAAACATATGTTTAAATTTTTTTTTTCTGTAAATATTTACATAATATAAGCTAACATATAAACTACGGGTATAATAATATGTACATTTATATGAAAAAATAAGCAAAACAATCATAGGGCATCAAAGAATTCGTCCGCATCGCTGTCAACAGGAACAGTGCCCAAAAGGCTGGCAGCATTGCCACGTTGTATGGCAATGCTAATTCTTTGGCCAAGAAATAGGCCAGCCCTCTGGTCACGTGAAGAGTCGACTAACCGCTTGGCGATATCTCGAAAAACCAAGTGGGCACTCGGACCCCATGGCCCTAGTGTTTCAACCCCAAACGGCTCGAACATATAACTCCCAATCAGGTTGCAATATTTTCGCCGTTTGAGGTTTTCTGAACCTGCAGCAGCCGCCCCAGCATAGCCCACCGTGCTAGAAAGATGGGATGGCGCAAGGGTGTCGACACATGTTGCATCCCATACCAAAGGTCTGCCTAACTTCCAGGGCATTATGGTCATTCTGTCTGGTCTCTTTCCATCGTCGCGTGCCAGGCCGTTGGGTTCTAAAACAGCTCGCATACCGGCGGTGACAAGAGCACGACGGATGATGTCATTAATGCTGGCGTGCCGTGCTATCCGGCCTGCGCTCCTACTGCAGGATAGGCCATGGTGCCCGAGGCAGTCGACAGCTTCACCGCACTGACAGCAATGCGGAGCCCCGCAAGGAGCGCCCAAACGCAGACAGGTAGCGAGCCGAAAGGTGGTGTCACCCAGCATAGTGCCTATATTGGGTGACGGGAGTGCTTGAAGCCAGAGTCCCGACTCCCACTCACCCACAGCCAGCAGGCGGGCAGGCTCAGCAGAATTGGTGGACGTATTGATAAGATTATTCCGTACCAACCTACAGAGCGGCTCATCCCACTGTCTCTGGGAAGATGGGTTTACGTCTGTATCCGGGCAAGCCGCTTTCCAGGCATATATGCCTTGAAAGCGGCTAAAACAAAAAAAATCTAAACAACTTATAAGTTGTTTACATTTTTGTAATCACCTTTAAAACCCTTTATTTTGATACCCCACTCGATATGTTTTGAGAAAAAAAAAATATTAAAGGCATAATATGGCGCCAAAATCCGCTATTTTGTTTTTTTTAATTTTGATATACCCAGTGTCACTCTCACAGTAAATACAAATCTAACGACACCTCTCAAGCTAAAATCCATCGAGCCGTTTAGGCCGCAGAGCGTGCCAAACCATTATACATACATACATACTCTCGAAAAACATAACCCTCCTTCTGATGCAGTCGGGTAAAAAGTGCAGCTCGAGAAGTTTTGCTCGATTACGCGTACTGGCTTACTGTCAGCACACTTTGGTTGCTGATAGTGACTATGCTTTAGTAACCATAATCATGGTCGCAATCGCAACATCTCAAGTAAATCCGTATCATTGAGCTCCCAAAATGCCAAGCAAGGTTACGTGGTACTAGCGGGGCGCGGGCGTTGCCGGGGGGGGGGGGGAGGGGCACAGGCATTGTTTTTAATATTACAGAGGCAATCTGGGCTCTCAAGCTGCGCCCCCGGTGACGTGCGCAGACTTAACGACACCGTATTATTACAAAATTCCTTTATTATATTTCCCCGAACGCACCGGCTTAAGTGAAATAATGTGTATCGGAACCGTAATGGATATGGAAACGCGCGCGACCCTGTTATTTTATTATTTTTATGGAACTGCCAAAAACGGAAACCTTATTCTGTAGCCATTACGTAGATACTCCGATCCATTTGCCTGCCACCGTTATTGTTATGTAACCGAGAAGTATATAAGCGACAAAGTATATACTGGAGGTGTCATAGCAATGATCTGAGCGAGCGCGTCCGGGCGGAAGCCCGTCGAGATACATCGCAGAAATGAGTGGCGACGGCGGCGGCGACGCGAGGCGCAGGTAGAACGGCGAGGTCCCAAAGTGGAATCCTGTGTAAACATTGGGGTCTCATTAAAGTTGGTGAAACAACGTTAATTATGAATTAACACGAAGCCGGCGTCCCCGAGCACAGCGACACCTCCCACGAACACGGCATATGTCGCGAATCTAATGTCTTATTCTGTATTCATGTATTTCAGCGTTTAATATTCCTAGAAATAGGTTATTAACGTTCATGGCGTGACTGTCACCGTAATAATATCACTATTATATTCATGTTTGAACATGCATTTTTCGGGCACCAGTCTCTCACAAATGTTAAGCCTATTTTTTAGATTAAGCACTTCCTGTCCACAACAACATTTGTCCACTCCTCATATATAAAAGTCCGTCAGTTCGCTATAAAGGAACAGAGCACATCTATGATCCCGCCCCCGTGAACGGTCTCCGTAAGATACACATCTTTTGCATAAACAATTCGCTACAAAATATGCAAAGCTATCGTAAATGAATATTGGCATCGCATGACGCCGTGCCGTCATTTTAATTACTGGGGAATTACAACAGCTAAATAATTCCCAATAAAGCGAAACAGATGATGGTTCAGTTCGCCATTAGCAACAATAAAGCGAGTATAACGAGAAAAATATTTAAATATGACACACTTTTATTACCTCGTAAACAAACATGTTAGGATCGAAATCGACTGCGTACGTGCAATAAAGTATTAAGTAATAATTACGTGACGTCAGCGGTTATTACATTACTTGTATCGCTTATAGTGAATTAAGAGCTTATAAAAGTTACGCGTTAATTAAACGAGACCGACCAGATAGTTTCAAGATCACGCTTGCCCAAAATACAAGGTACCTGTAAAATAACATCAAGCATAACATCAATTCTAATTAATCATCTCAACGAAATTTGTTTTCCCCAGATGCGTTATAAGCTAAAACAAGTATTTCAACAGAACAACAAACTTGTTTATCTTCAATTCAACGTTCATTCGAAGCCGGTTTTCGATCCCGGAAACCATCGCAGAAAGGTAGAAATGAAAATACCTAGAGCCAACAAACAGATATAAAAAAGGAACAAATTAACAAAGCCCGCGATATAATTCCCTTAGCGAGAATAATGTTATTCTCGTTACTTCGGTTCGGTGCGGCGCGGCTGCGTGGCGGCTGCGGGGCGGATGCGTGGCGCGCGCGTGGCGGCGGCGTGAAAACATTGTTTGCTCTGGCGGGCCGCCGGACATCTCCAGGGCATGCCGCGTGTGCGCCATGCCGGCTATGAATCACGAGACACCGTTTAAAAATTAAAACAGTTCCGTTTTTGCTTCCAATAAAAGAGCACCTCTAGTGTTTTCTATTTGCCTAGTCCCTGTGAGCAGTCGTGCTCCGACAAACATCCGACTGTTTTCCGACTGGTTACCGTTGCGCGTTGATGCGCCCGAATCGGTTTCTACCCCCAACAATGCCCAACATTTTTCCACAACTAGCTTAGTACATTTGCCTATATTGTTCATATTTCTCTGACAATGTATCGCGTCACCAAACATCATATCCACCGTACTATGAAACGACAGCTATTCCCAAATCCGGCGAGGTGACCCCCCACCCTACTCTCACCTCACCCGCCGTTCGCAGTAATGAGCACCCAAACGGATAATAATCGTCCTCACAAATGAAAACATTGACAAATTAAAAGTTTGACATACACTAGCCCGGGGATAATTACCTACACCCTCATTGCTAGTGGAGAGAATGTGTGAAATATATTAATTTAGTAAAAATGGCTGTTACGTGGTGGAAATGGCGGGGCATGCTGCAGTGTTCATGTTGTTCAAAATAATATTAAATTGATTGCTACCACTGTTGCCGTTTGACAGGTATCAACGAGTTTTATAATCAGTATGCCTATAAGTATTCCTTGCAATAACTTTCCTTTGTACTGTACAAACAGGCTGGAAGTATTAGACGCGACGGGCATAATTTTCCATGAACCGCAATGCTCAACCCTTAGGGCGTTTCTCCACCGCAGCCTTCACCGGGACGTCACCGAGAAACGAGATTTTTCGAACCGAACGTGACGTTCCGGTGACGGTGATCATTTGTCCACAGCGACCGAACTTGGCGGTTCAGTATAAATTATAATGGACAAAACAAAAGCTGGGCGAACTGAACCAGTGCGACGACAGTGTGTGAACAAGATCAAACGTGTTTTGTATTGCATCGACCCGTCACAATCTCTAGCGGTAGCGCCGAATTATTCGGAACTTCGGCGGCCGCAGGGATAAAAGTGCTTGGGTCACGGTTGTGCAGTGGACACGCGGCCATAGTAAATGTACATATATGTCAATATTTCGTTCTCGGTGACATCCCGGTGACGGCTGTGGTGGACATACGCACTTACTGTTTAGATCGTCATAATTGTTTACCGTCTCGAACCCATTGGAACCAAACCAAAAACATACATACATAGCTGCTCCATGCTTCGTGTAGGTACGAGTATCAAAACCCTATGATTTCAGTATTAACATATTTTTCAAATGATTAAACTACAGTACAGCTATTTCAACTATGTCCGTTGTTCCTCAGAGCGAACCTGTCATCAGACGAGCCGTCGTGGACAGTGCGCGGCCTGGAGTGGGACGTGCGCTTCCGGCTGGTGGCCGTCGCCTTCAACTCCAAAGGCCGGTCCGCGCCCGCCAAGCTGGACGACGTACTGTTCCGAGACCCCGAGAAGAGAACAGGTTAGTGGCGATATCTATCTACCTTTACTTATACAGACGGCCGTAAAATCGTCCTAACACATGAATTACGGGAGCATGTGAGCTTGTATATACTCGGCTCGATCAGAGGCCAGCGTGCAGCGCCCGCCCGGGCGCGCGCGCGGGCTCGTTCGCTTTACATCCGTCCTCAACAAACCCGTTTGAGCCGCCACTTTGCGCGATTGAAAAGATTTCAAATAGCGGACGATAAACCGAGCACTTGCGAACAGCTCTGAATAGAATACCGTCACGACATTTAAGTACAATCATTAACTCGCCATTGAAACATACGAGCGCCGGCACTCGTCTATAACTAGTTTTTGTTCTAAATCACTCAGCGAAACTCAATTTGGAGGGTAAAGGGCGGGTCCCCCGGGAGCCGACCGGCGGCGGCGGCGCGCTAAGTGGCGGCCCAGCGGCCTTCATCCTCCGCGAATTATTAGCCGACGGAACACATAGCCTCGCACAGGAAATATTAGTAACGAGGGCAAGCACCGCCTCCATCGTGCAGCGGTCGGTGGCGGCACTGCACGCCCGCGGACCGCGGCCCTGACTGATACTGCGACGTCATACGTAAATATTAGTATTGGTTACGGCTCAATTAATATAAGATAGCAGGGGTCTTCTGGAGTTTCTCACACATGGCGATTCCCATCTTAATAAAATGAATGGAGAGTTTAACTTTCATTACTTCACGTGCATATATTTATGAGCATCTCACTCCGTAGGATACACTCCATCATTGTCCATTCCTTATTGCCAGTAAAAAAATACCAGCTCTTACCGCATCCAAGCAAACAATAATGTTTGTCAGCGGCGTGTCACCATCGATCGCTGCAGAAGTAGGCCGCACCGCTCTGCAACCTCAAGATAATCCCATTTTAATTAAACGCGCTCGGATTTACCGGCGAGATTAATCAAGAGGCTCTCCTCTCCTCGTGTGTCCTCCTCCACCTCATAGGAGGACCACCACACTGTCCCACTAACATTATAAACTAAACTTTAGTTCGAGATTAATCGTCGATGACCCCAGATGTTCTCTGGCAGGGCTCGATTCCGTAATGGGACAAATATTTGTTTAGGCCTCAAATAGTTGCTCTGATATTATTTAACTTCAATGTGTGTAGCTCCTAAAATACATCTGATTATCCTCGTAAGCTCTGCCTATATATTGTTTACTTTGATGGCCTCCAAAGCAATAGTAAAATGCGTTGCGTGAGTCGCATGTCACAATTTGCCGTCGATTCAAACTCAATTTACTTATTTGATCATGTAGAACATTGAAAGGCATCAGTGAAAAATCTTCTGTTACTCGACAGAAATAAGTGGGCCATCACTCGAGTCGTCAAGTGATGCGGAAAAACTAATGCGCGTGCTATCGACGCGCGACGTCGACATGTGGACCTTTAATTTCTCGCCTCGAAGGACGGAGCCTCGGCCGACGCTTTTTTTAATATTGACCGTTTGATGTTGTCCGTTGCCGACCCTGATTGCGTTTGCGCGGTAAATTGACAGGATTTCGAAAAGTCACCCCTTTTAGTTCGCCGACGAAACGTACGTAATTTTTGATGGAATCAATTTCTAAATGTCATTACGCACGGTTGATGAAGTCCCAAGTAGGTACGACAGGAGCAAAAGTACGACCGAGCTATCGATCAATAATGAATCTTGTACTCGCGGTGAAGTGGTGACGTGGTGCGCTCGTGTAATGAATAATATGTTGAGCAATGAGCGATCACTCCGGGATGCGCAGCCGTCACATATTTATATTTGTACGGAGGTAACGCCGCTACAATTCATCTTCGTTGACAAACACGTCCAACCGCATCTCAGCCCGCCACGCCGCCACGCCGCGCTTACGCTCAACAAATGAATATTTATTAAATTACTAGCTTCTACCCGCAGCTTCGCCCGCGCGGATGTCGGAAATTATTCCAAGAGAACGTGCTGCCGGGACAAAGAGTATGCCTATGTGACCTATGTCCTTCCCCAGGATGCCATCTATTTGCAAAATTTTGTCGAAATCCGTTTAGTGATTTAGGCGTGAAAAGGTAACATACCTACAGACAGAATTACTTTCGAATTAACAATATTAGTATGGATTTCATTTAAATAAATATTATTTTACCACAATGGTTTTATATAAGAAACACACTCATAAATGAGAATAATGAATGTTCATTGTGCTGAAATGTTAAAGGATGATCTTTGTGGGTTCAGATCAGAGGAGTTCATTCACCTTCTGTTACTTACAATAATATTCAAAACCCTATTTTCAAAACACAAACACGTGTATATGTGGTGACGCTGCTCTATGGCTAAGCCAGGTACGAGCCATCACTGGCAGCACCCGCCTCGGAGGACCACTTCAATGGAGGGAGGGGACGGCGGAGGGCAGGGGTAGAGGTGCGACCAGATCGCCTCCCACAAACAAATGGCAATAAGTTTAGAACGAAATTGAAAGTAAACAGCTCGATAGTAGAGGAGAACCGCCGACCACGCCGGCCATTTGTGTTCAACACAACAACCAATTTGGATTATCTATAATTTATGAAATGGTTCAGCTGCTTGAGCTGATTGATTGCAAATACTGATAAGTCCTAATCTTTAGGGATTCCGACCAGGATTAACGTTGAATTAAAGTTTAGGAGGTTGGCTTTAATAGCAGCTTTATACTTGCAAGTGTAAGTTTAACTAATTTGATGAAGCGACTGCGCGTTGTCGCAGGTAGAAGTAGGTTGTCTGACAGTTTTGTTCAAGGTATGGTGGGTGTTTTTGCATGTAATTGGTTATCAGTTGTTTGATATCTTAGAGATGATGCTATTGAGTTAAATATAAATAAATACTGACTATAGTTACTACTACAAGTAATAAAATAAATTGTTTAGAGAAATTGCTGTGTACCACATCAATTTCACAGGCCAATAGCTCAGCCAGTGATTAAGTAACTCAAATGGAGACTCGTTATGAATTGAATCACGTCCCCATCGTCGAGATAATATAGCATAAATAATACACCGAGAAAATAATTGTAGCGACGACACAAAGCAGATGTAATTAGCGCCTGATACGGACCGGAAACGGGATTAATCCGATGCTCTCTGTGGCT
The DNA here is from genome assembly GCA_914767645.1 of Hydraecia micacea. NCBI lineage: Eukaryota > Metazoa > Arthropoda > Insecta > Lepidoptera > Noctuidae > Hydraecia > Hydraecia micacea. Next base: position 20,589,237 of record OU611778.1, read on the forward strand.
TCCTATTGGCGGAGCGATGCATCGCCAGACGAGCGCGGACATCCGGGAAACGATTGTGGCGCTAATACTAGTCGCTACTCTAACTACCTCCTGTATAGCACGGCACAGAGGAATTAATTCAACTACCTAGTCTGTTTACAGTATTTCAATTTTAAATTAGCAACGCATTAGCATCTGCAGATTTTAGTACCCACTTTTATGATTACAAAGTATGAATATTAAATCATGGTGACCTGTACCAGTTAATAACAAACGTACCGCTCGCTTCCGCCTCATATCCATAACCCGGGACACAAGTGGGCCGCATCTCGGCCGCATGCATAAGCAACAAATGAAAGGCGCTGGGCGGGCGCACACTTAGCGACACGCCGTGCGCTGCTGCGTGCAGCTACAGCACACAGCAGTGGCGGATTTGCCGCCAGTAGGCTATTAAAATTTTGCCGCCCCTACCGACCTCTACAATAATGTATCAGTTCCTAGATTATTTTTACAATACAACAATTTGGTTGAAATAGCACAAGAAATAGTTTTTGGGTATATTTCTGAGCTAATCAAAGCTCAATCATGTACTAATAATAAGGCGGCAAAACAAAACGAGGCCGCCTCCCAGTCTTCTGAGTTTTTACGATTGGTCTGAGCTTGTCATTTGACGTATTCCTTTTAGGACGTGATAGTGCAGGCGCGGTCGCAGCCCAAGATTTTGGGGGGAGTCACCATGGGTGCCGAAGAATATTTTTAGGGTTGTCCTCGTTGGTCTAGCGGTAGCAAGCCTTACTGTACTGCTGAACATGAGAGGTCCTGGACATGAAAGTGTTATTAGGTTTTTATAAAAAAAATCTCAGGTGCAGGCTGGAGACTGGACTTGTGCCCGGTTGGTGGCAGTAGATTCGCCCCCTATGACATTGGACTTAAACATAACTGGTGAAATATCTCAAATCTCAAATCGTTTATTGCAATCCATAATGTACAATTACAGGTGGTAAATAAAAAATAATAGAAACAATTATGGAATTATTATGGATATGGGTGTAAGTACTATATGTAGGTACCTACAACTTTACCATTCGGGGATTAAATGCGTGATGTTATGTGAATGTTTATTGTACATCTCCAGCTCTACATTACTTATGCTATTTAGGGACGCAGCTTTTACATGGGGGGTACTTAATAATGCTGCTAAATTAGTCACAGCATTTTTTGATAAAAAGTAGGTAGATTATTAGGCTGAGAAGAGCGAGCGAAGCGAGCTCGAAATTGTTTAACAATCCGGCTCGGTTAGGTTAGGTTGTTTTTATATTTTCAAACAGAAGTAGGAGTTAAATTGACAACTTATGCAGGTAAGCCTAAGCAACTATGAGAATGTAAAATGCAAGAGCGAGCGAAGCGAGCTCGAAAATTTGAAACAAATTTTGATAGGTTATATTTACTTCTGATAATTCCAAAAGAACTAGGCATTACTTGCTTTGTCGACCTATGAAGAAAATCACAAGGATAAAGAGAATGTATAATGCAAGAGAGAGCGAAGCTAGCCTGGAAGTTTTAGCACCCTACCTTGATTAGGTTCTGTTTTCTTTTTTCATTATACAGAAAGTGAACTTACTTTGTCGACTTATGATGAAAGCTTAAAATCGTTTTACTGCTGTTAAAGTCTTAGAATCTGGCCTCTACCGTAGCCTTTCGAACCTTACGTACGAGCGGAGTGCCCAAATTGAGTGGTTGGTATTACTGATCACTTGTCGCTTAGTTCAAGACATCTTTCCGATGACTTTCCCTAAAAGTCGTCGGAAAGACTTTTACATTTTAGAAAGTATCTTGTATGTTCGCAAAAACTTAGGACTTTTCAAAATAAGAAGCGATTTCCATAATATAAATACACGCAGTAAAAATGAAATTGTGATACCTAAATTTAGACTAACTAAAACTAGCAAGTCATTTCTTGTAAACAGCATCCGTTTTTATAACAAGTTGCCAAAGTCGGTTACAGAACTTAGCGATGGAAAGTTCAAAACCCTCATCAAACGAGTCCTTATCAAAAAAGCATATTATAAGATTAAAGACTACGTTGAAGACAAGGTAGTTTGGCAATAATTCCTTCTGCACATGTGGCTTCCCTGGCACCTCTTTGACGGCGTAAGTTCTACGTAAATGTCTATTAACTGCTCTCAAATTACGATGTTTATTTTTTATTTGTACATACTTCTATGACATAATCTTTTTATTATTTGACATTATATACAGACAATTTTAATTTTTCACCTCTTTCTTAGTTGAAATGGCAATCATATCTCTTGGTTTTAGTAGATTTTTATATTTTGTTTATCCTTTTGATACATCCTTATTTTGTAAATGTGAGGACTTTGTAAGCCTTGTAGACTAGATCTGTAGACCATTTTTTATTTTATCAAGTACCTGGTACTTGTTGACAGGCCTACGCTGTCCTCCCATACCTACTGTAACTCGAAAACATTGTAAAAGCCAATTATTTTTAAAAGAGTAACCATGGAGTTTCTTGCCGGTTCTTCTCCATAGGAAACGACCAATTGGAACCGTGCACCTAGCTTCTGACGTTTCATAAGTGCCCATGTTGGTTTATGTGAAATAAAAATATTTTGATTTTGATTTTGAAAGATGTCTTGTGGACTGCTTGCTGCAAGACATCAGAAAACCGTTTGATTTCTGTAAGAAAGTAAACAAAGAGAATCGGTCGCCAAATTTGCCGCCCCTAAATTCTGCCGCCCTAGGCTCAAGCCTACTCAGCCTGCTGGTAATTCCGCCACTGCACACAGGGTAGTACGACAGTTAGTCGCATATGGTAACGCGGCCCGCACACTTCATGAATGATTTACACGGCAGCACACGTCCCCTGTCTTCATAAATACGCGACGAGGTAATGTTGCTCGTCACCCAGATCCCAACACACCTAATCTCGTGTAAATACGGGAGGAGGATATAGAAATTCATATTTCGCGACAAGCGACAGCGACTGGGGCACAAACTGTACTCGTTATGATAATGGCTCCTTGATGCCACCGCCGCACCGCGTGCCAGGTGCATACGTGAGGAACTATGGCCGTTGCACGACGCGACCCTTCGAATAAATCTGCTGTTTCGTCGCATAAATCGGGGTTATACCAGCGCAATCAAAGTAGTAAATAGCGCGTTTGAATCTACGACGGATTTAGACAAAAATTATACCTCAAACATATCATTTTTATTTGGTTGGCATTCGGCCGGGCGGCCATTTGTTAGCCGGCTATTTGAGCCGTATTCAGTGGAGTCGAGCCGCTAGCTCGAATAAATCAACCGCTCCGAGCCGTCCCGCGTCCTGCCTGCACTGAAATATGATCGCGCGCCACTCTAATCCGCCTTTTGTTTTAGAGCCATTACACCCGCCCGAGCGGCGCGCGGCGGACCCACCACTTAACATATTGTCACTAAAGCGAGACCACTCAAATCTCATATTATTGTAATAAATTACTTTCCTACATAGCTACCTATTTTTAACCCACTTTTGAAACCTGAAAGGTGGGGCCCTCATGATTGTTTCTTTTTTGTATTTTATTTTTTAATTCTTTACACAGACATCCAATACATGTGCGTACCTATATTGTCAAAACGTATTTGCAAGTATCGGACGGTGTCCAAAATGAGAACCGAACTTTTATGATAACACCAATATCACATCGCCCGCAGCCGGCACAGCGACTTGCTGCCGACACACCAGTTCACAGGCCTGCCAGCCTGTCCTCTGCAAAGGTGCTAACCATGTCATCGTGTGGCGGTGCTTCTGAGAGCTCCCCGCGACCTGTAGGAGACGATAGATTCAGTCTACATGGACGCCCTCTCCGCTCCATACGGCTTTAGTTGAGATTTATGAGAACATTAGCAGTCATTTTAGAAAGTTTCGCGCGTTCATGCTGCAAGTGTGGACGCTAAAATTTTATTCATGCTAACAATAGCGCGAGTATGTACGTGTAGATATTATGAGCGATGAAATACGTAGTGCCGTGTCAGTACTGCGACCTGCGGATCAAAGACAGAAGACCCACTGCAGAGCAGAGCAGCTGACAACTCCACGAGTGTATTTAGGTAAACCTCGACACATTTTTCAGAAATTAACTGACCAGATAAAAATCTTATGTTGTCTATAGTCAGTATTTTTCAATACAAGTCACTGAGAAATTATAACGCCATACTTTTGTATATTTTAAAGCATTCTTAATCTTATACATATGACGACGGTACGTCGTCGTACTCTCAGCGTACTATTGTAAACGGCACGTGCACCGGACCGATCAGGCGATGTCGCCATCCCCACTTCCCCCACTACTCGACTTGTTTGTGCACGGGTATAAAACGAGGCCGGGCGGAGCCATCGTGGCATTCTATTCTTGACTTCGGTCCGGTGCACATGTTGCCATAGCGCCTAGAGTTGCTAATTATTGTGTTAAAATCTTATAATTGATTAAGTCACAGTTATAATAAATTAATTAAGTGAGTCAATCGAATAAAAGTTGATTAATAAGTGAAACCTAACTACATTTTTACTTTAAATATCCGATCCTGATATCCTGCCTATACATGCATAACACGCATACACAATCTCCACTAAACTGTTTATGTGTAGCTATTTGTATTTGTCACAAGACAGCTATGACAATCATTTATTATATAACGGACATTATGTATTACACCTTCTGAAGCAGCTTGCTTCATGCCACGACAGCGGATATAAGATCCCGCATATGTGGCGCTTAATTTTGAATATTTACACGATGAAAAAAAAAAAAAAAAACAAATATATAAAATAATGAGCTTCATTGCCTTTCCTATGATGTTTATTAGCATTTTCCATTACCTTACCATTAAGAAAAAAAAATCTTTTCAGCTTTTCTTTTTTAGAAATAAACAAAAACTGTTCGTCCTTGTTAAAAAAAACATCAATATGTTATGAAATTGGCGCCGGGCAGCCGTCGCTCTGACGATGAATACGCAATATTTTGTATCAGATTTGTCGTATTAATTACGAGGCGCGGAAAAATACAATAACGATGTAATAAATCACTGATAAAGTGCAATGAATAATTATTATTCATTCGTCGTCGTTTTTACGAATCGGACGGCGTCGGCAATGATTTATCGGCGAGTGCAGCGGACGGCCGCACACAGCGCCGTGCGACCGCCCGGCCGCGCACCCGGCCGCAGCGCACACACGGCCCCAGGCCGTCGCGGGGTTTGTGAAACCCGCCTGTATAGTAGTATTTAATATAAGTACCTACTGATGAGACCACAATACAGTGTGTATTGAGTTAAGTACATTGTAGGCACAACAACGGTAAAACAGAAAGAAATCCTAATGATTATTTATAGCAGTGTGTATATTTTACAAGCTTTTATTTAACTTGCAATGTGTATATGTATGTAACTATGTTTGTTCGGGTGGACTCTTTCAACTGAATTTTGAAGCAGATATCTTCAACCGATTGAGCTGAAATTTTGTATACACGTTTAGTTTGGATGACAATGCATGGTTAGCTGTGTGACGTCATTCTAAATACAACATGGCGGAACACCTAAGATGGCGGACTAGTTATTTTTAATGCACTCCTGCAATATGCGTATCAAATGAAAGGGCTTGCTGAGAATAACTCGAAAAATAAAGATACGTCACTCTAAATCCAATATGGCGGACTAAGTTTTTTATGCTTTTCTACAATATGGGTATCAAATGAAAGGACTTACTGAGAATACGAATGCGGGTCAAACTAAAAAAAAAAAAACTGTCCAGCGATAACTAAAAAGTAAAAAAACTTTTTTAAAACAAGCGTTTAGTTAAATGCGCTAAAAAGAATAAAATAAACTTTTCCTTTAAAACTTTTACTATCAACTTATAACGTCATTACACAATTCATATGATATAAAAGCTTGACGCGAGATTTACCTGTGTGTGTGTGTGTGTGTGTTGTGTGTGTGTGTTTAAACAAGTAAATTAAATAACTTGACCTGGTTGACTTACTTAAATCTTAAAGGAAAAGTTTATTTTATTCTTTTTCGCGCATTGAACTAAAAGCTTGATTCTAAAAAAGTATTTTTTAGTATTAATTTATTTTCGTCTTTTTTTTTGTATTTGTAGGTAATGTGCGTTTTGTTTGTGCAGAATAAACAAATTTTCTTTCTTTTCTTTTTTCAGTAAATAAATCGCAAACGTTCATAGATAATAAGTTAACTATACTCACGGGGTAGGTAGGACGATCCTAGAGTTTCAAGAATACTTATATCTCCTAAACACATAATTATAATGAATGTCAACTAACGGTTTAATTAAATTACAAGTAGATTAGAGTAGACCTGTAACACATCCATACTGTGAGGAATATCAAATAACACGTAGTTTCAATTGCCTAACATGTCGTGAATAGTTTGCAAGTTATAATCTCCGCGTAACAAGTAACAACAGCAATAGAACGTAACGCAAGTAATTTGTGGCGCTGGTGTCGCGGGTGTCGCCGCGTCGCGCCGGTCGCGTCGCTCGCGTGGGTTGTGTCGCTCGTGTAGCTCGCGTCGGTCGCTCGCCGTCACCCGCGACATAACTTTCATCATTAATAGCCGCCCTTGTGATTAATATTTACATTAATTCTATGCAAATTGCCGCTTTGATGACATCTTAACGTTATTTAGGAGCGACCCGAACAACAGATGCTTCCCATGAACAAACTTAGTGATCTTTGGAAAAACATGCCGCCACTCGTTTTTCCTTGGAGCGAACACAACGTAGCATTCCGGGAAGCGACAGATAGCAAAGTTCTGTATTTCCGAATGCCGAGCACCATTGTGGCCTTTCGGGAGTAGTCGAGTTTTATCTATTTTAATATAAAACTTATTTGTCGTAAAGAATAATATCGGGAGTCGCAGAGAGTCACTCGAACACTGTTACAAGACAGAATACCAGTCTGGCGGCGCCCACGCCCTCTCGAGACACCAATAAACTAACAAACCAATAACGTAATATATTCTAGTTTCCTCCGCGCAGAGCGGCTCCTTTTCAACGAGTGTATGAATTTATATTGGATATGATTGCAAAACAGTATTGATATTGGTTCACTTAATAAAACTACTGAGTGATTTAAATGTTGCATAACAGCAGCTCAGTTTAACCTCTCAAAATTGAGTATATGGCCGTGCCAGCTTCGTGACTGATTGCTGTATCAGGATCACGAACCATCGGAGATTTTGAGCAACTAGGTGTCAGTCATTCTCTGCCTACCTCATAAACGGTCCCGCCGGTTGATGTTATATCGAGTAGCTACATAATATGTACTTAACATAATACCAGGAACAGCAGTGTTCACCAACAACTGAGCTCCGTTAACGTAATTCCTCGTAATGACAAATTTTTGTAAAATTGGCATTACAACTCATTCCAAGAAAAGCTAGAAAACCTAACTGCTGCAGAGTCTACAAACTATTCGATGTGGAAAATAATCAATGGTTTTGACAGACCGCAAGCTGATAAACCACCCTTGAAATGCGCTGAAGGATGGGTGAGAAAACCACAGCAAAAAGCAGACCTATTTGTTGAACATCTAGCAAAAGTTTTCCGTCCAAATGATTCTGTGGATGAAGAGTTTGATGACCAAGTGGATACAACTCTAAACCAAGACTTAGAAATGGACCTACCGCCAAAACCTATGTCAGTACGGGAAGTGTCGAGAGCAATAAAGGAGCTAAAGGATGAAAAAGCACCGGGCTTTGACCTGATAACCAAAGAAATTATAAGGCAACTGCCCCGAAAGCTATAACTTACATCACTACAATATGTAATGGGATATTAAGAGTCCAACATTTTCCTACAATATTAGTGACGTTACATTCTATAGACATATAAGTTTGCTCCCGATATTATCCAAAATCTTTGAAAAACTCCTTCCGGCGAATTCTTCCTATTCTAAGAGAATACCCAGCCATCAATTTGGCTTTAAACAGCAACACTCCACTGTGGAACAGGTTGATAGAGTCTGCGATAAGATAAGAAAGGCACTGGAAGTAAAAGAATACTGCTCTGCAGTTTTCTTGGATATACAACAGGCTTTCGATAGAGTCTGGCACAAGGGCCTGCAATACAAAATTTAAAAGTTGCCTTCCACAACAGCTATTTCTTAATATTTAATTTTTACCTCTCAGGAAGACTGTTTCATGTCAAAGAAGGTGACACCACATCGAAATTTTCTGAAATACAAGCTGGTGTTCCTCAGGGATCAGTGTTGGGCCCTGTACTCTACACTATTTTCACAGCTGACTTTTCCCTTGCTTGAATACCATAACTACTGCCACATTCGCCGATGATACCGCAATCCTGGCGAGTCACAAAGAGCCAGTAATAGCCTCAAGAATCCTACAGGAAGGCCTAGACGAGACAACTAAATGGCTTCGAAATTGTAAGATTAAAGCTAGTACCTCAAAATCAGTGCAGGTTCCCTATATCTTACGCAAAGGCAATTGCACCTCGGTGAAGCAAGAAAACGCCACCGTTCCTCACCAGAACTCCGTCAGATACCTTGGTCGTCATCTTGATAGGCGTATGACATGGAATGAACACATCAAGAAGAAACGAGGTGAACTGAATATTAAATACAAAACCTTCCTATGGTTGGTTGTGGATGGCCGAAACAGTAAGCTGTCAGCAGACAACAAATTACTAGTATACAAGTCGATCCTGATACCTATATTATGGATGTACGGTCTACAGCTGTGGGGTAGTGCTTGTAACTCCTCCATCATGTGAATACAAAGAATGCAGAACATAATTCGCCGAACAATCAGTAATGTCCCCTGGTATGTGACTAATGCTGAGATCCACGATCACCTGGAAATGCTCACAGTGAGAGAAGAAATCACTAATGGCTCCAAATAGTTCGTGTAATATTACACACGGTGCTGCTCGCCAGTTCTGTTAACTTGAACTTGGCTTGATATGCTACCGCGTGTCTACTGTCTAGACTGATATCCAGACTACATACAGGAAACGGCTAGAAGCCCACCCCAATACCCTTGCACGACAGCTCACAATATTCAGCTATGTTAAACGCCTTAAAAGAAAAGACATCCTATAGTGTAGAGAATTATGAGTAGATGTTTTCGCTGGAGGACACACTACAACAACATGCAACACATCTACTAAAAGTGAATGCACTGATTGCAGATGCAAACAAAAAAAGACTACTTTTGCCGAATGAGGGAAACAAAGGTCATTTTATTATCAAAAGACTAAAATACTCATGACAGATTCCATAACAGAAGCGTTTAGTGATATCTGAGGAGATATTGTGATTTTACTAGTTTGGGAATCTTGTAAAATGTTGCCGGCTTTATGAATTTTTGTATCTTTTTAATAGGAATAAGTGATTCCCTTGTAAAACTAAGCTACTGTGCGCGATATTTAACTCATGGCGAAACTCACTGGAATGTACCTAATTCCTAAATTTTAACAATTCAACATTCATTTCATTATTTTTGTCACCGAAATTTGCCAACCGTTTCAAGCAGTGGACATGGTTGGTATGTCCAACTGAAAGGGATGTCATCCCGAGTGTGTTACGCGATTAGGGTGCAGGTGTCGCTCCGCTCGCGCGCTCCGCTCAGTCCGCTCATTCCAGGCCAATAGTCCGCTTATACCGGCCGTCCCTCCGCGCCACTAGCTATCACTCGTGAACACTCGTGTGTTTCCGTCGATTCATTATCCCAAATCAAATGGAGGATTTTATATATCCTAACTGGAGCAATGATGCGTTGATGCAGATACGATAGGTACCTATATGAAGTGTGGAGAGTCACCATCAGAGTTTAAATGATCAAATATAGGTCGTCTAACAAAAGTATCGTAAAATATTGTAAGGGAGATACTTAGAACTCCTAAACCGTATTTCATTAATTATAACATACTGACGTTAACGTCTCTGTACATATTCGAAGTTGTCATAATTGTTTGTAGAATGTAATCGGCAATTAGTTCCACACATGGCAGACAAACTAAAGTCAGTCGCGTCAGACGCGATAAAACTATGCTTTGCTCACATGGTTCCAAAACAGCATTAATGCAGAAAAGTATATTTTGCATGGCGCCTTTAACATTTAATAAACTTCCTAAGGGATGGAGGGAACTAAGCGTACACATACTAAAAAACCGGCCAAGTGCGAGTTGGACGAAGGGTTCCGTACCACCGTACAATATTTAACACTACATATATAAAAAAAAACACGTTTTTTGTACGGGAGCCCCCCTTAATTTATTTCCCGAAATTATGAACTTGACTGACAATAGTAAAGGATAATGACAAATCGCTTATCACTTTATTAAAAGTGGCCAGTATTAGTAATGGATGCACAGAGGTTTCACTTAATATCATTTTATATTACAATTTAACGAGAATTTTAGTTCGGTACGTAAATAAATACAGGGTGTCTGACAAAGGGTGTCGCCAACTTAAGGGTGTGGTACAGACCATCAAACTGAACAACTTTTGCCCGGGGACCAACATCGTAATCGTGAATAAAAAATCAGTCGTCCCATACATTTGATCAAGAAGGTATTGAAGTTTTGTATGGGACGACTGATTTTTTTTTTAACCAGGTGGTAGTTTTATGTACTAATTTTACAGGGCCGTCTATGTGGGTGCCAGATATTATCCCGTGCAGTAGAAGTGTGCTCATTATAAGATTTTCCAGAAGACGTCCACTGCTGGAAATAGGCCTCCCCCAAATATCTCCACCGCGACCGGACTTGCGCCTCTCGCATCCACAGGACTCAACATTTTGGTATTCAACATTTTGCAAACTCAACATTATGGGTCCGGAAAATTCAACTTTTTACGAATTCAACATTTTAGGATTCAACATATTGAGAATTCAACATTTTGCGAATTCAACATTTTGCAAATTCAACATTGTAGTCCAGAAGGTCGCATAGGTAGGTATTAATCATTACCTACCTTCTTGACGCGTATAATAGCCCAGTCAATAAAAACAAATAAAGGCAAACTTTGCAAGCAAACACGTTTTGATGCGGTTTTCAGAAAAGTATTTGTTATACTTAGGAGCAGGTTTTGGTATATTAACCGACTTCAAAAAAAAGGAGGTTATGAGTTTGAACAGTATGTATGTATTATGTTTGTCCGCGATCATCTCGCTATTGGCTGAACCGATTTTGATGCCATTTTCAGAACAGTATTATTAGTCACTATATGTATACGTGACATAAAAAAATGTTTAAGATAGAACCGACTTCAATGAAGCCGGAGCACCTCAAACCACCACCAAGCGAAGACTTTATTGAAGAGGTGCCGGAGCACCTCTTCAATAAAGTCTTAAAACATAGAACCGACTTCAATACCTACCGACCTACCGCTCACAACACAACTAAAGATAATATAATTTACAACTTCCAAGCGCGAAATAGGTAAGTAGTAAGGTCGATTTTCGTGGTTTTTTTTTGACAGTTGAAATATTCCCAAAGTTTCGGAATACTTCCGAAGTATTCGACGGGAATGATTCGGAATTTTTCCCGCCAGCATCTATACCGGGATGCAGGGACTGTAGGCAACTCTTGACACACCTGTTAGTTCCTCGCCATTTATTATAGTAACTGACGAATGGGAGTTGCAAGCACTAAACATTCTAAACGAGAGTTAAAAACAGCGCGAGTGTCGGTACCTGCTAGTGTCTGTTGCCGGGCTGTGTGCGCACTGTTTCGCAAGCCATTTATCAAGGCAATGTCAATAGTCAACACTGACATAAATGAAAACTAAACTAAAACGAGAACACCTGAATAATGGAATACCTTTTTAGTTTTTATAGCGAGGTATAAAAAATGGCGCGCGCCGCACAATAGCTTAGTTATTTCAACGCCATCATGTTTATGTAGGCGCCGCGCCGCGCACGCCGCGCCGGGCGGTGCCGCGCCGTCAGCCGGCGGCGGCGTAGGCACCTGTCGCCACGCTGCGGGAATGTACTACACCGCCGGTTTTATTAACACCTAATAAATATATTTATGCGTAATACTGCAGAACTACATGTGAACCATAGAGCAGGGATTCTATGTAGTTCTCCAGTTTTCAAAATCATAAATTCAGCACAAAAAAGAAGCCAAACGCAACTTTTGACGCAACTTGTTTGCATATTTATTATTTAAGCGCTTCAAATTTATTAATCGACAGTAGTCCAATTTTCAAGACAATTGTGTACTAAGACAAATTAAAAGTCAGTGAAGAATTATGTAAAATCAAAGTTATTTATTTGGTTGTCCTTGGAGTTTTGAAACGGATTTTCAAACTTTAGGTAAACAAAGTTCAGGAAATTTGGAAGTAGGTACCTACTTACCGTTCAATTAGGTGTGTGATGATGACATCATTTAAAAATTTAAAGGTTCAGGCACACGGAGCCTTAAATAACGCGAACTCAAAGGACCACAACGCGACCGATGCAGTTTTTGCAATTGATCAACAAGTAAAGTTACAATAATTACAATTCCGTGAAATACAGTTATTTCACATGGATCCACCCTTTGTAGCAGAACTTTTTATGTCATAATATTATTTTGCATAACAGCGGATAGCATAAACTTCATTTCGCAGAAAATCGATTGGCAAACACTCATTTATCATACATTAAAAACTCATAATTTTGTAAGTCAGAATCATCTTTAGGCATAAATTTCATATCCATAATAATTAAAAAGTAGAATCATCATAACGCAGAAAGTTTACAGTTAGAATCATCTTTTGGCATACATTTCATATTCATAATAATTGAAAGACTGATCTATCATAATTATCACTCAATAAAACAATTGATTGCGACATATGTGGTTTTTGTTTCCCTGTAAGAAGCATGCAAACATGCAAACAAGCATACACCATGCATGCAGCAAGCATGCAACATGCAAACAAGCATACACCATGCAGCATGCAAACAAGCATGCAAGTGAGCATGCAACATGCAGCAGGCATGGTTTCTGTCACGGCTCCGGCGCTGCGAGGCTCCGGCGGACCCACTCACCCACGTGAGCTTACCGTCGCAGATGGTATTCACGCTCACCAGCGCTTCTTCGGCTTGCTGGCCGAGCCGGCCAGCCTCAGCCGCGCCGGCGAGCGTTAAAACCACCTGCTCCTCAGCTCGCGGGCCGCCTCGCCCCTCCGCGCATACGCGGGTTTAAATTACACTATAGGGGTAGGGCAGACAAGACTACGTGGAGTCAGTTTCGCAGCGATTC